>CAMZMU010000117.1:86532010-86786404 GCA_947311845.1 Poa pratensis | reverse complement strand
TGCCTAGGGGTAGCTTATTCTGGGGCCGAACGGAATGCTCTGTGGATTCGGGGAGGGATTGCGCGATGGAAACGCACACGAAGAACACGAAGAACACTGCAAGAACAAGAACGAACAACCAAGAACACAAAGCACACACGATATACCCTGCTTCGGGGCCCTCGTGAGGAGGTAAAACCCCTACTGCAGCACTAGCCTACTTGGTGTATTCTCCTCTTTGCATACGGTGGGCTACAAATGCTCCTCGAGCTGTTTGATCCAACAATGGTGAGAAACTCTAGGAAGAAGAAGAGGCAAGGGAGAAGAGCCTCTGGCTGCGCGCACCCGCGCGTCTCCCTCCTCGAGCTCTCCCCCTGGTGATCCTTATAAAGGGGAACCCAGGGGACAATGAGTGGATGAGGAGGCACAATGCACTGTACAAACACTGTTGATGAGTTGACTCCTTTGTCTTCTAGCACTTGTCTCCGGCATCTCTGGGAGATGCCGTCCTTGCCTTTGTCTTTTAGCCGTTGTCCTCTGAATCTCCACGTCCTCTTCTTATCCTCTCCTGAAGATATTTGTGATGATTCGGATAAGGATGTCCCGGCATCGGCGGAGATGATCTGGTTAGGGATGTCCCGGCGTCTGCGGAGAGTGATCCGGTTAGGGATGTCCCGGCGTCTGCGGAGAGTGATCCGGTTAGGGATGTCCCCGGTGTCTGCGGAGAGGGTTTTCCGGGTCGAGAGGCCCTAGGCGCTGACTCGGCTAATTCGGGAAATGGCAGTGGCCTAGGCTCCGGAGGGCTACGCTGGCTTAAGCTCAAAGAGGAAAAGATAGACCTGCCGTTGGACTGACGATGAGCTGGGCTGAGTGACAGTGGCCAGGGCTTGTCCTGTTCCTCTTGTCCATGCCATTATCATCTCCGGCCAGGGGCAGAATGGTAATCCGGTTAGTGTATAAATAGACCAGCACATCCTCCAGGGCGAGGGACGGAGACGAGAGACAGCTTTATTTTCCCCCTGGTTCCATCTTCATCCTTGAGCTCTCACCATTGTTGCTTCATACAGCTCGAGGAGCACTTTGTACTTGTAACCATTGAGATATAAAGAGAGTAGGCTAGTGCTGCAGTAGGGGTGTTACCTTCGCAAGAAGGGCCCCGAAGCAGGGTACATCGCGGTGTGCTTTGTTGTTCTTGGTTTTGTCTGTTCTTGCTTGTTCATCGTTGTTCTTCATGCGCGCTTCTTGAGCGTGCACGCCCTCCCCGGATCCCCCAACGTCCTAGCGAGCCCCAACTTAAGCCATCCTATGGCATCTGCCGTGACACCACCACGACAGTTGGCGCCCACCGTGGGGCACGCAGTGGCGTTGGATGGGGTTTCCTTCCGGACGGGTTCCGTCACTGGCTCCGGCGAGCGGGTCCTCTCCGGGCTCGTTTGCAAGATCGGCGAGTTCAGCTTCATCAGCGACAACGCGGGGTGCTTCGCCAACAAGCCCTTCCCCGCTGATGGTTTCCTCATGACGCTCGGCAGCTTCGTCACCTACGTCACCACCGAGCTTGTCCGCGAGTACCCGGCGCAGGTGCTCATGGCCGAGGACCCTCCTTCTTTCCGCGCAGCTCTCGGACGGTGTAGCGCTCGCCCCGGGAGTAGCGTGGAGGTGATGATGACCGGACCAAGTGCTGCAGCTGGCAAAGGAGGTGCTGGCAATAGCGTGCCCGAGGTGCTGGTCACGCCAATCGATCCGGCTGACAAGCCGGCTCGGACGGCGAAGTTCCCCAAAGAGAAGCCAGATCCGGTTGGCCCACTTGGCATGTCAAGTAGGGAGGCTCCCTTGGAGGAGGTCCTGGAAAAGTTAGCTCGGCCAGTGGCACCGGGGGCAAATGTAGAGCTTACTATAGCCGAGTTAGAGGCAGAGCGCCAGAGGTTGCAAAAAGAAGCCCGGTTAGTGGTAGAATCTAGGCAAGCATTTGATAGAGACATGAGAGAGTATAATGCTGCCAATGGTATCACCGATGGTTTCACTCCGGTAGCGCCTAACCCTCACAAGAGAGCAGAGCTGCGTAACGGGGTAAAGACCTCAATGACGAGTTAGCTAGAGCCGCAAGATCGAGCTCAAGTAAAGCTACTAGTCATAGATCGGGTACAGGCAAACCGGTGTATAGCTCCCCGGCTAAGAATCTCAGGGCTGCAGCGGCAGCACGAGCCGAGTTGTCCATGCTAACCGGGGACGCTTGGCGCAAGCAGGCAGAGAGGGTCAATGAGCTGGTTGATGTGTGTAATCGGCAGAATGAGGCTTACCGGAAAGCTAATCCGGATGCTGGTGGTTCCGGGTGGTAGTATCGGCTAAAGCTGTTAGCCAGAGATCCAAGGGGCAAGCGTCATCCCACATGTCGGGTTGACCGGGCCCAAAGCGTGAACTCGGGCAAGAGCAAACAGCTGCAGGCCTATGATGCTGAGTATGCCGGCAAGCAGCTAGCTGCTCAAGGAAGAGGTGGCCAGAGCAGAAACAATGGCGGTCAAGCAATCCAGGGGCCGAAGGGGTAATTCGGCTGGCCGAGGTCAACCACCTCGTCCTCCAGGGCAGAATCAACCCCGGCAGGAGCAGCAAGTGATGGTGCAAGCGCAGCAGCAAGGTGGTGGCCAGGCGGGCTACCGCTATGATGATGGTAATTCGGCTATGGCGCGAGCCGGATACCAAACGTATGATAATGCACTTGCATCCAGGCTGGGACCTCGGACATTGGATCCGGATGATCAGCGTCTCAAGTTGGATAGGATTTACCAGTCCGAGAGGCTGGAAGAGCAAGGCCCACCAGGTCCTCCATGCTTTGGGCCTCGGATCATGAACGAGCCGAATGTGCCGTTGTTTCAGCTTGGCCGAATCACAAAGCCGTATAACGGCAGCACTAAGCCGCAGGATTGGCTGATAGACTATGTATCCTCGGTGCACATTGCGGGGGGCAATCGCCGATGGGCGGTCCGGTATCTCCCGCATATGTTGGAAGGGCCAGCCCGGATTTGGCTGAATAACTTACCAGAGGGTAGTATCAACTCTTGGATGGACTTGGAGCAGGCGTTTTACAGCAACTTCTCCAGCACTTACAAGAGGCCAAACCGACCTCAGCTCTTGTCTGCGTGCAGCAGGAAGAGCGGGAGACAGACCGAGAATTTTTGACTCGGTGGAGCAACATTCGCAATTCTTGTGAAGGTGTCGTGGAGGAGCAGGCCATTTCTTGGTTTGCGCAGGGTTGCCGACATGGCACCCCGCTTTGGCAGAAGCTCCAGAGGGATATGCCAAAGACCCTGGCGGAAATGATCCGGATAGCAGATACATATGCTCTTGGCGATCCGACGCAGCCAGCGTTGGATGCGGTGGGAACAAGCAGGAGGCAACCGGTCAACAACCGAACAGGACCATTGAGGCCCAGTGACCGACATGAGTTCGGTTATAAGAGGAGAGATCCGGATTATAGATACGGTTCAGATCAGGTTGCTGCAGTAAATATGGATCATCCTGATAGCCAGAGACCAAAAAATGAGGGTCCAGCTTGGAGGCCGAATCAAGGTGCCTGGGCAAAGAAAGTGTGGGATGGACCGAGTCCACCTCTAACTTTTGAGGCAATGATAGATGGGCCTTGCCGTTATCACACAACAGACCCACGCAAGCCGGCCAATCATTCAACTCGGAATTGTAGCTGGCATCATCGCATCCAGGCGGAAGGTCAGAGAGGGCCACCTCAGAGAGGTGCTCCTAGACCGAATTTCAGGCCAATACGCCTTTATCCGGAGCCAATGCAACCCCGGTGAACGAAGGAGCTCCAAGGCCGGCAGCCACAAAGCCGGTTAACCTGGTAAATATGGGAGGCAACAACAACAATGCTGGTCCGAGTCGGCAAGGTGGATACCCCGGAAATGATTACAAGGAGGCTCATCAAAGTTATGTGGTTTTTGTGACCGAGCCAACTGACAAGAAAAGTCAGCTGCGAAGGGCGAAGGAGGTGAATGCAGTCACACCAGCAGTCCCAAAATACCTGAACTGGTCCGAGCAGGAGATCACTTGGAGCAGGGCTGATAATCCCAGGGTTATGCCAAGCCCAGGAAACTACGCACTGGTGGTGGATCCGACTTTGGTTGGACCCAAATTAATGTGAAATTCACTCGAGTCTTGATTGACAATGGCAGTGCTATAAACATCATGTATCGGGACACAATGGTCAAGTTGGGTTATTCGCCGAATCAGTTGCAGCAGAGCAGTTGTACCTTCCATGGTATAGTACCCGGGTGTCTTGTTCCCCAATGGGTAAGATCTGGGTAGATGTGCTGTTTGGTACCAAGGACAATCACAGACTTGAGAGTCTCGAATTCGAGGTGGTAGACTTGGAGAGCCCATACCATGCTCTGCTCGGCAGGCCGGCATTAGCCAAGTTCATGATATCCACTCATGTGGCCTACCTCAAGATGAAGATGCCTGGCCCGAATGGTATCATCACCGTTGCGGGAGATTACAAGAAGGCCATACAGTGTGCCACGGTCGGTTCCACCTTAGCCGAGTCGTTGGTGATCCAAGCTGAGAAGAGCAAGATGCATGAAGTAGTGGCGATGGCGAAGTCAGCTCAGCTCGGCGTGCTGGCTATGACCAATCCGGATGCAGGTGCAACATTTGAGGTGCCCAAGGAGACAAAGAAGATCCCCATTGACCCGGAGAATCCGGAGCGCATGGCCATCATTGGTGCCGGATTGGGCGAGAAATAGGAAAGCGCGCTCTGTCACTTCCTCCGTGAGAATCGGGATATCTTTGCATGGTCGGCTAAGGACCTGCCTGGTGTTCCGAGGGAGTTGGCAGAGCACTCTTTATTTGTCAGGCCGGATGTGAAGCCGGTGAGGCAACCGACTCGGCGTCTTTCAGACGATCGAAGAAAAGTGGTGCTTGATGAGCTGGCTAAGCTACTTGCAGCCGGATTCATTATGGAGGTGTTGCATCCAGACTGGATATCCAATCCGGTTCTGGTAGAGAAGAAGAAGGACGAACCAGCGGTGGTCAAGGTGTGGCGCATGTGCATCGACTTCACCAACCTGAACAAGGCGTGCCCGAAGGATCCCTTTCCTTTACCTCGGATTGATCAAGTGATCGATTCTACTGCTGGGTGTGAGTTGTTGTCTTTTATTGATGCGTACTCTGGTTTTCACCAGATACCACTGAACCCCAAAGATCAAATAAAGACTGCTTTTATTACCCCGTATGGGGCGTATTGCTATCGTGTCATGTGTTTCGGTTTGAGAAATGCCGGTGCAACTTATCAGAGATGTATGCAGAAATGCTTACACTCTCAAATGGGCAAAAATGTGCAAGTGTATGTCGATGATATCGTCATCAAAACTAAAGAAAAACGCACTCTCCTCGAGGATCTCGAGGAAACATTTGTGAACTTGAGAAAGTATCGGTTAAAATTGAATCCGGATAAATGCACCTTTGGTGTCCCGGCTGGAAAGTTGCTCGGTTTCCTTGTATCGAGCCGAGGTATTGAGGTGAATCCGGCTAAGATCCGAGCCATAGAAAACATGAAATTGCCTAAATGTCTAAAAGATGTACAAAAGTTCACCGGGTGTCTAGCCTCGTTGAGTCGGTTTGTGAGTCGGCTAGGAGAAAAAGCCTTGCCCTTGTATCAATTGATGAAAAAGAGCACCGGGTTCACATGGACCCCGCAGGCAGACTCGGCTTTCAATGAATTAAAAAAGATGTTGTCCACTGCACCAATTTTGGCATCACCTTTGCCGAATGAGCCAATGCTACTTTACATTGCGGCCACTAACCGGGTCGTAAGTGTGGTGATAGTGGTAGAGCGAGAAGAGGAGGGTAAATCCGTGCAGAGACCGGTGTACTATTTAAGCGAGGTGATCTCAACCTCAAAGCAGAATTATCCTCACTACCAGAAGATGACATATGGTGTATACCTGGCGGCCAAGAAGTTGAAACATTACTTCCAGGAGCACCCGATCACCGTAGTATGCGAAGCTCCAATCTCGGAGATCATTGGGTGCAAAGATGCGACTGGCCGAGTTGCCAAATGGGCAATAGAAGTGTCTCCTTACACCCCGCATTATGAGAGAAGAGATGCTATCAAGTCTCAGGCTTTACCGGATTTCCTTTGTGACTGGGCCGAGATGCAGTATGAGCCACCAAGCCGGATTACAATTACTGGAAGTTGCACTTTGATGGCTCCAAAACCAAAATCGGACTGGGTGCTGGGATAGTACTCACATCACCGAAGCAAGATCAGTTGCGATATGTGTTGCAGATTCATTTCTCAGCATCAAACAATGTGGCCGAATATGAGGCACTGATCCATGGGCTTAATGTGGCTAAGGACATCGGCATCCGCCGGATAGAATGTTTTGGTGATTCAGATTTAGTGGTGCAGCAGTCTTCTGGAAATTGGGATGCCCTTGATGCCAATATGGCACTATATCGATTTCATGTCCAGAAAATTTCAGGATTTTTTGAAGGCTGCGAGTACAAGCACATACCTCGGCTGGAGAACGAAGCTGCTGATATCCTGTCAAACTCGGGTCGTCTAGGGATGCAATCCCACCCGGGATATCCTTGAATCACCTAAGGATCCCTTCAATCAAGCCTTCGCCTGATTCCGAGTCAATTTTTATCCCAAAGCAAGAATCTGAAGCTGTTCCTATGAATGTTGATGTCGGGTACATTTGGGAAGACCCGGGGACTGCATGGCGAGACTCGGGGACTGCGCACCGAGACTCGGGAATGCTAACCAAATCTTAGGGAAGAGGGGAAGAGAGGAAGATGGTGCTAACCGAATCTTAGGGAATGGACAGAGACTGATAGAAGAAATAATGGCGGCCGAACCAGTGGAAATAGATGAGCACTTATTCCCTTTGCATCCAGTACCGGAGTGGGCTGAAGAAATCATGAAGTTCATGTCGGAGGGGAGTTTGCCAAATGATGAAACCGAAGCTAGGCGAGTGCAGAGGAGGTCCAAGGGTTACACCATCATAAACAAGGAGTTATACAAAAGGAGTGCAACCGAGGTGCTACAGCGTTGCGTGGAGCCAGCCGAGGGCAAGGAGATGCTCCTGGAGATACATCAAGGAGAATGTGGGCATCATTGCAGTACAAGAGCCCTGGTGGCTAAAGTATTCCGGCATGGGTTTTACTGGCCCACTGCTCATGCAGATGCAGAGGACATAGTCCGAAAATGTGAAGGATGCCAAAGGTTTGCCAAGCAGACACACCTACCCGCATCGGCGCTCAAAACAATTCCTATCACTTGGCCGTTTGCTGTGTGGTGTTTGGATATGGTGGGAGAATTCAAGCCGGCTAGGTAACATGACACATATGCTGGTGATGGTGGATAAGTTCACCAAGTGGATAGAGGTGAAACCGATCCGGAAAGTGGATGGTCATTCGGCTGTAACTTTCCTGAAAGAAATCATTTTGAGATACGGTTACCCCCATAGCATCATCTCGGATAATGGCACGAACTTTGCTGTGGGAGAGTTTGCCCGATTCTGCATGATAAGGGGATCCGGTTAGACATAGCCTCAGTGGCACACCCAGAGTCCAATGGACAGGTGGAAAGATCAAATGCTTTGGTATTAGCTGGGATAAAAGCCCGGTTAATAGAACCTCTGGTAAAGACTCCGGGGTGCTGGATAGATGAGATACCATCAGTACTATGGGGTCTAAGGACCACGCCGAATCGGTCAACTGGCTATACGCCATTTTTTCTGGTATATGGGGCAGAAGCAGTGCTACCCACTGACATAGAATATGATGCACCAAGGGTGACAATGTATACCGAAACCGAGGCAAAAGAGGCCCGGGAAGATGCAGTGGATCTGCTAGAGGAAGCAAGAGAATTGGCCCTGTCTCGGACAGCAGTATACCAGCAGGGTCTCCGACGTTATCATAGTCGGAAGATCAGCCCTCGAGTGTTTCATGAGGGAGATCTAGTACTAAGGCTGGTGCAGCGCAGCAAAGGCCGACACAAGTTATCACCTCCATGGGAGGGACCATTCATTGTGAGCAAGGCTATGCACAATGACTCGTACTACCTTGTAGACGCACAGGAACCAAGGAGGATGGCCTGGACAGACCCGGAGAAAAACCAAGCGACCCTGGAATGTAGCTCTGCTTCGACCCTTTTACTCTTAAGGGCGCAATGTATGTATCTCATTTATAATGAATGAAATTTCGGCAATCCGAGTCTGGACTCGGGGACTGCCTCGTCCTTATGCATGTGTTTTTTATTACTGTTTTGTCCATACCGTTCATGTGTCGGATTGCTTTGAACCTCGTCCCAAAATTCAAGTAATGTATGCTGTGTTGTTGATCTCGTGACTCGACTGACAAACACCAAAATGGTAGTCAAGAGCAGAGGTTGGGGAATATGGGAAACATGAAAATGGACTCGGGGACTCGGTCCAAAACCGATTCGGCACATGTCGTTTACTAACCCCTGTTATTTCTTTTTTTTTATGTTAGATGATTCTAAACCACAACTCGCATGTTTCAAGTATTGTATGCTATGATTCCTATCTTGTGACTCGACTGTCAACACCTAAAAGGTAGACAAGAGCAAAGATTGGCAAAAATAGTAAACAAGAAAACAACTCGGGGACTCGGTTTAAGATGATCCAACATAAACCTAGTCCGGATCACATTAAGAAAAATAAAGTAGTCTCGAAGAACTTAAATTGTATATTACATCTGCTCCCGGCATACCGGGGATTTAATGATTTTCATTAAGATAATTCAGAAGTAGGAGCCTAGGTTGCAGGAGACTCGGTTGCAGGGATGGACTCGGATGATGGAACCTCGGTTGAAAGAGGACCCTCACTTGCAGGAATGACCTTGGACGGAGAGCTTGAAGGCTGGGCAGACTCGAAAACATCCGGATCAACTGAAGTTTTGGCGGCCTCGACTGAAGCTTCTTCGGTAGTCTCAGCCGAATCAGTGGCTGGCGCCTTGGAAGTTTGGACTAAAGCTTGTTCGGCAGTCTCAGCCGGATCAGTGGCTGGCGTCTTGGAAGTTTGGGCTAAAGCGTGTTCGGCAGTTTCAGCCGAGTCAGTGGCTGGCATCTGGGAAGTCTTGGCTGGAGATTGTTCGGCAGTCTTGGCCGAGTCAGAAGCTGGCACTTTGGTGGACTTGATACGTTGTTCGGCAGAGTTAGCCGAATCACCAGATTCGCCCTCAGATTCGGCGTATTCTTCACAGGAAGCATCATCCGATCCCTCTGCTTCAGATTCGGCTTGAGCCTCGTCTTCCTCATCAGAGTAGACCGGAGCGTCCAGATCAAGATGCTTCGTGTTTGCAAATTCGGCCATAAAGTTGGCAGCTTCTTCGCGGATCTTGATCCGGTTAGGATCTGAAACCCATGAAGACCCTTCGCGGAGAGAGCGCACCTTGTGAAGCTCAATTGATTCATACCAAGACATGATGAAGATCAAGGCGGCATCAACACCAGCGCGGGCGGACGAAGATCTCCATTGTGTTAACCGGGTCTTCGCCTCATCAAGGGTTTGGATTAGCTCCTCCGGACACCGGACTTGCCGGGCTTCAGGGAACAAGGTTCGGTGGGCTTTGAGACTTGCATTGAGCAGATCAACGTAGGCCTCCTTCAAAGGAGCGATCCGAGCTTTGAGGGCGGTAACATGATCTTCAATATCCCATGTCTCTGGTAGCGGAGCCCCGGTTAGCTTAGCTTTTTCAGCTCGGGCATCTCTCACAGCTTTGGCGGCTTGAAGCCGGATGCTGGTAAATTCTCCTACATACAGAAAAGCTAACACCGAGTTAAATGAGAAGGAACACAAAATTAGGATTCGGATAAGAAAAGAGCAGAAAGAGAAGATTCGGCAAGCTTACGGTCCATGTCTTCGTTGAGGCTAGCAAGATCAGCCAGCCATTTCGCGCTGGCCGCCTCGTGAGCAGCCAAATCATCTTTTGCCGCTTTGGTTTCGGCTTCAGCTTTTTCAACGACAGATTTGATTTTATTATCCAATTCGGCCCGCTTCGCAAGTCCGGCTTTGAAGGTATCTCGCTCCTTCTCAGCCGAGTCTTTCCCCTTCTGCAATGCATCCCGCTCTTTCTTCAGCTTGTCCTTCACCTTTGAAACCCGCTCAAGCTCCCGCTGGAGCCGAGTCACTTCTGATTTTTCCTCTGATAGAGCACGCGTGTGCTCCTGTTCTTTCTGCTTCATCTCCTCATTTTGGGCATCGAAGGAAGTTTGGAGGGCCTGGTGTTGCAGGGCTAGCTGCTTAAAGATCCGGCTGCGAGCAGTCATGGTTTCCTGAAAGAAAAAAGGTTAATGGCGTAAAAAAGAGTCTCGGGGACTGGCACCCGAGACTAGCAACATGGAGCCAAAACGAATCTCAGGGACTGGAGGCCCGAGATTGATAAAAAGAAGGTTGACCGATTCAATTGGAAAAGAGACTCGGGGACTGGGAGTCCCATGTTTTTTCTTCTTTTTTTTGGCTAAGGCAAAATTCATGAACAAGTTTTAAAGATTCAAGCCGAATGACTTTCTTACTCGGAGGAGTATCAGTCGTTCGACCCGAATCTCAGGGACTGGGAATAATGCAGATTGATCATGATGAAATAAAAGCGGAATTCGGTGAAGTTACCTCGAAGACCCGGTTAGCTTCAGTGACCGAGGCCTGCACAGAATGTAGAGATTGAAACATCCGGCTAGGGCCAGCCGGGTGTGGCGACGCTGAAGTAGAAGAGCCTTCGGCAAGGTCCGCAGTATTCCAAGCTTTAATGAATTGCTCTGCGGAGCCGAGTTTGTCGCCCCTCGGAGCGAAGGAAACCTGCTTGCTAGCAACCACCTGCTTATCCGAGGTGGTTGGAGTTGTGCCAGAGGCGGCTTGAGTCGGCTTAGGTAGAGGTGTTGCGCCCGGGGTCTTGGCTGAATCTGGCTGCCTCGGTTGGTTCTGGGACGCTTGTTGTGGTGGTTTAGGTACTTCCTGTTGCTGCTTCTGCTGCTTTTTCTTCTGCTTCTGCTGTTCTTGGTTCAGCAGAGCTTGAGCCTTGGGGGTAGGACGAGGATCCGGCTTAGGCGAGGACTTAGCCGAAGTCTTAGTTTTTTCCTTCTCCAACTCCTTCAGAGGGCGTGGCCAAGTGGAATCTCGGGTAGGAGCTGAGATTTCCTCGTTCTCCAGGTCAATAACCGACTCCGGAATGAGAGTCGGTGGAGGAAAATTGGCAGTTGTGGTACGCGCAGGAGAGGCGATAGCCTTTTCAGGAGACTGGTGCTCCATGGCCGTATCCAGTGGAGGAATGGGAGAAAGAATGGATGAATGAGTTTGCTCGGTGACGGTGACGTCACTGCATAAAACAAGGTAAACAGTTAACTCGGATAAGGGTGACTCGGATAATAGAGGAGGAAAGTGAAGGAAGTTAAGCTGGCATTACCCCTTGGTGGTAGGCATGGGCTTGAACCGATTCGGCTTGGAGGCAGCTTTCTTCATTCTCTTGGCCTGAGGGACATCTGATCCGGACGCGTCGTCACGTTTCCGAGATGTCCCTTGAGCGTCCTGTTTGGCTGAAACACAAGGTGGTAACCGTGAAATCGGAATAGCATCAATTGGATCTAGGATCCAGCAATCATCGTCTCCATCTTCGGTGTAAGTAGTCGATTGCTTACCCTTGCGGATTGGCTTGGCCCGCGGAATCGGCAAATAATCGTCCGTATCCGCATCCTCTTCGCCCTCGCGCAGCGGACTGCCATCCGGTCCCCACACTTTGGTGGAGAGATCACCATCTTCGGTGATTTGGCGGTCAAACAGCTGCAGTGAAGTTAAGGCAAATCTGGATTAGTACAATGGAAATTTGGTGAAATATGGATTAATTTAGAAAATGGTGAACTAACCTGTGGTGGAAGTGCATCTCGGTGGAACGGCTTCACGCCCCACCGCCACTTGTCCGACATCTCGGTGTAGGCAATGGCGTTTACCCGTCTCTTGATGGAAGCTCTGCTAAGGTCATGTTTGCTGATCCGGGTAGGATCTAGCAGGCCACTCATGTGGCAAATCTTGTGCTTACGTTGTTGAAGAGGACTGACCCGGCGACAGACGAAGGTCCGGAGGAGATCGTCCGAGACCAGGTCCTTCTCCAGAAAATCCTCCAGAGTTTTATCTATGATTTGAAGCTCCGTAAGAGTATCAGCCGGATCATATCTGAAGTTTAATTCGGCTATGGGGGGCTGAATCCTGAACTCGGGCAAGTTGAGAGCATCATGGCCTCCAGCGCTCTTCACGTAGAAGAAAGATCTTTGCCATTTCCTGCAGGTATCCAGGCCAGTGATCCGAGGAAAGATGGAGCCCGCCCTCGGAGTAATGCTAACCGAACCGCAAGCGGTCATCGCTTTCGGGTCACTGCCCGGGATAGTCTGTTTACGAAGGTGGAAATACTTCGCCCAGGCTTGTACAATCGGCCAGAGACCGAGATATCCCTCGGAAAAGGAGGTAAAAGCCGACAGGGAGACAAAGGCGTTAGCCGGAAGGTGGTGAGGCTGCAGGCCAAAGAAGTCAAGGAAAGCCCGGAAGAAATCACTAGCCGGAAGTCCGAATCCGCGCTCAAAGTGCGCTAGAAATACAACGCGTTCACCCGGACGGGTGACCGGTTCGAGTTCCTTCTCCGGTTTTCGGCATATAACTTTAGGTGTTATACGCCGGGTGCTCAACAGCCATTCCAGGTCATCATTTGTAATATCGGAACCCTCCCAACTGCCGGGGGCAGCTTCGGCATATCCGAATCAATCCTGCAAGAAATCGGAGATAGCAAGTTAGGAGATTCGGAATCTCTAATCCAGGACAAATCGGATAATGGCGTAACCGAATCAGATGTAAATCGATTCGGTCGAGGCTATCCCGGATAAAGTTATCTAGTTACTGCGGAAAAGTAATTCGGCTGGTAACTACAAATACTTTCCGTGAGAATCTAGGGTTATGCAAGATCTACCGCAGCAGTAAAATAGAGAGGAAATCCCGAGTAAAAATATGGTGGAACTACTCAAACGGTGGCAAGCCAAGCTAGGGCATTCTAGTGCAAAACCTGGAAAGGAGATCTAGGGAATGCACTAAGGCGTGGCAATGGACTCATACGCGAGTGAATCTACAAGAAACAGGTGCAAGTTCCTAGCGGGAGATGAACTTGTTCAAGGTCGCCATGGCCGGAAGAAAAGGAAACTCACGGTTGCGACACGGCGAGGAAGAAGCTCGGTGAAGAAACGGCGGTGCAAGGCGCGGTGCACGGCTCTGGCGAGTTTTCTCCGGCGTTGTCGGGATCTCCGGCACGGCGAGGTCGCGAAGGCGAAATCACAGCGGCGTCAATGGCGCGGATGGAGTTCTCGAAGCAGGAAGTGTGGGGAAGAAGAGGAACCCCACACCCCTATTTATAGCCGCTCGCGGGTAACTGGCGCACTACCGCGCGGTTTTCGGGGCATAGCCGGATCAAGTGTGCCCTAAAACTCTCTGGTCGCAGCTGTGGCCGTGTATTTCAAGCACATGGTGGGTCACAGAACTGGAAGCGGTCGTGCGGATCGGATGTGCCGGTCAGTGAAGAAAACGAGGAGACGCAGTCTTTAAGTCAAACACACTTGAATACCTGGTGGACCCGGACAACGCGCTGGCAGTGGCATGTCAAATCAAAGACCCGGATAACGAGGCCTTGCGCAGAGATTCCCTGCCAAAGTGTCCCGGGAAATCCTGAGACTGGATTGTGTAATATGTGATTCGGTTAATGGCTTTTGTTTTCAACCTGCTACGGCCCTTCAGCCAAGGCTGTAGGACCGCACCAGCTTCGGGGACTACTGTCGGGGGGTTGCCCCGGGTAGGGCAAAGAGATGGTGTTGGGAGCTATAGTGGAAAGGAAGGTCAGTCCGGGTCTCTCAAGCCGGATCACTTGGACCGGATGTTTAAGTACAAGGAGAGGCTAAAAGGCATCAGACAAAGTCTAGCCGGATCAGAGGAAGGGATCCGGCTTAACTTAGTCAGGTTGGTCAGGAAGGATCCGGCACGGCAATGTCGGATAGTGCACAAGGGCCAAGTAATGTCAGTAAGTTCACGGGTCCTGCAGGTCTCCTGCCCGAGGCTCAGAAGACAACCAGGTCGAGCCACGGGTTTTCCGGGTCGAGAGGCCCTAGGCGCTGACTCGGCTAATTCGGGAAATGGCAGTGGCCTAGGCTCCGGAGGGCTACGCTGGCTTAAGCTCAAAGAGGAAAAGATAGACCTGCCGTTGGACTGACGATGAGCTGGGCTGAGTGACAGTGGCCAGGGCTTGTCCTGTTCCTCTTGTCCATGCCATTATCATCTCCGGCCAGGGGCAGAATGGTAATCCGGTTAGTGTATAAATAGACCAGCACATCCTCCAGGGCGAGGGACGGAGACGAGAGACAGCTTTATTTTCCCCCTGGTTCCATCTTCATCCTTGAGCTCTCACCATTGTTGCTTCATACAGCTCGAGGAGCACTTTGTACTTGTAACCATTGAGATATAAAGAGAGTAGGCTAGTGCTGCAGTAGGGGTGTTACCTTCGCAAGAAGGGCCCCGAAGCAGGGTACATCGCGGTGTGCTTTGTTGTTCTTGGTTTTGTCTGTTCTTGCTTGTTCATCGTTGTTCTTCATGCGCGCTTCTTGAGCGTGCACGCCCTCCCCGGATCCCCCAACGTCCTAGCGAGCCCCAACTTAAGCCATCCTATGGCATCTGCCGTGACACCACCACGACAGGGGCTATCGACTGGTTTGCCTGTTGTCCGAGCTGGGCAACGTCTCTTTTCCCTCTGGCACTACTACTTCTCGTCTTGGGAGAGCTACTACTTTTACGCAGAGCTCGTAAATAGTTATCTGGCTTATTTTTCTCATATTGCGATGGTCCCGTGAGGAATCCAATAGCCCACTTTTTTTGCTCTGCAGTAAATGTTTGCTTTTCCTCGGGCTTTTTCCGTGCAAGCTGTCTTTTTGTGTCTGCATCCACCCACGCATCCAATTGCTCTTTAGTCTTGTCGCAAGCTCTGAGGTCGTCAAGGCTTTTGGGTACTTTTGGGAGGGGCGAACGTCAGGGGTCTCGCCCGAATCCCATGGACGACGAAGTGGCGCCCTTCCTATGTCGGGGCTTAGGAGTCGGCTCATGCGGCGGCCGAGTCGGCTCATGCGGCGGTGGAGTCGGCTCATGCGGCGGCGGAGTGGGCTGACGCGGCGGTGGAGTCGGCTCACGCGGCGGTGGAGTCGGCGCACGCGGCGGCGGAGACGACTGATGCGGAGGCGACTGATGGTTGTCGTCCCCTTCATCGTCATCAGGTGGTGAATCGTGAATTGGCGGAGACGATGGTGGCCTTGGCGCCCAGCCTGCAAACTTGATGTATTTCTTCCGCCATAGAATTAGACCACCCACGACGTCCCCTAGCACCGACTCATCAGCAGCTCTTGGGAACTCAAGGTTCAGTGATTCATATCCTTGTACAACTTCATCCACGCCGACACGAGCAAATCCATCTGGAATGGCATTGCCAAGCCACGATGCTGTAGAGTCAATGGAGAATGCATAGCCGTCCGCCACCTTCGTGGATAAGTTAAATACTGGGACATGCAGCTCACAAGTTGTTTTCTCCGTGATATAATCCACGGGGTAACTTGTCTCATCATCACCGACCATAACCGAGGAAGCCACGCTGCTTCTGCGATGCGATGGGTCGCCTTGACTCGCTTGTTCCAGCTGAAGAGTTGGCGCCCCTTGCTCGCGCATTTGATCTATTTGCTTCTGCTGCTCCTTATAGAGAGCAACCATCTGGTCATGATTTCTTTCTAAGATCATCAACCGGTCTGATTCCTGCTGCTCCTTCCTCCTCTTTGCTCTCAATCGGCTTCTATAAGAGGCACGGTCCTGGGGAAACCCTTCAATCCACGGCACTTCTCCTAAGCCTCGTGTTGATCCTCCTTTTTCTTTGGTCCCGAGGGCCTCTGACAGCTCGTCCTTCTCTCTGTCGGAAATAAACTTTCCCTCTTTAGACTTGGCAATTAAGTCAATAAATTTTTTTTGGGCTCCGTTTACTACTTTGTTTTCATCAATTATTAACTCCCCTGTTTCCATGTCATACTCCCCTCCATGCGCAAGTAGCCAATTCCTTATCCTTCTGTCCCATTCCTCTGTGACCGGGATGAGCCCTTTTGCACGCAATTCGGACTCAATTTTTTCCCACTTAGGCTCGGCAACTCGGTAGCCACCTGGCCCCATCTTATGGTGATACTTCTTTTTCGCTGCATTATTCTTACTCGTTTGCGACCTTTTCTTAGCTCGTTCTGATTTCTTGTACTCCAGAAATGCAGGCCAGTGAGGCCGCTGCCTCTCTCGTGTGCCGGTGAAATCCGGAAGTTTCTCATCTTCTTCCCACTCACGGAATAATTTGTTCTTGTAGTTATTGAATTGTTGAGCCATCTTCTTAAGAGCGAAATGCTTGACTTTGTCCGTCATTTTTTTTGTCTTCACCTCATCTTCCAAGACCGGTAGGGTGAAATGTGCAATGAGCTTGTTCCAAAGCATATCTTTGGTTCTCTCGTCGACGTAACTAACTCCCTCTAACTTTGGCTTAATCCATTCCTGGGTGCTGATATAAACGTTGTCCCTGACAGTGACTCCGCATTGATGTACAAACTTAACTGCGTTCGGCACGGGTGCTAGTGGTTGGCCAGTAGTTGCATTCACCTCGTCAATTGTGAGATGCTCATCTTTGCCCATCCCTTGGACATGGCCTCGTTTAGTGGATTGGTTCGATGCGGAGGTCTAAAAATATGAAACATGTGTGAATACATATATATGCACAAATCAGTTATTGCATCTGCTCAACATAGGCTTAATATACCTCGCCAGACGGCGTGGGTCCACCAATTTCCGAGTCCTCCGCGGGATGCCGAAATTCATCTTCAGCTCCTTCCGCGGGATGCCGAAATTCACCGGGTTCACAAATGTAGGAAAGCAGCTCTTCTTCCCCTTCTCTCGTTGCGAAGGGAGCATCGATATCCATTGTTTAACTAATACAAAAAAAGATAAAACAATAGTAGCATTAGTACAATAATTCAAAGGAGGGACGAACTATACAAATATGCAACAAAAACAATTTAATATTGCATCTAAAGTAAAAAATCTTTCAAAAAAAAACATAGCTAGACTGTCCCAATCCCAGCCCGGCCCAAATTTGGGCCAGAACCTGGTCAAAGGTGGCCACCGTGGTCATCGCTGGCCCACCTGCCAGCGCCTACCCGCCCACCGCCACGTGTGACCGCCCACTGGCCACCTGCCAGCGCCTACCCGCCCCACCGCCACGTGTGACCGCCCACAGGCCACGCGTGGTCAATGCTGGCCCACCTGCCAGCGACCCAGTTCTGACCCCGCCGCCCTGCCTCGCGTTCCCGCCCCGCCTCGTCTTCATCTCCCCGCCTCGTGTTCCCACCCGGCCGCCTTGCCTTCACCCCCGTGGTCAACGCGGACCACCAACAGGCCCCGCCCGCCCGGAGTCAATGCTCCTAGCCCACTTGCCAGCGACTCGGGCGCGGGCCCACCCGACGGTTCCCCTCCCGACGGTCCTGGTCTTTTAAAAGGGACGCGCCCGTGCGGATATGGACACTCCACTCCGCTCCGCTCCGCCCGACGGTTCCCCTCCGCCCGTCCAGTGCCCTCGCCGCCATGTCGCGCTGGTTCGGGAAGTCCCCGAAGAACGAGGCCGGCGAGTCCTCCAGCCGTCGCCGCGGTTCTCCACCGCCTCCACCGCCGGCGGCCTTGGGCGTCCTTCCGCAGGGTGTGCGGAGGACCGCGCCACCGGTGCGTGTCGCCCACGCACCCGACGCGCCGTCACGAACCACCGCCACCACCGCCGGAGGGAGGAGGATCCGGCGCCGGCGCTACGTGCCGGAGCCGGAGTGCCAGTGGCACTGGGACAACGCCGCCACGCTGGAGTGGAGCGACGTCCACCTCCCCGAGGACTGGCACCTGAACCCGCAGAGGATTCCGGTGCCGGCGGTCCCGCTCCCTGGGAGGCAACTGGACAGGGAGATCGCGCGCCGGCGCCGCCTCCTCCCGCCGGAGCTCCGCGACGACCCCGTCTACGCGGCGGGGTCCCCACACTGGGAGCAGTGGCTCAAGGACGAGCACGAGGACTGCCGCCGCACCTACTTCGCCCCGGCGCCCCGCGCCGTCCACTCCGCCTACCCAGCGCTGCCCGACGCGCTGTGGTTAGAGGAGGAGGTCCCCGCCGCCGCCGCCGCCGCAGTACTACGACCCGGACGAGGTCGAACCGTGGCACTACGCCATGGAACGCGAGCAGGAGCAGGAGCAGGACCTTCCGCCGCCGCCTCCTCTGCCTCCCGGCCTCGTTGGCCAGTCCTGGGCCTGGACCGGCGGGAGCTGGTCGCCGGATTGGCCCCAGGAGCAGGAGGAGGTGGAGCAGCCACCGCCACCGCCACCGGAGGGCCAGCCACCGCAGCAGCAGGCGCCACCGGAGCATCTCTGGACCCCGCCGCCCTTCATCGTCCTCGACGACTAGGCGGCGCCGGCGACGACGACCCCTCCGATCCCCCCAAAAATGTAATGGCCCTTATGGCCACCCCCAAAATGTAATGGCCCTAATGGCCTCCCCTAAGTATAATGAAATGGCTTAGACCCTAAAAATGTGTCCTTTGCATTGCATGTCAACTCCGGCGCCGGCCCCGCGGTTAGGGTCCGCCGCCGCCGCCGCCGTCGCGCACTAGATCTGAGAGGGGGGGCGAGCTCACCTTGGGTCGGGGGCGATGATCTTTGCTCGGGCTCGAGGACGATCTTGCGCGGCTCGGGGGAAGATCTTTGCTCGCGGCTCGGGCCAACGGCCGCCGGAGCCGGAGCAGGACGGCCGGGGCCGGAGAAGAAGAGGGCGGCGACGGCCGGGGCGGCGGCGGCGCGGGGACGAAATCTGGCAGCCTGGCGGCGCAGGGGGCGGCGTCGTCTGGAGCCCAGAGGCGGAGCGTCGATTTGCTGGACTTGGGCAAATTTTCGGCCCGAGCCAGAAGAAGTAGCGCCAAAAAGGCCTCTAGTACCGGACCCCTAGTCGCTCCACCCGGTACTAGACGTCCTTCAGGGCCGCGAAAATTTGCGCGCCAAGCCCAGTGGACCTGTAGTACCGGGTGGTCGCACGGCCCGGTACTAGAGGTTAATTTTTTTAATTTTCTGGTTTCTTACTTTTTTTATATCTTTTGATTTACTTGTCTAAATTAAGTAAAAATTGCTTTCATTTTCCTGTTTTCTGTTTTGGTTTAAAATGAACTAACACATGCGCTTGGTTTAAAATTAAGTACTACATACGCTTAATTTAAAATCAATTCAAAAATTTATAAATCAAGTACTACATGCACAGTGGATCATTTCACATCACAAAGTTTGATGCTACATCAAAAATTTATAAATTAAGTACTACATTCCGCCACCGCCATACGCTTGATTTCATTGACATGTCTGTCTTGTCCTCCATACTATAAATTATATAAAAGTTTAATAAATTATTACACATCATGAACAACATCCCTATTTAGTCTTCGCTTTTTCTTTTTGTGAGACCCTTTCTTCTGATCGCTCCGTAACCATGGACAAGGGTCTGCATATAACTTGAGACTTGGGTCAGTGGTCACTTTGAAGGGCGGAATTTCATGAAACTTGTCGTAATCTTCTGACATGTCTGTCTTGTCCTCCACTCCCACGATGGTTCTTTTCCCTGAAAGAACTATGTGGCGCTTTGGCTCATCGGCTGATGTATTCACTTCCTTATCTTTTCTTTTTTTTGGCTTGGTAGACATGTCCTTCACATAGAAAACCTGAGCCACATCCTTGGCTAGAACGAATGGTTCGTTGTCGTACGCAACATTCGTGAGATCCACTGTAGTCATTCCGTACAATGGGTCTTCCTTTACCCCGCCGCCTCTCAGGTTGAACCATTTGCACCAGAACAAAGGGACCTTCAAAGAAGGTCCATAGTCAAGTTCCCATATCTGCTCTATGCAACCATAATATGTGACCGTGGCCTCATTCGTGCTCTTATCATCAAAGCGGACACCACTATTTTGGTTGGTGCTCTTTTTATCTTGGGCGTTCGTGTAAAATGTATTCCCGTTTATCTCATACCCTTGGAAAGTCCAAATAGTCGAAGATGGCCCCTTAGACAACAAGAACAGCTCATCTGAGACTGTGTTGTTGTTGTTCAGATGCGTTTCCAACCAACCGCCAAAATTCTCCATATGTTCCTTTGCAATGGCGGAGTCATCCATCCCCGGGTTGTTAGAGCGTACAATATCCTTGTGCATCTGGATATAGGGAGCCACCAAAGTGGAATTATGCAGAACCGTGTAGTGTGCTTTTGTGAAAGAATACCCGTCCCTGCATATGTATGATTTCTTTCCTAGAGTTCCTGTTCCACTTAGTCTCCCCTCATGTCGCGATTCAGGAAGACCAATCGACTTAATGCCGGGAATAAAGTCAACACAAAACTCAATGACCTCCTCTGTTCCATAGCCTTTGGAGATGCTTCCTTCTGGCCTAGCACGGTTATGAACATACTTCTTCAACACTCCCATGAACCTCTCAAAGGGGAACATATTGTGTAGAAATACAGGACCCAGAATGTGAATCTCGTCGACCAGGTGTACTAGGAGATGTGTCATAATAGTGAAGAAGGATGGTGGGAACACCAACTCAAAACTAACGAGACATTGAGCCACATCCTTCTGTAACCTTAATAGAGTGGTTGGGCTGATTGACTTCTGCGAAATTGCATTGAGGAACGCACATAACTTAACAATGGGTACTCGAACATTTTCCGGTAGAAGCCCCCGCAACGCAACCGGAAGCAGTTGAGTCATCAGCACGTGGCAGTCATGAGACTTTAGGTTCTGGAACTTTTTCTCTGCCATATTTATTATTCCCTTTATATTCGACGAGAAGCCAGACGGGACCTTCATACTGCTCAGGACTTCAAAAAATATCTCCTTCTCTTCTTTGGTAAGAACGTAGCTAGCAGGACGTAGACGTCCTTTATCCGTCCTCATTGGATGCAGGTTCTTTGGGTCTTTCAAAAGTTGCTGGTCCTCTCGTGCTTCCGGAGTATCTTTTGCCTTCTCATACACGCCCAAGAAGCCTAGCAGGTTCACGCAAACATTCTTCGTCACGTGCATCACGTCGATTGCAGAGCGGACCTTTAGGATTTTCCAATAGGGTAGTTCCCAAAATATAGACATCTTCTTCCACAGGGGAACGTGGTTGTTAGCGTCCTTCGGAACAGACTGTCCGCCAGGACCCTTTCCAAAGATTACATCTAAATTCTTGACCGCATCATATATATCTTCACCACTTTGCAGGGGTGGCTTCGGCCGGTCATCTGCCTCACCTTTGAAATGTTGCTGCTTGCTTTTCTTTCTTAGGGGATGCTGAGTTGTAAGAAATCGACGATGACCCGGGTACACATTCTTGTTACCTACATATATACTTTCAGTGTTATCTAGACAATGTGTGCATGCATTGTATCCCTTGTTCGACTGTCCTGAAATGTTACTAAGAGCAGGCCAATCATTGATGGTTACAAACAACAACCCTCGTAGGTTAAATTCCGCTTGTTTGTACTCATCCCACACAGGTACCCCTTCATCACACCACAACTGTAAAAGTTCATCAACTAATGGCCTCAGGTAGACATCAATGTTGTTACCGGGTTGCTTCGGGCCTTGGATGAGCACTGGCATCATAATGAACTTCCGCTTCATGCATAACCAAGGAGGAAGGTTATAGATACATAGAGTCACAGGCCAGGTGCTATGACTGCTGCTCTGCTCCCCAAAAGGATTAAAGCCATCCGTGCTAAGACCAAACCTTAAGTTCCTTGGGTCACGTGCAAATTCCTTGTACTCTGTATCGATTTTTCTCCACTGCGACCCATCAGCCGGGTGTCTCAACATCTCGTCGCTCTTGCGGTCTTCTTTGTGCCATCGCAACAACTTGGCATGCTCTTTGTTTCTGAACAAACGTTTCAACCGTGGTATTATAGGAGCGTACCACATCACCTTGGCAGGAACCTTCTTCCTGGCGGGCAGGCCCTCAACATCGCCAGGGTCATCTGCTCTGATTTTATACCGCAATGCACCGCATACCGGGCATTCATTCAAATTCTCATACTTCTCACCGCGGTAGAGGATGCAGTCATTAATGCATGCATGTATCTTCTGCACATCTAATCCTAGAGGGCAGATAATCTTCTTTGCTTCATACGCACTCTCGGGCAATTCGTTACCAGCCGGCAGCTTGTCCTTCACTATTTTCAGTAAACTCCCAAATCCCTTGTCAGATAAACCATTTGCTGCCTTCCATTGCAATAATTCCAGTGTGGTACCGAGCTTTGTGTTGCCATCTTCGCAAGTTGGGTACAACTTTGTTTTGTGATCCTCTAACATGCGCTCCAACTTCAACTTCTCAAGTGTAGTTTCTGCTAGGGTATGTGCATCAACGATGACCCCACGTAAATCATCATGTATGATGGGATCATCTGGTACCTCTTCATCATCAGCTTTCCCTGTTGGGTTACCAACGTATTCAGGGTACATGTAGTTGTCATCGTTCTCTTCTTCTTCGTTGTCTTCCATCATAACCCCTTTTTCTCCGTTCTTGGTCCAACAATTATAGCCGGGCATGAAACCAGCAGTTATCAGGTGGAGGTGAATTCTGTCTGTGTTAGGGAAATCCTTCTCATTCCGACAGTTTTTGCATGGACAACACATAAAACCATTCTGCCCCTTGTTATTCTTAGCCACATTGAGAAAAGATTGCACGCCATCCATGTACTCTTTAGAGCGTCGGTCAGCGTATATCCATGGACGACTCATCTGCAAATCACCGCTAAAACCCATTACGATAAACCAACATAATAGGAAACATACCATATTCATTAATACAAGTTCATCACATTAAAACCAAAGTAGAGTAGTGCCCAAATGTAATACATAGTTCTCACGAAACATACATCAAACGAAACTAACATACACCTATCTAAAGAATTTAAATCCAACAACAAATGCGATCAGAATCGCAACTAAGGTAACTATTGAACCAACAGCATAATGATACCAAGCCTCTTGACTAATGACATATTTTCTAATCTTTTTAAGCTTGACGCGCATTGCATCCATCTTCATCTCGTTAGCAGCGACGACGTCGGCAAGCTTGACCCCGTGAGCATCAACGATGTCGGCAATCTTCAATTCCAATACCATCTTCTCTTCCAGGCATTGGAGACGAAGATCTTCACTTATCTTCAATTTTGCTTTTAAATCGTTATTTTCTTTTTCTAAAAACTCGACAATAGGGTCGGCTGGAATTTCCGGTTCAACTACCTCCTAAATAGAAATATATCTATGTCAAGTTGGTCGGCATGATTGTTTATAACCATGAAACAAAATAAATAGTTATAAAAATATACCACATCCGAATCATAGACCGGACGAGGGCCGACGGGGACGGATATCAAAACCATGACACTATACATATAAAAAAACATAAGAAAATTATACAAGAAAAATAATTATGCATTCAAATCATACAAGTAATTTTGTAAAATAAAAGATAAAAGAAGAGGCTCACCGAGGTGGTGCCGGTCACGGGATGGCAGGGGCTATCGACGGCGGTGAGGACCGAGAAGACACTAAAATCCATAAATAATAAATTAATTTGAGTTCAAAATACATAAAAAAAATGAACTACCTAGTTTAGGCATTTCATCAAACACCTAGGTAGCACTATAAAAATGAAATGTGCTAAACTTGTATGGAAATGGCTAAAATTCGGCCGCCGGGTGAAAGGATCAAGTGTTGCTAACCCTTGGAGAGATGGGTGCCGTCTATCTTGACAAATCTTGGAAAAAAATGGGGCTACACTTGAGTTTGAGAGAGGAAACAATGAAGATGAGCTTGAGAGTTCAAAAATGGTGGCTGGCCCGGGGTGGGAGATGATATAGCGGGACCTCTAGTCCCGGGCTGTACCACGGCCCGGGACGAAAGGTCCACCCTCCTGTCTCCGCCCTGCCGCTGACTGCCTCGGTCCCGGGTGGTATCACGGCCCGGAACTAGAGGTGCCCTACAACCCGGGACCCGACCTGCGCAGCGTCGGAGCAGCCGGCCCGGTACTAGTTCCCTCTTCTAGTCCGGGATCAAACCACGCCCGGGACTAGAGCCCAACACCCCTCTCCACCAAAGCTCCGGTTTCCACTAGGTGTCGAGGAGTCTGCAAGTGCGCACATGCGTTTGTGGCTGGCTCAAAGCGTGCATCCCTCTTAATTTTCCATGCAGTTACATGGTTGAGTTTCTTATCTTAATTTGTCACTCGCATGTCTACCACAGGGAATTTTGATGGTCCAGAGAATTCCGCAAGAGAAGATTTCGACGATATGACTTGCTTCTCTGTTGGTTTCGTGTTTCCGGAGGCTGCCGTTTGTTTGATTAATTTGGGTTTCCTTGATTGGTTTGATCCATAAGGAGCCATCTTCTCTGGCGTCACCACTTTGTTTGATTAATTTTGGTTTACTTGATTGGTTTGATCCATAAGGAGCCATCTTCTCTGGCGTCACGAGTTTGTCCTATGGATACCAATGTGTTGTTTTTTAAAAAGAAACGAGTTGATCAGACTTCAGAGACCCTTTATTCGCACTCTCTATTCGCCAAGTAAAGCCTCTCTTCAGAAACGGTGCAGGGAGGCGAAGGCGCGGCGCCGTCCAGGAAGTAGACTGCGGCGAAGGAGCCCTAGACGTCTTTGGAAGGGAATCCGATTGCGATCAGTTAGCGTGCGTGATTGTAGGGGTTGAGGGAGCGCGGAAGCGTGGAGTTTTCCTCCGCGGTGAAGTATCATTCCGTCAAGTTAATTACTAAGTGCACCCAAGAGGATGGATTGGCTAACGATGGCTGTTAGATTGAGTTAAGTGGGCCTAACCGTGCGGTGGTACTGGGTGGGCGTACAGTCTGCGGGGTGCATTTAGAGAAGATCATATTTGCACGTGCACGGCAACGCACGATCCTTCTGGTATCAAGTAAAATAATTAGTTTCTTAGAAAAGGTAAAAAAATGTTTTACGGTTAATCATGTTCTCATGTGACATGAAAAACCTCGTGTGCATCACCGTAGAGTGTCTGTCACGATTATACGTGTCAATGCAATTCTCAACCAACAAAAACATATTCGATCTTTCCTAGATTGAAACATGCATGCCCCCATGTATTCACAACTCATTCAAATATAAATGCTCATCCTCTATTGTCCATCATATATCGTTAGTTTCCCACTTCAAAATCTCATGTAAGAGTGCATAAAGAAAACTCAACCAGTAGTACATTACTACCAAGACACTGCAATTTATGCATAAAGAAAATTTCTACAAATTGCTGCAACGATGCTACAATAGTATAATATTTTTTGCTACAACCGCTGTTTGGTTTTGATACAATTTGGCCAAGTTTTTGCTACGAGGTATGACGAGAGTCTCGGCAAATTCGGTTTTGCTGCAGTAGCAATTTTTTTTTGCTATTTTTTTTTTTTGCTATTATAGTTTTACTGTTTTGCTACAATAGTCCAAAAAATTTGCTACGATATTCCGGCAAGGTCTTCGTCGATGTCTCCGGCGATGTTTCCGGCGAAGTCGATTTTGCTACAGTAGCACATTTTTGTTGCTACGGGATCTCCGGTGAGGTCTCCGGCGAAGTCAGTCTTTTATTTTTCTGTTTGGGCGAACCGTTTTTGCTACATAGGAGCAAAGGCGGGTGATTATTTGCTACACAGTAGCAAAAGCGGGATTTAGAAAGTAAAAAAGGGGACATGTGTCAGCAGGAGGACTCGGGGGATTTTTTTTCCCAGATCCCCCGGGGACGCCTAGTGTTGTCCGTGATAAAGGGGGTACTTAGCAGTTGAAGAGACATTGTACTCCAAGACGAAACTCAAATTACCTAATAGTTGCTACATCAAAGGGAGTATACGTCCGACACGTCTAGAATTTCATGTTGCATTGTACGTGAAGTATTGATCTCGTAGCCTTCCTTCAATGTAGTCTGTAGCAGGGTAATCTTCAAAGAGTCTTGGTGCAGTACGACATGTCTTGGTCGGTGGAGAAGGTTCTAGAGGCGAGCTACCGTCGGGAAGTCTTGTACATCGTGGTCTGAAAGTGGTGTAGACCCATGAGGTTACAGACTAAACCCACTTCTATCGGACAACTTGTGTACCACCTGCCGGTAGCATTTTGCGTCTTATATAGAACTTGGAAGAGCTTCAAACAACATCTTCTCCTTTTGATTTTTTCCAGATCATCACACTTTTCCAGCTTCTTGTACCATGTATCATACAAGTTATATGTAAGATATTTCACTTGTTCAGACCAATGAAGATTTAGATCACTTAATTTTCTCTCTCATGCATTGTGGATATGTCTCGACATCTTTATCTTTATTTC
Source organism: Poa pratensis (assembly GCA_947311845.1). NCBI lineage: Eukaryota > Viridiplantae > Streptophyta > Magnoliopsida > Poales > Poaceae > Poa > Poa pratensis. The sequence continues at coordinate 86,759,921 of CAMZMU010000117.1, read as the reverse complement.
TTTTCTCTTGGAAGAAAACTTGAACTGGATGAAAACAAGAGAGCAAACAAGGGAAGTTAGAAATGTGATACACATGCATGATGCAAAATTGTGTGATGACTAATATCTCACAACTTACCTTTTGTGGAGAACAGTTTTGTGATGTATGCTCACACCAGTTGCGCGTGTATTATTCGGTGTTTCATGTACGGAAGTTTTTATATATATCCCCACATGATTTCAAGTGACTTGTTCCATGCCAACAAACTAGCTCAGACAAGCTATGCTCTTTTCACAACTTCTGTTTATTCATGAGCATTACTATTTGTAATATTTAGGTGAGATTTTGGAGGATACCAAGATGCTAGCAAGCCGGCCTCTCCATTGGAAGCAACCAGCACGTATTGTCGCCGGCCCATTGTCAGCCAGGACTAGGTGTCAGTTGAAGCCACTACTAACACCGGAGAAGAAATGAGCCATACACTCTAGCTCCCCATGCTGCTCGCTGTAGGATGAGAACCCGTGTCAATCCTCTAACTTCACCCACGAGATCAACTTGTACTGTGTGAACTGCGTTTCGCAAACTTATGAATGCTTTAGACCGTTCATCGTAGTCCGCCAACATCGCTGGCACTGACACAGCCCCTTACCTGTGTCGTGTGGCCATTGAGCCATAGCTCATCATGGCTGGGCTCAACACTGATAATCTCCTGGCGATTTTCGCCTCGTACGGGGAACTTGCCCGTCGTGGTGCTCCCATAGAAGTCGCCTGTGAAAGTACATGCTACTTGCTCCACACTGTAATGCATATGATTTTTTCCATGAATCATTATTTTGTATACGAGATGACACCCCGCGCGTCGGGACGGGATTTTATGGAAACTATTAATTTGCATGCATACAACCTTTTTATTTTAGAATCGAACATGTACAAAAGCTTATGTCATATGAAGCAAACTATTGTGTGGTGTACACCTGGATCGAAAAATAGTTAATTTTTACACTGTAGACCTTTGGAATCTTGGATCTACAAAGCTGCATTGTTTATTAGCCTGGTCGTTGGATTACCACGCTATCTGTTGCATTCTAGGTCTCCCAAATGATTGCATGCACTTCTAGATACTGACTATCTAAGTTATATATTTGTAAGATATAAAGGGATCATCGTCTGAGAGCAATGACACATAATTAGAGCAACATAAAGGTGATGAGAGAGATAAGAAAACATGTGATCATCTAGTCATAAACTCAATAATCATATTGGTAATTACTGAGAGCAAATCCTATGAAGAAATGGTAGTATATATGTTCATTTACCGTTTTACGAATTGGTTATCTAGCTATTTTATGTGGTGGGCCTTTCTAAGATGGCATCGCAATCTAAAATCGAACATATTAAGCTTTCATGTCTGTCAACATGGGAGATGTATTGCCGACTTCCTATATGGTAATTTGTAGCAAGGAAGGTTGTGATTAATCTGCTGTGTCGAAGAAATTGTAACATGTACTCACATATGGTCAGATATTTTGAGGATAACTATCCAAATTAAACAGCCTCGGGATGATTATTGTCTATCTTGTGGTCAGGCTTATCTTGTGCCCTGCTTGCAATAATCTTTTCATTATCTATCTTGTGCTCGGGTCTGAACCGAATGGTACTATGCTGCAATTTGTTCATCCATGTCGAGGCAATGAATTATAGGTACTGAATGACAACCATAACTTTGGTTAGTATTGTCTATGAATCCCCAGTTAAATTTGTAGGTTGTTCAGAAGCTCAAGTCCATGATTTCAACCAAGAAAATTTACTAACCTATTTATGGATCGATGCTATTTTCTAGGATGATACACTACTTTTATACTCAAAACAACTACTGACAAATTAGTGTTAAAAAGTGTATTAAATAATTAAAACACTCATTTTGTAAATGCATCTATCATGAAATATAAATGTGTGCATCATGAAATGCTCATTTTACACCACTAAAAAGGATTCATTTATTTTGTGCAAAAGATCAAGTTTTTCTTGAAATGTTCACCGAGGAGATATTTTCTTTGGTGCAAAAAATACATCGTTTAATCTTTCAAAATTTTAGAAATGATCGGAATAAAGGTTATCATATAAATCCTAAACGAAGTAGAATTTGTTTGGAGATATTTACGTATGATAGTATAATAGGGATTGGCAAAGTTTGGAGTTTTTTATCACACTTTTGCTATGTCCATTTGCTATGTCCTCTGTAAAGTAGTTCCTAGAATATAATTATACCATGATGTCTTGATAATCATCGTTTAACCACAATGTACACTTGTGTACCTCGTGAAGGTTTGTGGTCTATTTATTACCTGCAAAAGGTTGCAACAACGAGCAAGTTCTCCTTTTGATTTGTTCCAGATCGTCAAAATTTCCAGCTTCTTGTACCGTGTATCATACAACTTACATACCAGACATTTAGCTTGTTCAGGCCAGATTTTTGATCTGTTGTTTTTTTCTCTCATGCATTGTAGATATGTCTCGACATGTTTATCGTTGTTTCTTTGTTCTTGGAAGGAAACATGAACAGGATGAAAACAAGGAAGCAAAAAAGGGAAGTTAGAAAATGTGATATAGACATGCATGCTGCAAATTGTGATGACTAATATCTCACAACTTATTTGGGAGAACGGTTTTGTGATGTATACTCACACGGTTGAGACTTGTATGGATGTACCATTCATTGTTACATGTATCAAAGCTTTTATATATGTGCTCAGCTGGTTTCAAGTACTTGTTTGTATGCCAACAAACTAGATCAGAAAAGATGTGTACTTATAACAATGTTTGTTTGTTCATTAGTAGTATTACTATATATGTTTAGGTGAGATTTTGGAGGATACCAAGATGCTAGTAAACAGGCTTCTCCCACTGGGAAGCAACAGAAGTGTATTACCACCGGTCCCTAGTGTACAAAGAGCAGTGTGTCTGCAGCGGCCCGCGGGCTGTTGGCGTCGATGCTTTCTAGTTCTTCACGGTACTTCCTACTCCACACGTACCTGGGAGTGTCTTCGGCCCATCACATCAGTGTGGGAAGTGGTGCCAAACAGCCTAACTGCCTTGGCATCTTTCTCGGTCATGTACATATGCCCCAGGGCCCAGGCACATCCCAGTTTTCCTTGAGTCTCGCCTTCAGTTTTGCAAAATGCATGCCCTCCCCAAAGGTAACAACGAGAGTGAGCATCCAAATCCGTTGGTGATGTTCGAACAAATTCTTGCTCTTGATGGGCCTCGTCGAAGCTTGGTTCTGGTGCTCCTATGGGACTGGTGGACAGCTAGAAATAAGATGAATGCAGAGGGAAAGGAGGGAAGTGCAGCTGAGATTTGTCACAAAATTCAGCGGCACAGCTTGGAATTTCATGTCGGTGGACTGAACCAAGGTGAAAGCAGTCTGGAAGGAGGGGTACGAGTCCAGAGCAAGGATTCATGGGGTAAGCCACCCCAAGATCATGTGAAGGTGAATTTTGACGCTGCTTTCATCAAGGAGACGGGACATGCTGCGTGGGGTTTTATTGCCAGGTCTGATAGAGGCGAGTTCATTGCAGCAGCTGCGGGGAGAACTCTGAATGTGAAAGATGCATTACATGCAGAGGCATAAGCATGCAATGCTGCAGTGGAAGGAGCAGGAGCTGTCGGTCTTCACCGTGTGATCTTCGAATCTGATTGCAAGAATTTGGTGACAGCGCTAAATGGCTCGAGTTCTGACCTTGCTGCTATCAGAGTCTAAAGGAAGTACGCAGCTTATGCATTTCATCTTTCGAGCACTCTGTCTTTCGGTTCGCCCCTCGGAGGTGTAATTCTGTAGCTCACGCTTTAGCCAAGTATGGCTTGCTTGCTGAACTTTCTTGTACGAGTTGGGAGGGCGAGGCCCCAGACTTTGTATCTGGTTTAGTTGCCAGCGATATTGCTGTGCACTTTGAGTAATAGTATTTTCACGTCAAAAAAAAACAACGAGAGTGAGCATTGTTACACCAACCTCAGGCATTGTAACAGCAAATTTCTCAGGCACTTACACCAGAAACCGTGTTTAGGCAGTTACACCAACATAATCCTGTGTCGTCTACATGGCAAAAGATGTCATCAGAAGAAACTTCACCGGCTCCAGATAGCCGAAGTTGCCAGCACAGATGCAGCTGCGCATGCTTGTCATCACTGTGTAACTAGCAAAACTGAAAGTTTCAGATCACATAAGCATTTCCATGCACATCTTTTAATGGATAAAGCACTTGCATGGATTGCAATGGGAAAATAAGAAGATGCTTCTATTGAACATATCGTGAGGATCACTTAACCAAATTAAAGAATGATTTTTCTGAAGATATGTCTCACTTGATGGTTCACAATGTGGTCAAGATATCTCTCACGGTAACAAGTTCCTAGAAATAGATGATAAATCATTGGAACTAAGATAGAGTGGTTCGAACACACTATTAAGTTATTATCTAAACTGTGTTTCGGCTGTCGAGGATCATGGAAACACTAACCTGATCCTTTAAAACACAAGCTTGAGGTTCCTTTCTTTTCCTGGAACCCAACAATCAGCAGCTGCATTTGCTCTTGTATCTGTAATATAATAGGAAAATGCTATTCATCAACCGGCTGTAGCTACAGCCGGTCACGCGACGCGCGCGTCGTCCGTATACCATCAGCCAGTTCCATGTGCGCGCTCGGCTGCTTCGCGTCTCGTCGTCTGGCCCCGCCACATGATTCCACGCGCTGCTTTTCCATCTGTTGCCTCACAAGTGCTTCTCCCGTTCACACATGGTGGACGCATGCATGCACTAGGCCTTCACATGTGGTGGACCACACAGATCCTTGCTCTAGCTGAAATTTTTTCCTACACGTAGTCAACACTAAGCCATGAGCAATGTACTCATATGCATGCGATGCATGAAGTGTTGATCTGCTATATCCACATACTAGTTATTTTGATTTTTTGTTGTTAGGTATTTTTGGATGTATAATATGTTTGTGTTTTCACGACCGTTATTTGTGCAAGCCCATGCTAGAACATGCTTTGCTACATGTCGCAAATTTTACAGATCCAAAACAATATTGCTACACACCGTGCTACATGCGCAATTATTATTTTTGTTGCGGCGGACTTTTTGCTACATTGATCAGACGCAACATTTTCTGAAAAAAAATTTGCTAACGTGTCTCAAATTTTACAGATCCGAAACAATTTTGCTACACACCGTGCTACATGCGCAATTATTATTTTTTGTTACGGCCGTACTTTTTGCTACATTGATCGGACATGCTGCGTGGGGTTTTATTGCCAGGTCTGATAGAGGCGAGTTCATTGCAGCAGCTGCGGGGAGAACTCTGAATGTGAAAGATGCATTACATGCAGAGCAGCAGAGGCATAAGCATGCAATGCTGCAGTGGAAGGAGCAGGAGCTATCGGTCTTCACCGTGTGATCTTCGAATCTGATGGCAAGAATTTGGTGACAGCGCTAAATGGCTCGAGTTCTGACCTTGCTGCTATCGGAGTCTAAAGGAAGTACGCAGCTTATGCATTTCATCTTTCGAGCACTCTGTCTTTCGGTTCGCCCCTCGGAGGTGTAATTCTGTAGCTCACGCTTCAGCCAAGTATGGCTTGCTTGCTAAACTTCCTTGTACGGGTTGGGAGGGCGAGGCCCCAGACTTCGTATCTGATTTAGTTGCCAGCGATATTGCTGTGCACTTTGAGTAATAGTAAATCTATTTTCACGTCAAAAAAAAAACAACGAGAGTGAGCATTGTTACACCAACCTCAGGCATTGTAACAGCAAATTTCTCAGGCACTTACACCAGAAACCGTGTTTAGGCAGTTACACCAAACATAATCCTGTGTCGTCTACATGGCAAAAGATGTCATCAGAAGAAACTTCACCGGCTCCAGATAGCCGAAGTTGCCAGCACAGATGCAGCTGCGCATGCTTGTCATCACTGTGTAACTAGCAAAACTGAAAGTTTCAGATCAGATAAGCATTTCCATGCACATCTTTTTATGGATAAAGCACTTGCATGGATTGCAATGGGAAAATAAGAAGATGCTTCTATTGAACATATCGTGAGGATCACTTAACCAAATTAAAGAACGATTTTTCTGAAGATATGTCTCACTTGATGGTTCACAATGTGGTCAAGATATCTCTCACGGTAACAAGTTCCTAGAAATAGATGATAAATCATTGGAACTAAGATAGAGTGGTTCGAACACATTATTAAGTTATTATCTAAACTGTGTTTCGGCTGTCGAGGATCATGGAAACACTAACCTGATCCTTTAAAACACAAGCTTGAGGTTCCTTTCTTTTCCTGGAACCCAACAATCAGCAGCTGCATTTGCTCTTGTATCTGTAATATAATACTACAACATCTCTTAACATCTTCTAGTGAAAGAGTGTGATCCATCGATTTTAGGCAGTAGAATATCATGGAATCTTTTGCGCTTGGTGGAAATCTCTTGACAATGTAACCACTAATCAATCGACGAATCAGATTCTTTTTACCGTGTAGAGCACAAACATCTCCTCAGGCCGCTGTACACCAAACAGAATCCCCTGTCGTCTACATATGCTGCAAGAGCTAACGGGTCTTCATCAATCTGCGTCGATCACATCTCCTCCATAGATACTAAATCTCCTTGCTAGACCGGCGGCCACCCATGGCGATGCTACCTGACGACATCCTCGCTTCCTCTGCCGTCTGGCCCCCCGCAGCCTCGCAACGCCCCGTTGTGTCTGCAAACGCTGGTGCGCTGTCATCGACGACCGCCGCCTGCTGCGGAAGGACCTCCTCCCATTCTCGCTCCACGGGATCTTCTTCATGGAGCAGCTCTATCCAGCTCTGCCCAAGTTCTTCAGAAACCCGATGACGAGGCGCAAGATCGCCGCGACGGAGTTTGGTTACATGAAGGCGGAATACAAGGGTCCTCTGGATATCAAGGATCACTGCAATGGTCTTCTCTTGCTCTGGGATCTCGTGGTGGTTGATCCGGCGACACGACATTGCGCGTGTCTCCCTCCGCCGCCACCGCCGTGCGCCGGGATGGAGGAATTCTATGACCGCATGTGCCTTGCTTTTGACCCCACCATGTCGCCGCACTATGAGGTACTTCTCGTTCATCGTGTTCCTCTGGTGCTTGAAAACACGACAATGTTCACCAAGGAATCGGAGTGGCCACCTTCCCCATACGCAATACGTGTCTTCTCGTCGGAGACGTGGAGATGGGAGGAGAGGTTGCTGGTCCGGAGAGGGGAGCCTCCAGGGACGACCTGTTAGCACCCGTTTTTGGCAGATTGCCATTTTCAGGTTCAAGGAAGACTTGGTGGCTCGAAGAAGGCAGCAAAGAAGGCTAAAATGGTGATCTGGGAAACTTTCCAGGAAAAGATGGCCAGAAGAAGGCAGCCAATAATCCGGCAACTGGAACAAGGCGGAAGCCGAATTCGGGAGTGCAAAGTTGCCTGAAGGTCCAGCGAGCTAAGTCAAAGGAAAGTAATAAAGGCGGACAAAAACCAACTTTGACAAGGCGGAAAACCAACTTTGACAAGGCGGAAAAGCCAACTTTGTCAAGACAAGCCGGCAGAGGAGAAACCAACTTTGTCAGTACAAGCCGGCAAAAAGAAGACAACTGTCCAAGATCAGGGCTGGAAAATGGAAGGCAACTTTCTAAAAGAAGCCGGACAGATGCTGATGTCCGGGTCCAATACGAAGCCGATCAAGATATCTTCTCTAAAGAAAAGGCAAGTTTGGAGCCAATATGGGAGACAAAAGGCAACTTTCCAAAGTAGCTGGCAAGTTTGAAGCCAACGCGGAAGGACAAAAGGCAACTTTCTAAAAGTAGCCAGCAAGTTTGAAGGCAACGTTGCCGGCCAAGAAGTTGCCTAGTTTAGAGATGGATTCGACTTAGACTAAGATTTGTAACCTTGTAGAAGTCCAATACTTGTACGGGAAGTCCAGCCGCCTCATATATATGTGAGAGGTGATGGCCGATTGAAATTAAGCAAACAATCGACAACCTATCAATACAATCTACTTTTTACCCTCAAACCCTTGTTCATGCTTCCCTTGTTCGGCGACTTCGCGTAGATTTCACCGGATATCGAAAACCGAGCTGAGAGCGGCCAAGTCCGGCTTAGTTCAGCCAATTGTTGCCGGCTTCCTCAGACGGGGCTTCCCGAGGGGCTGGGACATCTGGTATCAAAAGCGCCGGCTTACTGTCTTGCGTATCGCGCTGGAAGCCGGCCTCCCGCGGGGCGAGTTGCGGAGTATCTCCCCCGGCACCGCGGGTACACGAGGACGTGTTCGTGTGACGCGTTTCTAACGCAACACACTTTTTGGCGACTCCGCTGGGGACGATTCGATCTAAAAATTTGGCAGCAATGACCAGTTCTAAGGCCGACGCCGCCGGCATCAATACCGACAACATTATCAAGCCAACTCTCGAGAAGTTGTCGGAAGAACAACGCCAAGGTCTGGAGGCGTGGAAGAGAAGAGAGATGAGGAGTTCGAGGCGCTGCGAGCCAAGCGGGATCAAGAAGATCAAGACTTGTACTTATCCAGCTTCAAGGTAGATCGGCAAGGTGTGGTCTCGCCGATCAAGGAGCCGGAATTTGTACCGCTGAACGCCAACATTGACAAACCCGCTGTAAGTAGTAGCCTTTTTTCCTCTGAACAAATAGCCGAAATTCAATATCATGTTTCGCAAGGCACCGCCAATGTTTACGATCTTATGCTAGAACATGAAAAGGCTAAGAAAAACACGCCCCATGATCAGCCATCGGACAAACAGCCGATCGGTCAAAGCAGGGAAAACCAACTTGTGTCTATGCTGCCATGTCCAACTCCTATCCAGAGTGTGCCTAATCCGGCAAGTCAAACAAGGCGGATTTTAGGTCATGAGTCAATGCCGAATCAAAATTCGGCTACTTGGGTGCAAGATGGCCCTGCCGCCAACTCTTCTCTTGTGACGGCTCAATCGGCCGTTATGGACGATTCGTTAGCCGAATTCAGGAGAAGGTTGGACCAGATAGCTTTTGACAAACTCGGGGTGATGCCAAAACATAGGACTTACACTAAACCTTACCCCGATTATTTTGATCTGCAACCTTATCCACCTGGTTATAGGGTCCCTGAATTTGCCAAATTTAATGGGGTGGATAGTAAGACAACATGGGAACATATTAGTCAGTATTTGGCTCAATTAGGCGAAGCTAATCATGATCATATTAAAGTTTGTCTGTTCTCGTTGTCTTTAACCGGCATTGCGTTTTCTTGGTTTTCGGCTTTAGCTCCTAATTCTATACATACTTGGTTTCATTTAGAGCAAAAGTTTCATGAACACTTCTTTGCCGGAGAAATAGAACTTAAGTTGTCTCACCTTACATCGGTTAGGCAAAAGCATGATGAATCGGTATCCGATTACATCAAGAGGTTTAGAAACACTAGAAACCGATGTTATAGTTTGGTGATAACAGAAAGAGACATGGCTGACTTAGTTTTCAATGGGCTAAGGTCTTACCTGAAAGAGAGGTTGGAAGGACATGAATTCTTGTCTGTTGGCCAAGTCCAAGAGAGAGCTTTGGCCCAAGAAAGCCGGGTCAATGAGTCAAAAGACTCGCATCGGATGAGCAGGAGCCGGCTTAATATGGTCAAAAATGATGCTGACTCCAGTGATGAAGCCGATGTTTATGCTGCCGAGTTTGTTTGGCCCAGCAAGGCCAAACCTTACATGTGCGATGACTTGAAACCGATTCGTAAGAATCGGGATGATGAAATAAAATGCAGCTTTGACGTAGGCAAGTGTGATAGAATATTCGATGCCTTGTTAAAGGATAAAGTGATAAGGATCAACCATGTTATACCATCGCCTGATGAATTAAGGCGGCGGGCTTATTGCAAGTATCACAATTCTTTCTCTCATGCTACTAACGATTGCAATGTTCTTCGTCGACAGATCCAATCGGCCCTCAATGATGGACGATTGAGCTTTGCTGGTATGGCGATTGACACACAGCCATTTCCAGTAAACGTGCTAGACTTGGAGGGAAAGAAAGTTCTACTTCGGCCAGAGGCAGCCGAAGCCGCTAATAAATCTAATGTTGTTGTTGGTGAACCCAGGAAAGTAGCCGGCAACAAGGTGGCAGGAAGACAAGTTACAGTGAGCCGGCAACCTGATGGGGGTGAAGTCATCAAGATTACCGTCAGTAACCCTGCACTCGGGGGGCAAGGACCACGGTCCGACAAGTCGCCGCCTAGATTTATCAAGCCCAAGAGCCCGGAAGTTGGCAGATGGAAGACAAATCAGGTTGAATATAAACCAAGGAAGGTGAAGCCAACTTTTGATATGCTGCTAAACAAGTACGTGCGTCAAGCCGGGTCAAGATCACGCCAGTGGCAGTATGGGAAACGACCAAGGTCACCATCCGCGGAAGGAAGTAGCCGGCACCAGAGGCCGGCTGACGATGTCAAACGCAGGGCAATCCGGCCAACTATGCAAAGCCGGCTTGTGTATCCCGGAGACGCGTCATATTGGCGGATCAAGGAACAAGGTTCTAAAAAAGCTGAACCAGAAGATGGATTGGTTGCAGACAACTTGTTGATCGTTGGAACTCATGTGATAAAGATGAAAGACCCGGTCGTAGAGCCGGCAACCAGCGAGCCGATACTTGCTATCGCGCCAAAGGCAGCAATCAATGACCATGAAGCCAGCTCCAGTCAAGCCGCAGTAGTTCAACCCCGGGACCCGAAATATACTCAGCCAAAGTGGTGCCCGCCAGGTATAACGAAGACACAAAAGCGGAAACTGCAAAGGGCAAGGAACCGGGAGAAGGCAGAAGAAGGAGTTGAGAGATCCAGGGACGTCAAATTCAATGCTGAGCGACCAATGTTGCCAGCTCAAAAGTGGATTCCTAGGCTAGTCATTATGGCGGCTTCCGCGCCAACTACCATGAGTCCTGCTGTCAATAGTGAAATAGAGCCGGCAGCTACGCCGGCTATCACCTATTCTTCCTGGGCTGACGAAGTCGAAGCAGCAGACTTGGCGGTGGCAAGTTTGGCAAAGGAGCTGGCAGTCCAAGATCCGGCTACAGAGGAGCCGGCAAATAAAGACCTCGCGATTCGAGACCTCACAATGGAAGAAAAGGCAGAAGAAGAACCAGCAATGTCAGAGTCGGCAATGGATGAGTCAGGCAATTTGACAGATGAAGATCTTCTAGATTATGAAGAGTCGCCGACTCGGGTAGGCATGGACATCAATATGGTGTATTACTTGCCGGCTGAGTTCCGTGCTGTTGAGGAAGAAAGCGAGGTCGCGCAAATCAACTTTGGACCCAAGAATGCTGTCTTCGAAAAACCTGACAAGCCGGTGAAACACCTCAAGCCTCTGTACGTCAGAGGGCATTGATGGTAAACCAGTCACCAGGATGATGGTTGATGGCGGCGCTGTGGTAAACTTGATGCCATATTCTGTCTTCAAAAGCTACAACTAGATGATGGCGACTTGATGAAGACGAACATGGTGCTAAATGGGTTCGAAGGAGGAGAAGGGGTAGAAGCCAAAGGAGTTATCAGCTTGGAGCTCACCGTAGGAAGCAAGACTTTGGCTACCGCCTTCTTTGTTGCTGAGGTGCAGGGAAATTACAATGTGCTGCTAGGACGGGATTGGCTTCACGCTAACCAGTGTGTTCCGTCTACTATGCACCAGCAACTTGTGCAATGGGTTGACGACGAAATTGAAGTCATCCATGCTGACGAATCGGCCTGCATTGCGCTAGCCGAATCAATTGTTGATTGGCAACATTCCAATGTTACATGCCTTTCTGGGCGTGATTTATCCGGGTTCGATTTCCTGAGTGCTACCAGGGACGGATTCGTGCCAGTAACTCTAAAGCCGATTGGTGGCAATCGGCTGCAGCTTAAGTAGATGGATCAAAACGACGAGTGGTTGCAGAAGCGTCTGGACAAGTATCGGGCCGAAAGGAACGATATGTACGAAGCAATTGAAGAACCAGACGATATGGACAAGTTGGGACAAGGCTTTACATCTGCTGACTTGCTTGAAGAAGTAGACATTGGGGATGGCACTGTCCCTAGGCCAACATTTGTAAAGCAAAAGTTGGCGGCCGATTATAAGTCTAAGTTAATCGCGCTAGTCAAAGAGTACGTGGATTGCTTTGCATGGGAATACCACGAGATGCCTGGGTTAAGCCGAGAGTTGGTGGAACATCGGTTGCCTATCAAAGCCGGCTTCAGACCATACAAGCAGCCGGCTCGCAAATTCAATCCGCTGATTTATGATCGAATAAAGGCGGAAATAAACCGGCTTTTGAAAGCCAACTTCATTCGGCCATGTAAGTATGCCGAATGGTTATCCAACATTGTGCCGGTCGAGAAGAAAGGATCCGACAAGATCAGGGCGTGTATAGATTTCAGAGATTTGAATCGCGCTACGCCAAAGGATGAGTACCCTATGCCAATAGCCGACATGCTTATCAACGAAGCCTCAGGTCACAAAGTTATAAGTTTCTTGGATGGCAACGCAGGTTACAACCAGATATTTATGGCCGAAGAAGATTCGGCTAAGACGGCGTTTCGCTGTCCAGGCTTTGTTGGTTTGTTCGAATGGACTGTGATGACCTTTGGATTGAAAAATGCCAGAGCCACATATCAAAGAGCGATGAACCTAATATTTCATGATCTTCTGGGAGTCGTACTGGAGGTGTATATTGACGACGTGGTGGTTAAGTCGGACGGCGAGTCAAATCACTTGGCCGACTTGCGGCTGGCATTTGAAAGAATGAGGAAGTACGGGCTCAAGATGAATCCTTTGAAGTGTGCCTTTGGCGTGTCGGCTGGGAGGTTCCTTGGTTTTATCATACATGAACATGGCATAGAAGTTGACCCGGCAAAGATTGAAGCCATCCAGAAAGTACAGGCGCCGGGTTGCAAAAGAGACATGCAGAAATTTCTGGGCAAGGTAAACTATTTGAGAAGATTCATTGCTAACTTGTCTGGAAAAGTTGATGCGTTTACACAGATCCTTCGGCTCAAGAACGATGATGAATTCACCTGGGGGGCAAAGCAGCAAGAGGCGTTTGACAAGATAAAAAGTTGCCTGTCTACTCCTCCAGTTCTCAGGAAGCCAACTCGTGGTCAGCCTTTCCGGCTTTATATTGCTGCTGAGGACAAAGTAATTGGAGCTGCCTTAACTCAAGAAGCCGAAGGACAAGAATACATTGTCACATATCTGAGCCGACGTTTGCTGGATGCCGAGTCAAGGTACAGCTTTGTAGAGAGGTTGTGTTTGTCTCTTTATTTTGCCTGCACCAAATTGCGCCATTATTTGCTGTCCAGTGAATGCAAAGTCTTTGGTCAGACCGATGTTCTTAAACACATGATACAAAGGCCGATTCTCAGCGGACGAATCGGCAAGTGGGCGTACGGGTTGATTGAGTACGATTTGGCTTATGAACCACTAAAATCTATGAAAGGCCAAATTGTAGCTGACTTTATTGTTGAACATCGGATTGACTTGGAGCAAGAAGCCGGCTTAAATATTGTGTCGGCTGTACCGTGGAAGCTTTATTTTGATGGCTCAGTCTGCAGCAGTGGACAAGGAGTTGGCATTGTGTACATCTCACCACACGGTACTGTTTTCGAAGCCTCTTGTCGTCTTGACTATTTATGTACTAACAATGAAGCCGAATACGAAGCACTTCTGTTCGGGCTAGAAATCTTAGTTGACGCAGGGGTAACTCATGTCGAGGCATATGGAGATTCGTTGCTTATTGTCCAGCAAGTAGCCAAGATTTGTCAGTGCAACAGCGGATTCCTCAACATATACCTTGACAGATGCCTGGATATGATTTCAATGTTGGATTACTTCCACATATCCCATGTTCCTAGGCAAGATAATTGGCTTGCCAATGAGTTGGCGCAACAGGCATCTGGCTATCACGTCAGTCGTGGAATGTTCTTCATCAGGGAACAACCAACACTTCATGTTGCTAACTTGGAGAAAGCCAACAAAGAAGCCGGCTTGTTGGAGCCGGCTGCAGAAGAGTCAAAAGTTGCTAACTTGGAGGAAGCCAAACAAGAGGCCGGCTTGCTGGAGCCGGCTAGGGAAGGGTCAAGTGACAACTTGGCGGACGACTGGAGACAACCTTATATTGATTATTTACAAATCCAAGTCGAAAAACAGACAGAGCAGTTCGGCGCCTATCTCTCAAGTATGCATTGGTGGATGCCGCCTTATATCGCCGAACAGCTGATGGTCTTCTTCTAAAGTGCTTGAATGAAGATGAAGCTAGAGTTGTCATGGGAGAGGTACATGATGGTTTATGTGGAACACATCAGTCGGCCCACAAGATGAAGTGGATGCTCAGGCGAGCAGGATTTTATTGGCCGACAATGATCAATGATTGCTTCAGATACTACAAGGGATGCGAAGCTTGCCAGAAGTTTGGAGATATTCAGTTGGTGCCAGCTTCACCTTTCAATCCAATTATAAAACCGTGGCCTTTCCGGGGTTGGGCGCTTGACTTTGTCGGCATGATCCATCCGCCTTCATCCAAGGGGCATCGGTTCGTATTGGTGGCTACTGATTATTTCACCAAGTGGTCTGAAGCAGTACCTCTCAGAAACATGACCCACAAGGAGGTGATCCAGTTTATTACAGAACATATCATCCATCGATTCGGCATTCCGCAGACTCTTACCACAGATCAAGGTACTTCCTTCATGGCTAAGGAGGTGAAGCAATTTGCCGAATCACTTGGAATCAAGATGCTCAGTTCATCTCCCTACTATGCACAAGCTAACGGACAAGCTGAGTCAAGCAATAAAATCTTGATCAAGTTGATTAAGAAGAAGGTACAGGACCATCCAAGGAGGTGGCATGAAGTGCTGTCCGAAGCATTGTGGGCTCACAGAATCTCAAGGCATGGAGCGACCAAGACAACTCCTTTTGAGTTAGTATATGGACAAGAAGCCGTTTTGCCAATAGAAGTGAATCTGGCTGCCTTGAGGTTTGCTAAGCAAAATGACTTGTCGGCTGACGACTACAGCAGCTTGATGATGGACAATATTGATGAAGTAGCCGACAAGCGTGTTATTGCCTTGAGGGAAATCGAGAAGGAAAAGTTGCGGGTGGCAAAAACTTACAATAAGAAGGTCCGGCTTAAAGACTTTCAAATTGGCGACTTGGTTTGGAAAGTTATATTGCCAGTTGGCTCCAGAAGCCGGAAATTTGGCAAATGGTCCCCAAACTGGGAAGGGCCACTGCGAGTCGCGAGAATAGTACCCGGCAACTCTTATCTGGTGGAGACATTGAAAGGCAGCATGCTACCTCGAGCTATCAATGGGAAATACTTGAAGAAATTCCACCCGAGCGTGTGGCAAACTGCATGAGTTGCACGTATGGCCGATATACATATATCGCCTTTAGCACATGGCCGATGAGCTTAAGCATCGCCCTTAGACTAGAACTTCTACATTGAATATTTTCTAGTACGCAAGCTCTACTAGAAAACAGGGGGGCATATGTTAGCACCCGTTTTTGGCAGATTGCCATTTTCAGGTTCAAGGAAGACTTGGTGGCTCGAAGAAGGCAGCAAAGAAGGCTAAATGGTGATCTGGGAAACTTTCCAGGAAAAGATGGCCAGAAGAAGGCAGCCAATAATCCGGCAACTGGAACAAGGCGGAAGCCGGATTCGGGAGTGCAAAGTTGCCTGAAGGTCCAGCGAGCTAAGTCAAAGGAAAGTAATAAAGGCGGACAAAAACCAACTTTGACAAGGCGGAAAACCAACTTTGACAAGGCGGAAAAGCCAACTTTGTCAAGACAAGCCGGCAGAGGAGAAACCAACTTTGTCAGTACAAGCCGGCAAAAAGAAGACAACTGTCCAAGATCAGGGCTGGAAAATGGAAGGCAACTTTCTAAAAGAAGCCGGACAGATGCTGATGTCCGGGTCCAATACGAAGCCGATCAAGATATCTTCTCTAAAGAAAAGGCAAGTTTGGAGCCAATATGGGAGACAAAAGGCAACTTTCCAAAGTATCTGGCAAGTTTGAAGCCAACGCGGAAGGACAAAAGGCAACTTTCTAAAAGTAGCCAGCAAGTTTGAAGGCAACGTTGCCGCCAAGAAGTTGCCTAGTTTAGAGATGGATTCGACTTAGACTAAGATTTGTAACCTTGTAGAAGTCCAATACTTGTACGGGAAGTCCAGCCGCCTCATATATATGTGAGAGGTGATGGCCGATTGAAATTAAGCAAACAATCGACAACCTATCAATACAATCTACTTTTTACCCTCAAACCCTTGTTCATGCTTCCGTTGTTCGGCGACTTCGCGTAGATTTCACCGGATATCGAAAACCGAGCTGAGAGCGGCCAAGTCCGGCTTAGTTCAGCCAATTGTTGCCGGCTTCCTCAGACGGGGCTTCCCGAGGGGCTGGGACATCTGGTATCAAAAGCGCCGGCTTACTGTCTTGCGTATCGCGCTGGAAGCCGGCCTCCCGCGGGGCGAGTTGCGGAGTATCTCCCCCAGCACCGCGGGTACACGAGGACGTGTTCGTGTGACGCGTTTCTAACGCAACACGACCATTGCCGACATGCAGTCACAACGACTACACGCGCACCGCTATGTCGTCTACTGGAAAGGAGCCCTTTATGTGCACCTTAAACATGCATTTGACATTTCAACTAACTAGGTTTTGATTATCTTTTAGATAATTTTAAGCTAGCTGAAATTCATCCCTATCTTCATGCATTTGACATTTGCAGCATAACCTTGTCGGATGGTGCGTATGAAGTGATTAAGTCGCCAAAAGGCAGTAAACTGGACATGCCTCCTCGTCTTTATCTAGGAAAATCGAAGAAGGGAGTCTACTGCGCTTTAATTTATAAGAATATGGCGCACCAACTTCAGGTCTGG
This sequence comes from Poa pratensis, assembly GCA_947311845.1. Lineage (NCBI taxonomy): Eukaryota > Viridiplantae > Streptophyta > Magnoliopsida > Poales > Poaceae > Poa > Poa pratensis. Next base: position 86,742,986 of record CAMZMU010000117.1, on the reverse strand, counting down.
TTGCTTACTGAGTTAAGCGGTAAAATGGAGTGGACAACAAAGATTGACACCAGCCTTGTGACAGTGGTGGCCAAATTTTCTTGGGTCTGTTTTGATGATGATGAGAACACGGGACCATGGATCTTACATGAAGGTAACTGTGATGAAGGTGCTAAAGAAGCACTAGTGGAAGATAACTCCGAATGGGACTTTGATAATGGTATTATCCTTGAGACCGAAGATGAGATTGAATTGTTTCCGAAATGGAAAGATGAGGCTGAATGTGTCCAGGGAAGTATTTATTTCCTCGGATTTCATCTTGCGGGTGTCGGAAGCAAAAGTGATCTCGAAAGTACAATACCTGGGCCAGCTGCTTGTGCAGTGTGTAGGAGATTCTTTTCCATACACGCCATGTTGGACAAGAGAGTTATTTGAAAAGAATTGATTGTACCACAAACTTATTTATGTCTCCTTTGCCATGTAGGACGGAGAGTTATTTGAAAAGAATTGAATGTACAACTGACTTCAACCTTATGTGTTTCATTTGTATATGTTATTTGTTGTGCATCCGAATGCTGAATGAACATGCCACGCCTATGCAAACCATCCGCGACATGTGCTAGGCTTGTACTTGTTGTGCGTGAAGGAACATGGATTAGTTATGAAAGGATCATGATGTGTTGATGCATTGATGCACACTGAGATCCAAGTGTCAACAGACCATTTGTCAAAAGACATCGGAAACAACATGATGTCTAGGTCTGATCAATCTTTTAACATTCATAGCTCCTAATTAACTGAGATAGTCAGTGACCATCTTTCTATTATATTGTGTATTAACAGGCCACTCAGGGTAGGCTTGTTCAGTAGCTACAGCAGCCACGTCTAGATTTAACTAGTACAACACAAATCACCCGCCAATGTGTATGCTTTTGTCCATAGCAAATACTTAAAGAGACTAAACAAGAAAATAAAAACAAGAAATGACATGACCAACGAGATAAGGATTTGTTTTCAGGAAACTATTCCAGGAAGTATGAGAAGGCCTCTTATTTAACTTACAAGGCCAACATAATTGCGGCTACATCTGAAATTCTTTACTGATACACCCGAGATACACCCAAGTGCTGACTACACAATACATATTCCTCTGCTGACTCCACCACCCTACTATATGTACAGAGGGGAGTTTTCAGAAGCTACCCCAAAGACTACGCACCTCACAGAAGGTAGAACTATACAGCTCAGCAACGACTATTCCAACATCCTTTGTGTGGAATAGTTGCTTCTTGTGTTCACCGAACGTAGGAGCTCGCAACATTTTGCACGGCCTTGTGTTGTCCGTTGTATAGATATCATGAACTCCCTGCATTGCTTCACGACTCGTGAAAGTCCTCATAAGATGACTCTGACGAATCACTCTGGTATGGCGTTGTTTCGCGGGGACTTGACGGGAGAGAATCTTGCAATGTTGGTCCTATGACAAATGAAAGAAAAAGGAATATGTCAGTCCTGCGTGTGATGAGGAAACTGGCACTAACACTTCTGCTCACTAGTCAAAGTGACATGTAAGGAATACCTAGGATCTTTTGCCCTCTCGGGCGGAACTTTCTTCGAAGAAGCTTCTTAGCTTTTGTAATTGTGAGTTGCCTGGCAAAAGGATATTCGCCATCACTCTCACTCCCCTCGTCATGGTATTCATTATCTCCATCACCTCGCATTGCCCGCACCACAAATGCCTTTGCTCTACGGCGCTGCGAATTGAATAGCCCTCTAATCGATGTGACAAATCCATCACCTGCACCGTCACCCGGCCTCTTCAACCATGATGCTGTGAACTGATCAGGTTTTCCATGATTACTGCCATCGCTGTCGCTGAAATTAAGATCGTTTTCAGGGACAGTGCCATCAAGTGTTTCCCTCTGGTTTTGGGCCTTAAACTTCTTCCCCTGTTCAATACCAAACCATCAGTAATTTTCCAGTTGAAATAGAGTAATAAAGGGGGTAATGTTTACAAAACTTGTGTGTTAGCAGTTGAAGAGACATTAACTTGTACTCCAACAAACAAAAATTACCTAATAAACCACTAATATTTAATATAATCATGAAAAGAGGCTACTTACTACATCAAAGAGAATGTCAAACAGCAAAGAGGATATGCAATGTCCGGTAATGTTCGTTTTCATAATAACAAATGAATGCTCATCATACCTGCATCCCAGTCACTGATTTTAAGACACCCCAGATGATATGTTTTTTTACTCTTGAGAACAATCTCCTCCATGTACCAGTAAATTCTACACGGTGGAAAGTATCCATAAGCAGCCTTAGGTCATTTATTGCAAGCCTTGATCCCTCATATGTAACAAGAAGTTCAACCTATAGTGTCAGCAAGTTTAACGGTCATGTTAGGCTATAATATTGGATATAGACATTTGCAGAACCAATGATAAAGAAATATATTAACCTGGCTAATCTTGATATTATGAAATTCCATCAATCTCCGAGCTCTTGTCCTTTTCTCATCGTGGGATTTTCCTATTTTCTTTTCCTCGTGAGATAAACGGCCAGACTTGATGGATTTGGAATCTTTAGTCTTGCTCCTGAACATCTCTGTAGCAGCAACAGGGTTCTCTGCCAAAGAATAATTGTCGCCTTTGGAAGAAATGTTCGAAGAATTCAGCAGGGATACCACATCATTGTTTGTGATATTTTCTACCGCATTTTCTTCCCAGGTCCTTTCGAATGAAGATGTCCGTCGCAACTCAGGATGTGAACCGCATACCATATTGGCCTTTAGACTCTGCAACTTGGATACCTGTATGCAGTTTACTATTCTGTGATACATACACCAATAATAGAAGAAAATTGCATTTGGCAGGAGAAGCTTCAGTATTCCCGCCGTTCCAACTAAATCTGCGACACTTAATTTGGAACGGAGGGAGTACTTTTTTAAATGAAAGACAAGCTTAATTAGCTTTTTAATGAATAACAAACTCAAATACTATAGTGAGCTTCATAGCTAGCTGAGCTTAATGGTAACACAAGAATGGCCCTGTATAATTCAGAGGCCAGTGCCTAGTCAGAGATAGGCCCTGCTTGCCTTGTTTGCCAGATTTCCTGGTCCATTCATAAATACAGGACTAAACCAAACTTGGACCAATGCTACATATTAGTGTCACGGTTCAAATATCCTAATTTGTTCTTACGCGGCTCACCTGTGAATTATCTCCATGCAAGCCTTGCCAACTTGAGACGTTTATTGAAGTGGATACGGTTGTACCTGACCTCCCAGCAAGCTCATGCTCCCTGACAGAATAGCTGGTAGAAGCAACAGCATCAGAACCAGAAGATAATCTTCTGGTTCTTCTAGATCCAGTTGATGTGGAGACTCTCCAAATATCCTTTTTTACACAAACAAAACATATCAGAAATGAAAACTATATCGAGAGAAAAACTAAAAGAACAAGGTGCAGAAAGCAAAAACATGGGATTTTTTATGAAGCATGAATTACTGCTTACCTGGCGTCTTTGAGAATCATCTTCCTCAGGAAAGAAATAATCCCACATCATTCTATACATTGTTTCAGGCAGATATATTTTCAGTGGGTATATCTCCACCTGCAAAGCTCATAGTGAATACAGAAATTCAACTAGTAAAGTACCAGTATAGATCATGTATACAGTGCCATCAGATTTTTCATGAAATGCTTAGAGCAGCTTGTAAATATGTAATGACACCAAGCAGCAATCAGATAAATATATATCCCACCATCTCTTTTTTTTTCTAATAGGACTGAGACTTTTATCTACTACACTTGCTTTCTCCCTGCTAAGGGACCGTTGGCTTCAATAAACGAGTAAATACCGGAACACAAAATGATCCAGGGTCAACTGAAGCCTGGTTTTAATAAAAATTGAAATACACACTTTGGAGTTCAAAAAAGTTCTGTACTTATTTTTGCATGGATACATATAGAAGATCACTACATACCTGTAAAATTTCATGAAATACATGCTAATTTGCGGGGTACACAAAAAAAGACAAATGTGGATCTACAACGAATGTATTGTTTGTAATCATAGATCGGCAGTTTTTGTAGCGTACAGATCAACATATTTATCAATGAAAATTACAGTCACATAGATCACATATTGATGCATATGTGCGATTTGTTTTTAAATTTGTCTAAAACTTCAAAAGATGATTTTCAAAACAAAAAAAACTCAAATAGAACCGGGTCATTAAATACTCCCTTTAGACACCATAATAATGTCATCGTAGGATTTAGACTGGGTTTATGAAACTGGCGAGTACATCCGTCTCAAGAATATGCTTTGAAAATACTGTAACTTTAACGAATAAGTGGTGCCAATTTTGTCTTTAGATCCCACCTATGTACAGAAACTTTTGGTCAAAAGAGGCAGAATGAAGTTGTTTCAGACATCAACAGAGTATCCAATATACACTTTTGACCATTAAATTTCCTACTAACTACCATGGTTCATCTTATAAGATAAGTTTTTGACAGCTGTTCCACACTAGGTATGTATGCACGGAAAATGCTTGGATGAACCGGGCGGCATGTGCTCCTGGCAGATTCCAAATTTTTATTGGTCCACGTGGAGGCAGCCCACAGGTAGCAGCAGACTTTCCAAATTTAATTGAGAATACAAACAGGAATACACATCCGTCCGTGACTCATGGGGCCAGCAATTAATTCTCCCCGACCCAGATTTACTCGCCGCAACTCTGCCGCCCGTGGCCAGGTTTCTCAAGCTGGTTCCAGCCGTCGCCCCCTACGGTTCCTGCCATCGCAACCCGGGTGCTACCGCTGCCGCCGCAAGTCCTCCCATCACCACCACCGTCCATGCGCCGCGGCCAGACACCTCCGCCCGTCGCGACCCGCGGGAGCCTGAGTCGACCGTCGCAGAGCTCCTGTGGGGCCCGCCGACGACGTCTTCAGGTAGCTCGACGAGCTGGGCCTCTGGGCATGTTGGAGCGCCGGGTTGGGGGGCCGTGCGGGTGGAAGAGTTGGCTGCCGCGCGAGAGGATGCAGGTGAACCCACGGCGGCTGAGTTCCTCTCCAACCTGCAGTCCAGTGCCGTGCATGGCGAGCGGTATCTGAGGGGCGGCGCATGCACCGGGAGATGAGGAGAGGACGCAGGCAGTGGGGTCGGTGCTAGCTTAGCCGCCGGCGTGATCTGATGTGACCTGAGCGAGATGACGCGGCATGGGGCAGCGCACCGTCGTCCGTCGATGTACCTGCTCAGGAACGAGGAGCGGAGCAGGGTTGGAGACAGAACGGCGATGGTGACGGCGCGGGGTGGGGTTTGGACGACGCAAAACGAGGATGGCACCAGCGAGGAAGGTGGCCGGGACGCAGGAAGGCGACGGGTCGTGCCGGTGATGCACGGAGGAAGATCTCGGGAAGAGAGAGAGAGGCGGAGTAGGTGGGAAGGGGATGAGATGACGTGAGAAATTCCTCTCCCCTACGTGGGCCCAATGTATATTGCAATTAATTGTTCAATCAATTTAAAGGGTGAAATACCCTGTCACCAGATTGACCCCACACCATGCGTGGACCAATAGGATTCGGAGTTCCGCCGGGAGTACATGTCGCCGAGTTCAATCTATTCACTCTCATGTATGCACCACCAAGTATACAAATCATGATCTTAAATCCTCCCAAAGTAGTTCAGGCGAAAATTAGAAACTTGGGGAATAATGGAACGCAAAAGATTACAGGCAGCAACTTTTTGAGGGGTTCTTATTTTTCAATCGCTTAAAAAATTGTTAGACTTATTGAGAGAATAATAAGGTGGGTATACGTCACTTCTAAAAATGCTAAATACTATGAAAGCACTTTAAATGACATGTACAAATATTATTTTCATGTGGCAAATATACTTTGTATGTACTGGTGCAAAAGTGTGAAATTTCTGGCAGCACATTCCAAAACGACTTAGGTTTTGCAATGGAGTAAAAACACTACCAGAAACTGAATTCGGATAGAAAGATAATTTGGACTATACTTATAAAATACTAGTATATTTTCTCATGCCATGCTAACAAGGTTCCCTTTCATGGACTACTTTCTTTTTTCTGTTCGACAACTGATTCTGGACATCTTTACAGATCAATTATATTTGTTTTGTTGTGCTAATCCATGTGACTAAACAAAGATATGGTATCATAAAGCTAAACAACATGGACTATACAACCTTTAGCACAGGTAAATGCTCATTTTAGCTTGGTGCAAAATAAGATAATTAGTCGACATACCAACTAACCTGAAAGAGCTCAAGCGGGGAATTTCCATCTTTCGGAGCACCTTGCTTCGCATCCACACGAAGCATGACACCTCTGCCAATAGAATGCAGTTAACAGTCATTTACTGAAATCTCATTTCGTCCAGTGGAACCTTGGAAAGATATAAACTAAGAAGAACAGTACTGCCCATAAATGTGGCATAGCATTAAAAAGTGGATTGAGCGTGAGATTCACACTAGTTTAACATGATATATTATACGGAAATAACCAATGATACAGGTAAAGCCAAAACTATGCCCTTACTTTTCCGGAGGAGCATTCCACGCAGACAACAATGTATCACATTTGGCATTGGTCATGCAATTCCTCACAACGAAATATTTAGTCGTAAACCGAGCAACACCAATGTCTTTGTAGTCGCGATCAAAATCATATACCTGCAAAATATTTTTAAAAATATTTACTGAGCAACCAGAATAGTTAGTCAATTGAGAAGTATTCTAAATCACTAGACGAAAAGGTAGTTCAAAAAAATATTCAAATGGTGAAACATGAGCTATAGTCAAAGAAAAGGTAAAGTTGCGGTAAATGAATGTATCGAAGTAGGCAGACAAATACATCAACACAAAAAGCTGTTTCACCAAAGTTCAAACATATACCATATCACTGATCTCAGCTTCAGCAAAAGTATTCCCATCTGCAAGCATGCTCCATACAACTTTGCTAATTTTCATAGAAATTCGCATGGCACAAGATGGGGTTTTGTTCTTTTCTTTCTCCATCAAGCGTAACTGGGCAGCTTTTTGTAGTGCTTTCCTTAATGCAGAAGAAGCAAATTTTCGTGACTTCTGGAGATTTAGAAGATCTCTCTTCAGTCCTTCCACCTGATTAAAGTATAATATCAATCAAAATTGTACAGAAACTACACTCCCATAAGTGGAAATTTGACTCTTATGTTTGAAGCTGATATAAAGCATCCAGAAATCACTACGGTGTTTACCAGTCTGAGATATTTATGGTAAGAGAGACAAATACATGTAACTTGGTTCTAATTAAACATATTACTGAAGTTACGAAACGGTGGGAGTATATCCATAGTACTACGTTGACCACATGAAACTTGCAAATACTGAAGTAGGGGGTGGGCTCGTCTTGTCATCCACCTCCACCCTTCCTGTTCAACTGATTATTTTATGATTTCCACCATCTTGCCTTAGGATTTGCAAAATAAGCCATATCTAAGTTGCTTTTTTTCTAACTCCAAGTCAGTTTTGTGGACATGGTTTGTATGTAAACTGATATGCACATGATTAGATCTATATTGTTACTCTGTACCAACGCACGGAAATTAAGCTAGTATGAGCGAATTTGTTACAAAACTCAAAACTACTGGATGTTACTAGAATGATATATTTTTTACTAGCATTATGGTGGAAACTAATGTTCAAAACAACTTGCTGGACACCGTGCAAAAAATAGATTATTTGTCTGGAACAGGCCATAAAAAGTTAGAATGTATACCAGTGAAGCTTTCCCACTGTTAATCATCCAGAAAGAATTATCTTTTTCTGCAGAAAGATGGTCCGTGTGACTATCACCGGTTCCGGCTAGGAATCTTATATCATCAAGCAGTAACTTTCTCTCCCTTTCCCTCTGTTCGAGATTAATTTTTGCAAGCTCCACCTCTTCTACTCCATCAGGAACCACCTCATCAGCCTCTTCTTCAACATCTTCGTCGTCCGATGGATACTGAAGACTGTTCTTACGAGGCCTGTGCCAGAAAGATTAACGAGAAATGAGGATGAATTTTGAGATCGTACTAACTAGTCAAATAGGTCCTGTTATACTAAATAATTATGGGTGAACCTTATTAAAAAACAATGCAAAGGCACAGACCTTTATTAAAAAAAGAGGTAAATAATTCTTTACCTACTTGACATATTCATGTGTTATTACATAATTCCTTGTGTAGATTAAAGTTTAAAACAATTTTAGTTTAGGCACTTAGAGCTAGAGGCATCTATCCACAAAATGACGGCATCTATTTAGTTAAGATACCTTCACAAAACAAATATTATGTCGTGGATATCCCCAGTTCTGGTAAATAACAATGATCAGATTGGAACAGTAACTTCATTAATCTTTAGGGCGAAGTCAATGAACACGTACTGAAAGCGACAAACAAGAGTGATTCAACATAAGATAAAAGGTCAATGGACCTAGAAGGAATCTCACTTGGGAAGTCTTGCAAACAGGAGATTGCTAAGCACGTCCAACATAACTTGAAACTGGCGTGAAGTCATTGTTGCAGTAATGTTTGGAGAATTGAAACGTAACTCCTTTAACGGCTTAACCTGGGTCATGAAATAAAATATGTTTTAACAATCAGAAGAACATTACTTCTTGCATTTAGTCTTTCTAGACTGGACCCAGTACAAATTCGCATTAGTATGTATCCTTAGTCGTATCTCTTAGCTTTACCTTCAAGTCTGCAGTTCCACCCTTGTGCCGAGTATAACGGAAGTACATCTGGCAAGGCATAAATACTCTCTCTAATAAGGCACCTGTGCGCTTCAATTTCTCTGAACTACCGAGAATACGAGGAAGCCACTGCAGGCCTGCACCAGGGTCCACATCAGTCGGTGCAACATGAGCCTGAACATCTTTCAGAATCACAGAAAGATCAGCTTTTTTCCAGGTCATTTCAGGTTGCTGTTCGGGAATGTGCAGACTGCTTGTCCCGAGTGCTTGCTCTAGCATCTCTTTCCCAACATGAACAACTGAATGAAATGAACGTGCCATAACACGCCCACTGGCTGCGGCTAGTAGAAATCTACCCTGGTACATATAACACAAGCTTCAGTTCCTTGCCAAAAAAGCCGTACAACTATTTTTAGAATAACTCATAATCTACATGAGCTTGTTGCATAAACACCAATTACATGACCCCTTTGCGTCACTCCTGCACCAAAAGGAGAAAATAGAATACCAAAACAGCACACGTATACATTCATAACACGCAGAGCCCGCAAGAGAAACAAAACAAAGGAAAAAGGATACTATTCACGGCAGGCCAACGTGGTTTTGATGCATCGCTGTTTTGGGGGGAAAAGTGTTACCAAAGTGGGTAGAATGGAAAAAGAGCTGTGGGTTAGGCCCAAATTGACCTAAATTGACACTCCAAAACTATAAACAACATATATGATCTTTTTTTTTATCATTAGTTAAAGCACAGAATAATAAGTACAAATAAGAAGTAAAAACACAGATCTTCAATATCACTTACATTGGCTTCTTCAGAATGTAGGTTGAACTGGGGCTTGACAACATTAACCATAAAATGGAGACTCCCTCCTTTATCCAATTCATCAAACATGCCATACTTCACTGCAGCGTTGACAAAAAAAATTAACCAAAAAGGTAACAGTTATCTGTAATCCAATACACAAAATGCACTATTATACTCCTACGTAGGACCAGCAGTTTTTGCAAACAAAAAAAACACAAATAAATATATACACTCGTACTCTCAAAGAAACCAAAACATTTTTTGCCAGAATCACACAACGGTCCCATGACACCAAAGCTATTCCGAAAATCCTCACGACTATAACCTAACTCCTTGCTTTTTTGTGTGGTTTTTCGTAGCAACGCACGGGCTGAATGCTAGTAATTTCAGTAGCTTTTAGTTTTCATCTGACCCAAGTGAACCAGTGAAAAAATAAAGCGTGCAACTTTTGGTACAGCATGAATCATCTACGAAAATAAGCATACCTGCTATATCAGAGGAGCGGTTGGCTTTACCCTGTAATGGGGAAGTAGAGCCCAGAGCTTCAGCGTGTTGCACCGAAGGAGAACCAACATGGGTAGAAGAGGTAGCATCTTGAGGTAATCTAGAGCCATCCATATTCTGCCTTTCCTCAATCATCTTTCTTTGTGCATATTGACGTGAAGGAGAGGGTTTTGGAGGTTCAAATGCTTTGGAAAATCCTCCAACCCATGACCAAACTGCATCACGATTCTCAATGGTCCATAAAAGCCTTAGACCATACACAAACACCCGTTGGCAATTGTCCGCCAACACCACATTGAAACCATCATCATCATCACTGTGCTCAGATAGACTATGGTCACTTTCACTGCCATTTTCAAACTCAGATCTGACATATGTTATCTCAAGATTTCTACCAGCATCCTGCCATTCCATTAGTCTTGCAGCATCAGCCTTTGGAGCTTGTCTTCTTATTGTGAAATAATCAGAAGACAAGAGGAAACCATCCTCGTTCTTTTCTTGAAAACTGCCCATGCTGCATTTGTCATTAGCATCTTTGCCATGTGACTGCTGGGTAGTAGTCTTTAATTTGGACACATTTTCAGCAGAGGACAAGTTGACATCTCGCACTAGATAAACCTCTGGGCTGTAAAGGTCAAGACCGCGATAAACTAGATCCAGAGGTTCACGCTTACAATCAAATGTGTATTTCTGTTTGCCTCGACTGTAACACAATTCATACTTCAAACTTGACATTTTAAAGGTCAAGCCACTGGCAGGATCGTCTTCAGTTAAAGTTGCATGTCTTATGCAACAGGGAGTGGCATCAACCCGGAAAAAGAACTCAACCAAAACTTTATCCATCGAGAGGTTACCAGATCTAGTAGCTCGAGGAATTTTATATCGAGTCCATCTAGAGAAAGAACGCAGTTTGTGTGGGGGGCTGTAGTTTAAGCTCCACCATTTGAAAACCCAAGCAAGGTCATGGGCACCCAGGTTCATTGTAGGGAAATCAACATCAGCCATTCTGGAACGACTACTGAAGGCGGTTCCAGATAGCATTGAACTGTTTGCATAACAGGAAGATGATGAACCATTATCAGACTGCACTTGCATAGGTCTAAGGGAGAAGTTCCACCTAAGAGAGAGATAAGTAGATCGAAATGGATCATAAACCTTCTTCCTTGGCTCACCCTCAATAGGGAGTGCATGCAAATAATGATTCAAAGGGCAGGCAGATTCACACTGCCAGTCAATAATCACATTAAGAGAGAACAAGGGAGCATAAATAAAAGGCCTGGGCATGCCAGATGGCACTTTTAAGCTGCAATTCTTCATCATACTCTCTAAGCTGCTGATATACATCCTGAATTCCTTTGCAGAGATATCTACATGCCCATCTGTTTGCTGGATTTCCATGTATTCAGAAACAATTTGAAGTCTGTCTACCTTCTCATAAGGATTAGTTGTTGCCAAGATCTTCCACTTTGTCTCATTGAAATAAAAAACTATCTTTCCATGGATGTAGTATCGCATATCATCCCACCATGGCAAGCTGCGCTCCTTTTTAGGTGGTTGGGCTGCACCAGAATTTTTATCTCTGAAGCTAAGATTAACTCTCCGTAGGGCTACTTGAAATGCATAACTTATATCAGCAAAAGATGGCTCATAACCAACACCAAAAGAAATATCTCCTCTCTGGAAATAAACAGGTAAACTGGAGTACATTTTAATTGCTGGAGTAGTACCACTGGCAGAACGTAGCATGGTGACCTTGTGCCATCTGCCAATATATACATCTTGGTGTATTTGGGGTTGAAAACATGTTGCCTGCAAGTAGATACACCGGGAAACTATTAAAAAAAAATCTCTGAATAGACTCGCATCCAAATATGTGACAGCTAGATCTAAATGTTACTACAAGAACTCGTATCTGGCAAGTATTTGCAGACTTAAAGCTTTCAGGAGTGAGCTAGTTCTTTATCTTCTACTTTTTTAAGCAGATCCTTATGTTCTAATATATGCAATCATGAAATAATGTGATGAATGTCTCAGCCATTTAACTCTTAGATGTGAAATAGGGAAATTGAGTCGTATATTCCCATGAAAAGCTAGATGAAGATGATAATGCTAAAACAATATAAAGTGTGATCTAATGGTTCATGCAAACCAGTTTAATCAGGTCTGTTAAATCACAATGCAGAAGCCAACTCCGAGTCAACATACACAGTACAGGAATTTGAAATAGACATAGGAACATAAAAGAAACAACAGATACAAGTATCATAATAATCTTCTAAGCATATTACAAACCTTTAATAGCTCGTTAGTTCTGCATTTCAACATGTATCAAAAAGTAAATTCCGGACACAAAAAGGAGGGTGCTGTGAATTCCAGCCTTATAAATTTATAATCATGCATAACATAACTTGCGAACACGATTGAGCAATACAAACAAAGAATTTGATGGACCTGACCTGCTGGGCTAGCACAACACGACCTTGACATTTCCCACTAGTTGCAGAAAAGAGAGGAGAAGTATAGTCTCTCACTTGTATGACCAAGGACCCTGTAAGGAGAGCAATATCACTCCCATATAGTCGAGAGAATGGTATGTCTTTCTCCTGACAAACAGGGTCGAGTCCCTTTATAAATTCAACCATCTCTATTTCTCCACCACCTATGCTGGTCAAAGTAATATCAAGTTCAGAAGCAGAAAGTGAAAGAAGGGAAGCTCTCCGTGAACTTGGCCTGAATCCAGCTTGAAAACCTTCCGCACACGCTCCTGACCCTTCTGCAAAAACCTTCTTCTGACAAGCCACATAATACGATCGAAATGCTTTCTTATGGATTTCCTCCCGCAACCTTTGAAGAGCTTCAGTGTCATGCACGTCAACCTCAATACCATCATAGAGAACTTTTCCCTCAGGGCTACAATGGTTAGGATCTACACTTCCTGATATAGCCTCATCCAGAAATTTCAACCTAACACTCGATTCACAGGTTTTGTTCCTCATTAAATAGTAATGTTCATCGAGCCAACCCTGCATTGGCTCCTCCTCTATTTCTGCCGTGAGTTTACGCAACACAAACTTCACAGATCCAAAACTGGAAGCTCCAGACTTAACCTTTTTCGAGTTCTCTTTCCCATCAGGAAACAATATACTTTTTTTGGCAGCAGAAACAAGCTTTAGGGCGCGAATCATATCTTCAACAGCATCCTCTATGGCACGCAACGGTAACCTGTATGGCATGCAAATATGGACATCTAGCCCTTGAACCACCCAGTCTCTCTTGGGTGATGGTTCAACCTTTGCACTGAGCGAATTTGCAGTAACTAAAGGAATACATGAGATCTGCACTCGCGTGCTCTTTAGAACCCTGGCACCATTAAGACTGAGAGAAAGACCCTCCGATAATACACCTATCTTAGCATTCTCAGTGAAGATAGATTGTACATGCATGTTTGCCTCGACACCATCTGCGAGCTCGGCAGATATTCTCAACATTTCCACATCAACAGCAAAAATTGAACCTCTTTTGTCAGACTTCTGAGGTTTAACTGAACCAGCAGCTGTGTTGGCATTCTCAGAACTCTGAATCTTGTTATGATGCCGGAAAGACTTAAAGCGGATAAAGGTTTCAAACAGTGCTAAATGGGCATCAGGTTCCCATCTGATATTGATGTCTGTTGCACTAAAGAGGGAGCAAACATCAACATCTTTAAGGCCACCAGATCTGCGAACAATTTTAGCATTCTGCATATCTAGTAAGGTCACTTTGACACGAGAGCTATGATCTTCCTCATACATTGCTTTCACCCGTTCCAATTCTGCTTGTGTTGACTTTTTCTCCTTGTCAATACATACAGAGAGATGAGAGATGACTAAAGATGCAGCAAACCTCAAGTTGCAGCCAATGCCTGGTGGTTCAGAAGTTATACTTGCCCTACGTTGTGTGCCATCAGCAGAAACATCAACAATTACTTGACCACCTTGAGTGCCATAGTTCACACGCTTTGGATCAGCAATTGGCATATTTAATGTATTTATATCACCACTGTAAGTAACAGAAAACTTTTGTAGGCTTAATTTAAATATTTCAATGCCTTTTGTTTTCTTTTTCCCTCTATCCTCCAAAATCTTTTTTTCAGCCTTTTCCCCAGAGGATGAGAGATTCTTAAATATAGTCCTAAAGGACATCAAATTGAGCACAAGAGATTCCAAATGCTTGAAGCCAAACTTTACTCCTATGCCACTGATATCGATGGAAAATACAAGAGCAAGTCTACTAGTTTCAGCCATATCTTGTACCTCAACTTCCCTATATCCCCAATCAAGGCTCACCCGAGCAATGTGCATTAAGGAACCAGAGTAAGTATCAACACCAAATATGTTTTCCTTCAAGAATTCCCTATATCCATCTTCCATGTGCACCAGCATTTCACCAAGTTCAGTGTGTATCTGAATTCCCTTGCTTGCAATGTTATTTGCAAACACATGTGATGACTGGCAACAGGCCTGCAAAATGAAAAGTAAATATGAACTGTAAGGACGATAGTGTATATAGTCATCAATCAACACATAAATATATTGTGAGGAATACTGTAGAAAAAGGGTACCAAAGTTACTTTGACAAGTTCAGAGAAACTTGCATCCCATTGTCAAAAGACCAAGTGCTATTAACCATAAAGACGGCCAAAAGATTACTTTCACAAGTTCGGATGACTTGCACCCTACTGCGAAAGAACCATGTGGCGTTGAAAGTACAGATTAGAAAGGAAACTGGTAACTAGCAGTATGTGTTCATGACCAATAACGAGAGCTCAACCACGATACTCACACTTTGACCAACTTTTTCATTATTTTACCATGCTAGACTTGTAGTACATCTAGAATAAATTAGGCATCAGCATCTACACCAACCAACCATTAGTTTAACCTTTTGCCAGTAAAATTAATCCTTGGTACTAAAAACCGACAACAATCAATGCATCAGCAAAACAAACGTTGTTTACAATCCATAAAAGTCATCTACATATTACACATGTTTTCTGAGCAGAACAAGCCTTATCCTCACACTGAATCGAGAGAACTTACATGATACAATACTGACCCACTAGGGCTGTAAAGCATGACAGTCATTTCTGGGGCAGAGACTGTGCAAGTCCACATAATTGGCTTGATCTCCTTTGTTTGAGAAATCTTTTGATGAGAGTTTGTCTTCGAAAGCTTCATTCCTTTGGTTCTCAAAGAATGAAGGTGCATCCATGGCATCAATCTGCTCAACATAAGATTGCATTGTGTGCCACCAAGCTTGGCGTCGATTTCAGCTCTGATTGGAAGAAGTGGCTGAAAGGAAGTCATACTTTATAGCTCTAAAGGGCAGCAATATTGTCAATCAACTAAAGTAAAGAAGGATGCTTACGTCCACAGGAATATCCAAAGAAGCTACCACAGCAACTTTAAGAACTTCCAACAGAGAGCTTGAGCCTTCTCTAACTAACTGGAAAGCAACAAAATTAACAGTGTTGATTGCTGAATAGACTCCCAGTATATAACAAGTGTCTTAGATAAAGCAATAGAGAAGTACATGAATCTCACTGAAATCGATTTGAACATCGATGTGTGGCGTAGCTTCCTCTAGATCGTCATGTGGCAGGGATTTTGTACTAGTAAAGTGGATCCCCATAACATTGTTATCAACACTAAGCCCTTCACCCAGGTGTGTGAACTTCATATCAATCTTCGGCACACTGAAGCTAACCTTCCAAAGAACAAATATAATATTTAGCAATACGTTTCAGGTACAGCCGAAATATAAGAGAGTAAAAACTATAATTCGCAACTGCTTAAAGGACAGTTCTTCATTGATTTTTTACTGCCGATAGAAGGATTGTAAATTTAGTATAGCATGTGGACGAACACCATAAACAGCATAATATCACGATTAGGCTCACAATAATAAATGACAAGCCACATGCCTCAAGAAATTTTGCTGGCAATTGACAAACTCGAGAGCCTCCTATCTAGTTTCTCTAGCGCTACAAAATATCAGCAAGGCATGCATACTAACGACTTGTTATCTCAAGAGCTCATTTGACAAGTGAAGTTCCAAAGATTTGGCTATGCATGATTGCTATATTCCAAATCACTAGTCACTACTCCCTCTGTTCCATTAAATAGGGCGTAAAATTTCTGGCACGGGGATTAAGAAGAGTCATGCAGTTTATTTTTTCCCCACCTTGCCCCTATTGAATAGCTACTCACGATTGATTTATCTCTCGGTGATTCGTTGCATGCACCTAGTTTCAAGGGCAGACACACAAAGCTGTAGAAAGCCAGCCACACGCGGCCAATCACGACCTGCAGCAGCTTCATGATTCCAGCGATTCAGAGGGGCAGATTTGGAAAGTTAGTGTTTCTACCGCAGCGCGCCTTACTTTGTGGTGATTTTTGCAAAAAAATATTACGCCTTAAGCATTGGAACGGAGGGAGTACAAAGTGGGCAAGCTGCAAATACTAACTGCTTATTTGAACGAAGTTGTGTTTCTAAGAGATTGAAATACTAGCTAAGCAGGGGGGGCTCACTGGAATTGTGGAAAACAAGATTGGAAATGTGAGCTGGGGCTGCAACTGGGCTTAGAAAAGATATCCAACAGAATCAAATATGTTGCAAGCACCAAAAAAAAATTAGTGCGATGTATAAGAGTCGTTTAGAACTTTTAGTGCTAACAAACCTTATCTGGAAACACAAGAATCTGTTTCTTCAAAGCTGGCAAAATGGATTTGCCTTTGGAAGACTGCTTGATTGAAGAAAGACTGGCGATAGCATCTCCAGCATTCTCAGAGACACCATTATTCTCTGGATTTGCATGTTTCTTGTAGAAGAGTCGTTCATCAATGTTAACAGTAACATCTCCACATTTCAATTCGAGATTAACAATTTTAACACCTCTTTCCCTGACAAAAAAGTATCAATTTGTGAATTACATACAAGAAAACTTAAATGCTATTGAAACCTAAATATGATAAAGATACGAAGCATTGCTTGGCCAACTGAAAACACATTTTTTATATCCCAGCTATATTATCTAGATATATGAAACAATTTCCTCGCTGGTTTAAACCAGATAATTAATCAACAGAAACTAATTTGAGAATAATCTACAACGTATCAGAAACTTTGTATGACGTCTATAACAATTAGAGACTTGTGTTTTTCTCTGCATTTGCAACCTAAGAACATCAACAACATAAGGTGCACCCAAATATAACAGTTGCCAAGAGCAAAAGAACTAACTTTTCGTGACCAAACTCACAAGTTACCAACAAATCTTCACAGACAAATGGAGCCAAAAATTTCTCAGAACTTGATAGAGAAGCTTGATCAGACTGGAAGGCATCAAGCTGATTACAGCTGCCTATTACATCAGCAGTCAACCCAAAATCTCCAAGGTGTACATTCAAAGGTAATATGTGCAACTTGACACCAAGAATATGACTAGGTCCAGCGATTTTAAATGTATCCACCTTTAGCTCTTTGATGTCAACAGCACCATCTGGTACCTGCATCATTGTCGTCGAAATAAGAATCATAAATAACAAAACAGAACAGTAAACACAAGAAAAGGTATGTTTCAGTCAGCAAAAGGTACATCCAGCACATAGTGAGTGATGACTTTGTTGAGATGCTTTTCAGGAGAAAAATTACATATAAAAGATAGGTCGCCAGAAAAACTATGTCAGTTAAGCATTTATCATGCTGCATGCTATACTGGTGACCCATGCACATGAATCGTGAGTTTAGCGGCCTAAAGCTCCAAACAGCACAATCATTACCATATGGTGACACTGACATCACCTCTTAGATTGTCTACATGGCCATAAAAGCACATGTCAAATGCAGAGAAATAAGCCAATAATAAGAAGTAATGTAGTCTAACTAGGAAATTCTAATCCTTGAATCCAACTATTGTTTCCAAGTCTTCCCGGACTCTCACCATACTTTACCTTGTAGCAGAATTGACAAATTAGGGGAAAACAAGGAATAGCAGGAATAGATCATACTATACATGTAAATCCATATCAAACTAGGTAACTTGGCATTGTGGCGACTAAGCTTTCCGTCCTTTCCTTGCTACCAACTTGAACTAAATTCAACAGTAAAGGGGCCAATTTGCACAGTTTGAATGCAGATTGCAGAGGGATCAAAATATTTAAGTGGGAACAAAGAGCATTTCACCCTTTGATTTAGCTAATCTTACTTTCTCAACAAGTCTAAACACACTAGACATGTTATTTTCATACAGAAATTAAAAACAAGGAAACTGCATTCCACATCAAATTTGGAAAATAAGGAAATAGCAAGACATAAAGGTTACCTTGATCATCAGATCTGCCACAGAAACTGATAAAAGTCTAGCCATACTTGATGTTACCAACCATTTCCCTTTTCCTGTGGAGCGAGGCTTTGCTGATTTGCTTATCTTTTTGCTTTGTGAAGATGATCTAGTTACAATTTCAAGATCACTTATCAGCAGCTGCACCTTCGGGTCCTTGGAGAGGACACCGAAACTTAGTTTGACCAGTGACTTGCGGAAACTTAGTTTTATTTCACCAATTGAAACGGATTCAATAGAGCCCTGATAAGACGAAAAGGTGGTATAGTGTGAGTAGATGAAGTAGCAAGCAAGGAATCAACTGCAAGTCAATCAACAAACATACAATGATTTTCAGTTTTTTACTTTTAAGTGCATATGTATTTCATGGCAGGAAAGATATTATGGCCCACTACAAGTAAACAAAAAAAGCATTAAAAGGAATCCTTGCTCGTCTACAAAGAAAATGGATTTTTAGCATAACTAAAGACCTTTTTTGTTATGAAAAATATTTTGTAATTTCAAGGTAATAACTTATTCATGGAGCTACTCGAGTGGAGTTAATCAGAAAAATTGTGGCAATACTTAATATGAGTTGACAATGGTTAACTATTTGTTCTGTTTAAGAGGGTATGCAACAGCAGCAACTTACATGATCTTAAGCAACGGCGCTACAATGTGAGAGAACAGATATTTTTAATTGTTCGCATCACAAATGTGGAAAGCATTATATAAGAATATCTTCTTGAAAGTGCAACAAAGAATGACAATTAGCAAAGCTTTGACAGAGTAGAAAAAGTAATAACACCAAACTGCATGTAGGAAAAGGAACTGAACACTCCAACCCAAGTTGGTTCACATTAAAACAAACTGACAAGCTTTGAACAGACTGTAATGAACTTTTAACTTGAAGCGGCGTCACAGCATGAGATGAAAGACAAACCTTGTTGAACTTTATTGTTACATCACGCAAGCAATTGAACCCAGCAACTCGAAACACGACGGAAGCACGTAATACACGGCTCAAGAACCAAGCTAACATTCTCGCAGCAAATCTGCAATGAATCCAAACACAGAATAAATAAACACTTCCGACAGAATTTTTTTACACGAAACAAAAAAAAGTATTCAAGTAGTAGAACATTCAAGTTTTACCGGCATCACGTTATCTTAGGAACTAGAACAATAGGATTTTTTGTGGCATATTAGTACTGTTATTTCGTTAAATGAATGTTTCGTGCGTGATGTGTGCTAAATCAGTAGACAAGAATGAGAATTGAAAAGTCAAGATGAGTCAAATTCTCTTGATGGCATGTCACCTGTTTCTTCATTAACAAAGTTTTTAGCACAAACATGTGGTTCCAAGAAACATATTATTAACCACGACAAAATGGAAAGCCTGGGATTTCTTGTTCCATGTTTAACCAGGTTTTTTACATCATATAGTATCATGCGAACAGATATGTGAACTGATCAGGTTAGAATTTACAAAACATCCCATCATTGAGAACCTAGAGCTGTAGTTAAGATAGTATCCACGAATAAGTTAAGTCTAATAATACAGGTCTACCAGCACTGTGAATATTGCTAAATGGAAACAAAACACATACTGATCAATTTTACCGATACATCATCCACTAAAAAGCAAGAGAGCTCATGGTATGATAGCAGATCATCATTGTGCTGCCAATTACAAACTAGGAGGGCAAATCCGTAGAAGTTTGCAACTGACTATCCAGATGGAAAAAAATGAATAGACGAAAGCACCGATCTCAGCTACAGTAGATCTTACCCAGCAGCACCTCAGAGAGTAACACATGCTACTCCGACCAAATGGCTAGCATGCACCCTTACACACTGAAGACTGCAAAAACCCCAAAACCCACGCCACCGAGAGCTCCCTAGACGAAAGCAAGCCCCCATGAGGCTGCAGTTCACTAGTGCAGCTGCTACTTGAGTACTCTTATTGAGTCATTTCAGTCATCGATCACGAAACACAACCACGCTCAATTTAACCAACACCGGAACTGATAACCCAACTCTCAATAAGCAGCAGACAGTGGCCTCGTGATGGTCGGGACCAAATGCCCGAATTCACAGCCAAGTCCGCGCTCACGGGATCTTATCCTATCCCGCATTCCTACTCGGCTCCAGCGTCGGGCGTGGAGGAGGATGGCTTACGTGAAGACGACCCATCCGATGACGGAGACGGCGAGGAAGACCGAGAAGAACTTGACCGGCGAGGACGCCATGGCCGCCCGCCCCGTCCGCCGGATCCGCGTCAGGCCGCCCGGATCCAGGGGGACGCGGGAGCCGACATGGCCTCCGCTGACTCGGCCGACGGGATCGGGAACCCTAGCTCCGGGGCAGAGAGTGGACTGCAGAGCGGGCTGCGAGCTCGCCGGCGCCGCCCGCGTGTGGGGGGGTGGAGGGAGCGATCTCTCGTCGGGAGTCGCGTCGGGAGATGCTGCGCTGTTGCTTCGAGGGATGTGTCAGAGAGTCAGAGCTTTGGGCGTGAGAGAGAAGACAAGGCCAGCACTGGTGTAGTAGTGGTGTAGGCAAAGCCAAGCTTTGGGATCTTCGTCTTTGGGAATTCTCGGCGAAACGGACACCATGGTCTTGGACAGAAGAGATACAGATTGTATAATTTTTGGGATGTTGAATTGATTTTTCTTCATCATCTTATAATTTGTCGTGGACAAAAAGTCAATGAGCCAAAACTGCAAATGAAGTTGAGCAGATGGGATTATCCTAGTGGGTTGCACAATAAGAGAGAATAAGACCTTTGGCAACAAAGTTTTTTTAAAACTGTAGTATTTACATTCCTGGGCGACAAATACTTCGGTTTTGGAAAAAGAGGTCCGGGCCTCTTTTTTCCATACTTCAAAATTAGTGTAGTCTCTTGAAATACTCTAGTATATAAACCACAATGTTCGTTTGACTCAAACGCATTGAAGTATTCAATACTTCAGTATTTTAGAAGACTGAAGTATAATCAATAATATACTTTAAAAAAATTAGCTACCAAACGGGTCCTAAAACTTTCTTTTTATAGCTTTTAGGCAAAAAAAAAACACAACTCCATTTTAGAGCAGTGTTTTTTAGAGCTCTATGTGCTGCACACAAAAAAATGGGATCCCCTAATTTTCGCCCCAACTGCTGCAAATTTGGGGCAACCGCCCCGCTACATAAAACAAAATTGATGCCGCGCGCAGCTCAAGCATCCAGCTAAATTTCATTTGCCCTACGCCCGACGCCTCTCCCGGACCGCCACCGGTGAAATCCCGCCCTCCCATGCCACCATCGCCGATAGGTTGTCCGCCTCGAGAAGAACCAAGTCATACTAGTTTTTCCTGCTCGGTACGTGGTCGATCACCCGAATCCGCCACTCTGGTCTGCCGCTACAGCCCCGCGGCCGCGTCGAGTCGGGGTATGTCGACCGTTCGGCTATTTTCGGCCTCTTCGTCGCATCTGTTCCATTTGAAGGTCGAGGCCACGAATCGCGGTATCATTGATTTTTTATAATTTAATTACAGTTTATCTCCACAAAAGTTTTAATTGTGATACCACATTCAAACTTTGATGTATCTATTTTTCAAGAAATCATCGCTTAACCACAACGTAAACTTGTGTACCGCGTGAGGGTTTATGGTCTATACATAACTTGCAAAAGTTTCCAACAACAAGAAAGTTCTCCTTTCGATTTGTTTCAAATCGTCAGAATTGTCTAGCTTCTTGTACCGTGTATCATACAGCTTATATACCAGACATTTCGCTTGTTCAGGCCAGATTTTGATCTATTAATTTTCTCTCTCATGCATTGTAGATATGTCTTGCATGCTTATCGTTGTTTCTTTGTTCTTGGAAGGAAATATGAAACGAATGAAAACAAGGATGCAAAAGAGGGAAGTTAGAAAATGTGATAGACATGAATGCTGCAGATTGAATTGACTAATAACTCACAACTTATACAATCTTTTGCGGAGAACGGTTTTGCGTTGTATACTCACACATTTGAGACTTGTATGCGTGCACCATTCATGTTACATATATGGAAGTTTTTATATATATACCCAGCTGATTTCAAGTGCTTGGTTGCATGCCAACAAACTAGATCAGGAAGATGTGTGCTTTTGTATGTTTGTTCATTAATATTACTATATTTGTGATGTTTAGGTGAGATTTTGGAGGATACCAAGATTCTAGTAAGTAGGCTTCTCCCATTGGTTTATAGGCAGTTACACTACCGAACTACATCCTCGCTTGCGTCTCACAAATTTCTCAACCCATCCAAACAAGGTTTATAGGCAGTTACACCACAAACCGTGGTCATGCCCTCCCCAAAGGTAACAACGAGATAGAGAAATGCGGATTT
Organism: Poa pratensis; assembly: GCA_947311845.1. Classification (NCBI taxonomy): domain Eukaryota; kingdom Viridiplantae; phylum Streptophyta; class Magnoliopsida; order Poales; family Poaceae; genus Poa; species Poa pratensis. Next base: position 86,720,206 of record CAMZMU010000117.1, on the reverse strand, counting down.
AACATCCGCCAAAGTGGTTGTACGAGGGTTGCATGTGGCTAGGGTCTGGAAGGCATCTTTGGTGGCTGCTCTACCTAGACGGACTGAGACTAGACGTAGATTGGAGTCTTTCTGCTCAGAATTATCGGTGGTTCCAGGGAGTGGAGGAAGGGGTAAACCAAAAACTACACATACGATACATTAAGAAGTTCCTGCCTAAGTATACATAAGGAGCAGGCACACGGCGTTTCGGGTCACGGATGCATAATGCCCCAGATTTAGGAGATAGCCAAAACGTAACGAAGTGTGAAGTAGAAAAACAGATAGAACACTTTGATTATTTATCAACCGTGTTTCTACTTCCTTCTGTATAACAGCAAGCATGTCCCAGTACTGCTGTCCGAAGAGAATAGGAATAGGGAGGGTGGGAACCTACAGGATATGTGCACCTTCAACAACTTCATAAACTCTCATGGTCTGGTGGAAATTCCTATCTTGGGCAGAGCTTACACTTGGAGTAAAATGCAGGAGAGCCCTCTATTGGAACAAATAGATTGGTTTTTCTCCTCGGCGTTGTGGACAACTACCTTCCCAAATGCTGAGATTAAACCTCTATCGCGCAGTACTTCAGATCATGTCCCTCTCTTGATATCGGTAGGAACGGATATTCCTAAGGCCAAAATTTTCCGTTTTGAAAATTTCTGGTTGGACTGCCAAGGATTCATGAACGTAGTGGAGAACGCTTGGGCAATCCCTTGTAGGGACAGAGACTATATTTTGCAAGAATACTAGAAAGGCCCTAAAAAATTGGAGCAAGAACACCTCACGCATTTCAATGTGGATGGATAGATGCAATCTGGTACTCAACCTCCTCGATGGTTTGGAAGAGCAAAGGCCTCTCTCTATTCCTGAATTCAATTTCCACAATATTGTCAAAAGACGTATTGCCAATCTCTTGCATTACAAACGCATCTGCTGGAAGAATAGATGCACCATTAGATGGGTTAAGCTCGGAGGTGAAAACACAAAATTCTTTCACGTCGCTGCAACCAAGTCCTACAGAAGGAATAAAATCCCCACGCAATGACCTCGTTTTCAACAAGATTGACAGGGCTGTCGATCACGTTCTCCGCTATGCTATTGACGACATAGAGCTGTGGTCTAGACGATTCCGCGGCGACCAGCTCAAAGGCGAACTAATGGCCTGGAGGGATTTTTTGGTTTCTCGCACTCGCGACATGTAATTTGTGTTGTTCTTTCTCTCTTTGTGTACCTCTGTAAACTTGCAAAACATAGGCTCCGGCCTATCGTTACCCTGTATGGCTTCCCCAAGCCCCTTTTCGAGTTGGTAATATAAAAAACGGTGGGGAGTAATCCCCCCCGTCAATCTCGAAAAAAAATATCCCCACTGTGACATCAAACGATGGCATTTCTTTTAATGATCATGAATCCAAAGCTACCATAATTTGGAATACCTTCTCTAAGCGCTTGGGCTCTTCTAATAAACCCATCATGCACTTCTCGCTAGAAGATCTCATTAACAGAACGGACGGGCTGGACTCACTCTCCCTCCCTTTCACTCCCGAAGAGATTGACAATGTTATTAAACTGCTCTTCTGATAAACCCATCATGCCTCGGGACCAGATGGTTTCAATGGCCTTTTTATTAAGAGATGCTGGCACATTATTAAGAATGATTTCCATGATCTATGCTATGCTTTTTTCAATGGCAACGTCAACCTCCAAAGCATCAATAATTCTCATATCACGCTAATCCCAAAGGTTCCCAATCCTGAAAATCTTGGTGACTACAGGCCTATCTCGCTGCTCAATTCTTGCCTTAAGCTACTCACTAAGCTTCTCGCTGACCGCCTCCAAAGGGTGATCCTCAAAATCGTCCACCTAAACCAATATGGTTTCATCAAAAGCAGGACCATTCAAGATTGTCTTGCTTGGAGTTTCGAATTTCTACACCAATGTCATCAATCTAAGAGAGAGATTATTATTCTAAAGCTTGACTTTGCTAAAGCTTTTGACATGATTGAGCATGACGCAATCCTATCGATGCTGAAACGTTATGGGATGGATGATCGTTTCATTGGGTGGATCAGATCCATCCTTATCAGTGGCACTTCTTCGGTTCTTCTCAATGGTGTTCCCGGGAAAACTTTCCACTGTCGTAGGAGGCAAGGCGATCCGCTCTCACCCCTCCTATATGTAGCTACTGCAGATCTTCTTCAAACTGTCATCAACAAAGCTTGCCAGGCTGGTCTTATCCATCACCCCGTTCCGTCGGTCAACGGTGATTTTCCGATAATTCAATACGCGGATGACACATTGTTAATTATGCAAGCTTGCCCTCGACAACTTCTCTGCCTTAAAGGCCTCCTTGAAACCTTTGCCCAATCTACGGGCCTGAGGGTAAACTATGCCAAGTCCTGCCTTCTTCCCATTAATCTTTCTAACGAGAAAGCAAGCCTTTTTGCTGGGCTTTTTGGATGCAAGCTTGAAACTTTTCCCTTTACCTATCTTGGCCTCCCTCTTGGTCTAAGCAGACCTCGAATTCGAGATTTTGGCCCTCTATATTCTAGGATTAACCATCGCCTCGCTGCGACCGCTTCCTTCCTTTCTCTTGATGGAAGAATCATGGTGACCAAAGCCATCCTTAGTTCGCTACCCACCTTTTACCTCTGTACTTTTAAGCTCGCTGATGGAGCCATTGAAATTGTGGATAAAGCTAGAAGAATTGGCGTATGGGGTAAACTGGACGATTCCAACAGACCCAAATCCTTGGCTGCTTGGGACATTGTTTGCAGACCGAAATCCAAAGGAGGTCTTGGCATCACTAATCTCGCTGCACATAATGAGGCCCTTCTTATCAAGTTCTTGCATAAATTTTTCAACAAGGAGAACATCCCTTGGGTCCATCTAATTTGGAGAAGCTATAATAATTCAACTCCACAAGCCACCAGTATCGCCAGCTCTTTCTGGTGGAGGGACATTGTTAAACTTTGCTCAAAGTTCAAAATGATTGCATCTTGCACGATTGCCTCAGGGGATACAGCCCTCTTTTGGAGTGACAAATGGTCTACTGATCTCCTCATGGCTAAGTTCCCCAGGATCCACTCTTTCGCTATTGATAAATTAGCTTCGGTGAAGGAGATCCTTGATCTGGACGATCCCATTGACGCTTTTCACCTCCCTTTATCAGCCCAAGCTTTTGAAGAGTTTCATGAGTTTTATCACCTTTTAAACCAAACCAGATCCACTCGGAATGCCGGGGATAAGGACGTGTGGTCATACAATTGGGGTACTCATTTATCTGCCAACAAGATATACAAGTTAAACTTTGAGCACATTCAGACCCCTGCTTTCTCTCCTTGGATCTGGAAATCAAAATGCACACTCAAGATTAAGTCTTTTTTCTGGCTCCTAGCCAATGACCGCCTAAACACGAAGGATATGCTCATAAGGAGAAGTCTTAATTTCAATGACAATGGCACCTGCTACCTCTGCGATGATGGTTTGTTGGAAACCAGGGACCATCTTTTCTGGAAATGCAACTTCAGTAAACGATGTTGGCAGTCCATCGGCATCCCACTGGAAGACAATCTTGAGCTACCTGAGATGATAACTGCTGCCAGAAGCAGCTTTGGAAGGCCTTTCTTTTTCGAAGCGTTTGCCACTGCCTCCTGGAACATCTGGAAGCAAAGAAATGCTCTCATTTTTTATCATGTAGTACCTACCGTTAGAGCTTGGTCTTTCTGTTTCAAACAAGACCTTTTCCTTCTTTCTTACAGAATGAAGGACGAGCTAAAATCTCCTCTTATAGCCTGGTTAGACGCTCTGTAGTTTTTTATTTGGGCTACGCCCCTCTGTACATTCCCTATCCCTTAACCTCTTGTAAATATTTTTATCTTCAATAAAATTTACTGTCGGGGGCCTCCCCTACAGTTTTCAGTTCAAAAAAAAGAAAGAAATATGTCAGTTGTTATGTAAGAATTTTTTCTCTTAGTCTCATGAACGAAAATATCCAGTTACCATACATCGCAGTCACCTCTACTACTAAAGAACATTTTAGCAGTTAAGTTACCGTATCTCTGAAAGAGAGTCGATATAATAAAAGCAATAGTCCAGAATGCGCTTATCGAACAGCTCTCTTTTTATCATGCGACTTCACTGTTCGACTACTAACAAATCAACCCAAAACAGCCAATTAACTTCCAGTTTTTACCACATAAACAATCTCATCAAGGCACAAGAAGATCTTCATGTATACTTTTCAAGGAAGAGGCGCTCAATTGGTGGTTGATACAGTCATCCTTCACTTTGGATTTGAAAGGAAAAAAAGACATTCTCACAATTTGAAACTCCCATTTCAGTAGTCTCATCAACATATCCAGTATTCTTGTATGTGGCCTTTTTTTCATGTTACCTTGTTGTATAACTCCTACTGTAAGTGAGGCCATCTTCAAAGTTAAATGATAAGTAATACCTTCTTATTGCATCTTCCAGCATGGTTAATATCTGCAGAAATATGATCCAACATGATTTAGTTAGGCTTAAATGTTCACACCAAATGGTTTCAGATCTAAGAACGGAAGAAATGTGGCACATAGATGTCAAGTATACCAAGACCAGGTCTAGTCAAGGGAGATGTGTCTAAATGGCATATCTTAGAAGAAGAAAAGAGAATGCAAATTAGGTGACAGATAGAAAAATAGGAGTATAAGTTACATTAAATCAGCACACCGAATGATCTGTACTATCTCACTTCACAGAAGCAAACAAAAAACCGTAGTGTCGCAGGTCAGATCAGCGTTCATGGGGACTATGTCGTGTGGGAGCCTGCGTCAGGAGTTGCAGCGCCGCGGATGTGACTGGCCGTGTGGTACAGCGGCGTCACAAGGCACATGAGCGAGCGGTGGCAGAGCACGGCAACGCTGGGACAAGATAGTGTTTGAGGTTATTTGGCGCCTGTCGCGAGCCATGGCACTGGATTGGGGAATGGCGACATCGTATTGGAGGCCCCGCCGTGAAGTCACTGTGATGGAAGGGCACAACCACAGGCGGCGGCGTGGAGCATAATTAGTTCTTTCCGGCGTCCAATGCATGTGCGGGCGTGCGGCTTTACAGCACGGCGGGGATGAGGGGCCTGTCATCTACCCGATCTTGAGCGCGCTGGAGGGTTAGTCCGTCAACGCGAAGACCGTGAAGCCAGTGCCAGCGGAGGCCTTGCCCTTGGTATCTTTTTTACTAAATGGCCCTTAATCGGGCATTAAGACAAATCTGGCCCTTCGCAAAACTTTCGCGCGGATATGCCCCTCGGCCTCATACGCCACCCGCCGTGGCGTACCGGAGCCTCCAAAACGCCCCGTCAGACGACGTCTCACCATTGTCAACGCCGCTACGAAACGCCATAGCGTGCGGCGGTTTCTTCAACACTTAGCCGTTTTCTCGAAAACCAGGGACAAGCAAGGCAACGCCGCTGAATGGGGCGTTCCGGCGGCCAAGATGCTCAGACTATCCGATTTTTTGGGAATCCTCTGAGTATCATTTAAGGAAACCAGTGAAATGGACGGAACTAATAATCAGAGGGTCTGACAAATTTGTAAGGGCCTCAACACGGCAACGCCGCATCATGTAGCGTTTCTGCCTGTGGATGAAACGTCCCTTGCTTTGTCATTTGGTCTATGAATTGTCCTTATGTATGGCGTTTCGTCCTCAGCTTGCAAACGTCATTTGAAATGGCGCTGATACGTAGAGTCCAGAAGCCAGTCAATATGGCGTCGCCCGCAAAGTTTGGCGCTAAATAGCATGGCGTCTGCATGTTCTAATCTTTCCTTCCAACTGGCGTTTGGTGTGTGCGTTTTGCTACGTCATTCTATTTGTCGTTACAGTTGAACCGTTATAGGCAAATCTTATGGCGTTTCTTCTATCCATGAGGAGATATTCACCATCTAAAGGTTCCTCACCTGGGCTTGTATCAGTTTTGCAATGGAGGCTCATTCAGCTCTCGGTATCATCGATATAGTGTCCGAAATCATCTAGAGGATAGGTTGTAGTAGATCCGTTCATCGGAGCACTGCGGTAAACAGGACATTCTTGTCTGCGGCTAGAGCCGATGATTTCTCCAAGGCATACATCGAAAGGAACTATCCAGCATTCATCGGTTTCGTTGTTGAATTTGTCAGGAACAGCGGCGCTGTCCAGTTTAGGCTGATTTCTAACGGGGAGGTCGCCGCCGCGGACGATACAGTTGCTGCCCTCACTGCTTGCATCGATCCATCCAATTTTTCAGAAGATCATGTCATTGGATGTAGTGGTGGCTTTGTCCTTTCCCTCTGCGTCAGATCCACATAAATGGAAGACGGGTACTACACCTGGCTCCCGGGTTATCCTAAGAAGATATTTGTGAGTCCTCGAATCCCCAAAATCCCACATTCTCATGTTAACCATTTAGGCCAGTTCGGAGTCATCCTGGAGGCAGGGTTTTCCGGAATTGCATTCTACGTTCAGGAAGCTGACGAAGAATCGTTTAGAATCTCGTACCATGGTGTCAACTTCCACTCCTCCGGCAACGTCTTTGTCCACGTCTGCATTTTTAGAAATGGTTTGTGGGAGCGTCACATTTCCAATCCCATTGTGCCTGCCTACCTTAATTTCTCGTCTGTTACCTTCCATGAAAAGCCTCATTGCATCCTAGTTGGAGATTAGCTCTATATGATGTATGTTCTTGGATTAATAGTTTGCTTGGACCTGACTACATCATCGTTCTCGGTAATAACCATCCCTGGAGATTACCCAGAAGACAAATTCCTGGTTTGATTACTCTGTCGGGAACACCTATCTGGAACCATAGCTCTGGTGCACTTTAGATCCGCAAATTGACTACCTGGGTGCTAGACCGTCGCGGTTATGGCGATATATGGACTTCTGACCGAGTGCTTGATCTGGTGGTTGCCTTCGACGGAAGGTTCGCCGCTAAGATATGGAATTACATCAAGATATGGGAGATCGTTAGTTCTGGGATTCCTTATGACCATGGTTTCGTGCTCAGTTCAGACCAACTGTACTCTGTTCAGGTCAGGAGTATATCCGTGGACGCTCGCTTTGTGTACATTACTCTTGGATTCCACTGTTCTCTATTCGTTGCTGACATGTTAAAAGGGACAGTACATGAAGTGCGTAACGGTGATCGCCATTTAGGTACAAAACTGGGACGTGCCTTCCCAATCACGGAGCCATGGCCACCGAAATTCTGACCCACTTCTCATGCTGCTTGTGTTTGTAATTCCTCATTTCCTACTCGTTTTCTCTTCAATAACTGGTACCTACATTATTCGTTGTCGCACTACTTTCTCTGTACTATCGTTGGATGATGTATGAACTGATACAAATCCGCGTATTAAAATTGTTTTTCCATATATGTTATCCGAACTTCTTGACCCTTCCTGTTAACTCACACAATGAGGATGCCAAATGGGCTTTGTTTTCACTACACCATAATGGCCCTTAATCGGACATTAAGATAAATATGGCCTGGCCCTCGGCCCCAAACGTCCTGTCAATTGGCGTTCTGAAAATATCAGAGCCTCCAGAAATCTCAGAAACGCCACTCTTTCGTTTCCATAGGACGGTTGCTTAACCAATGCAGGAATACTGACCGTTGACGCCGTGGAGGTATATATTGAAACAAATCCAACCTTCGTTTCATTTTCTCTTCCAATGGCGGGTGTGTGGTCAGATCTCCCTGGCGAGCTCATCAACAAAATAGGCGACTACTTCCTCCGGTCTAGCGACCTGGACTACTATTCATCTCTCCGCGCCGTCTGCTTGAACTGGAGAGTCGCCACGGAGCCTCCCAATTTCTTCATCAACAACTGGATAATGCTTGAGAAATCGAGCGACCAGAAAGTCTCATTCTTCAATCTCCTCACTGGACGTGTCTACGAGAAATGTGCCGGGGGAATACTTTCTGGATTAACCAGCGGCCCGCATTGATGAGTGCGGCTTACTTTACTCGCACAAACGAAAGCCCACAGGGAAGCAAGCCCAATATCGCACCGTCATAAGGAGAAGGATCTAGAAGACATATTCTGGAAGGCGTGCGGACTAGTTAGTCTCCTAGAAGGCTCCAGGCGATATATTCCTTGTGGAGAAAGTTTCCTTTGTAACCTGGCGAGTCTCTGTGTATATAAAGAGAACTCGCAGGACTTAGAGGGCCAAGCCCTTAAACCCTAGCTCATACGGCGAGTACCGAGATCGGATCGCCTCCATTGTAACACCTCATATATCATATCAATACCAATCTAGGGTAGGCAAGAAGTAGGTCTTTTACCTCACATTGAGGGGGCCGAACCTGGGTAAATCTGTGTTGATCTTTGTTCATGCGATCCCAAGCTTGGAGATGCTTGACTCGCGTAATCCCACACCTACGAAGTCATCCATGACACCTGACGTGACAAACCCACGACAGTTGGCGCCCACCGTGGGGCCTGCGGTTGATACGTGCATTTTATATCATCATTTATGTAACTCTTAGCATCATATTAGAATGTTATTTGCATTGTAGTACCATTATTTTACATGTTTTAGACGATTTATGGGACTTTCTTACAAAGTCCCTATTTTTGGTATTTAATTTATGGGAGGCAGAAAACCTCCTTTTTCTTGTTTTTAATGTTTCAGGAGCTACAGGGATCCAAATAATAAAAGGAAAAATGCACAGCCATTTTTTCATGGAGAACAAGGCATAGGGAAGAAGACCGAAGAGATGGGAGCCTCGAGGCCCAAGATGGGTGGGCCCACGCGGCCACAGTACCTGGCCGCGTGGGACCCACCAAATGGAGCCTCGAGCACTTCCTCGCCTGGGCCTTTTTATGCACGCCTTCGTCCTCCCCGAAAAGTTACGCCCTAATTTTTCCAAGTCCATCCGAGGCCGTGGCGGCGGCGAAACTCCTGATTCTCTCCGAGGGGGAATCAGGCTCTGCTGCTCCGGAGTTCCGGAGGAGGGGAAATCACCGCCATCGTCATCACTTCTCCTCCTTGGCGTGGGAGGAGGTCTCTACATCATCAGCACCACCAAGACCAGCACCATCTCCATCATCATCTCCGTGATCCACCTCGTTCCCCTCGTAGTTTGAGAGTTGCTATACCCTAGATACTTGTCTTGTGCTACTATTCATGTTTGTGATTGAGTACTTGTCATTATTTGGAGGTGAAGTTATATTTTCAGATTGCGTTGTACCACTTATGCCACTGAATACCATCATGTTTGCACGTTGTGAGTAGTTCCCGTATGTTCCTGAGGGCATAGGATGAATTGGCAATGATTTATATATGACATGTGTTGGTATTTTGTCAAGTGTTTATCTTTTATGTGATTCTATGATGGTGTTGTGCGAACGTCGACTGCATGACACTTCACCTTTATGGGCTCATAGGAGAACACCGTAGTGTAATGAATTGAGGGCGACTTGGGAGGACACGTAAACCCTCGTCCGAGTCATGAAGTTGCATTATGAGGGTATTAGTATCGGGGAACTTAGAGTGTAATGCTATGGTGGGACTTTTTGTCTTAATAATTCTTGTGCAGTCATTTGCTTGGCCACATGATCCATCATAAGGGGTTTAGTTTATTTATTTAGCTTTACCTAAAAATGGCTCCGTCCAAAGAAGATTAAAACTTGACAAGATATTCAACGTGTTGTTTAATAAATCTCTATGCCTAATAATATCCATTCCGCCCTCGGGAACGTCTTCCACTTATAAGTTACACATCACTTGAGCTTGTCCTCTTGCACATAAGAGGATTGGGCTTTTTCTCCTTGAGAGCTGTCACTTGCTACTATTTACTTTCAGCATTGCATCCATACAACCAAAAATACCAAAAACACTTGCATCTTTCATTGTTTTATTTATCAATCTTACTAACCAATACCTTCAGCTCCTCGTGGGTTCGACAACCTTTTCTAATCGAAAGGTACTACAATTGATCTCCTGCACTTGGGAGTCATCAAGATACTTTTCTGGCGCTGTTGCCGGGGAGCGTAGCGCTATTGGTAAGAAGTTTGGTAAGGAAACTTGAAAGCTGTTTTATCTCATTATTACTATGGCATTTATGAATCGTGCCTCGCTGCATCTCGCTTTATATGAAAGTGCTTATGCTAATGCTCCTAAAGTGGTTGAAACTACTGTGCCTGCGGTACCTAAAGTGGGATATAAAATTCCCGTAGGTCATGTTAAAAGAATTATGAAAAATCCATTTACAGGTGATGGAACTAAGTCTGCACGTGAGCATATGGAATTAATTGAAGACATATGTGGTTTATTTAGGCTTCCCGGTATTTCTGAAGATGAGGTAAAAAGGAAGTTATTATATTTGTCTTTATCTGGTAAAGCTCGTGATTGGTATAAGTCTCTTGATGATGAAGTTGTTATTGAATGGAATGTCTTGAGGAAGGTTTTCTTTCTTAAATATTTTACTCCTAAAGAAGCTTATGAGAACCGTTGTTATATATTTAATTTCTGGCCACATCTGGGAGAGAGTATTACTCAAGCTTGGGGGAGATTAAAGGAACTCCTTCGCAAGAATCCTTGTCATGATCTAACAAGGAAGCTTATATTGATAAATTTTTATGTGAGGCTACCATCGAGGCATAAGGAAATTCTGGATAATTCATCTGGTGGAAGTTTTACTAATAATACTGAGAAGAAGCATGGAATTATTGGAGACCATTTCTGAAAATACTGGTAATTGGGATCTTGATAAAGGTAATGAGCCCTATTTTGATTATGGATATTCATGTGTAGAGAACTTCTCTACTTCTTTGTTATTTAAAAATCTGAGTGATACTTTTAATCTTGATCCTTATGTTATGATTGAGATAGCTAAAGGTTTTGCTAAGCATCTATGTGTTCCTCAAAGTGGTTTTGAAGTTTATTTTGAGCCTGTTAAACAATCTATTGTTGTTCCTAAAGTTATTAAACAGGTAGAACCAGTGTCATCCGTGGCAATTGAGGAGTATGTTGAACCACTTCCATATCCAAACCAAGTTAAAGAGAATTTACTTATTGCTGTTACTAATAAGAGTAAAAAAAGGCGCTCTCAGCCTTATGAGCAGACAGAAGTCAACAGTCAAATTTCAATTATCAAACAATTAAATGAAGAAGACCATGTTGATGTTTATTTATGTGAAGATGCTACTATGGTTATCAAAGGTAATTCGGCTAAAGTTGGTAAACCTGTTATATCATGCTCTATTGGGACTTCGAGTTATCATGGTCTATGTGATATTGGAGCAAGTATTAGTGTCATTCCTTATTCTCTTTATCTTGAAATCAAGCCTGATATTGATCCTATCCTTATGGAAGAAACAGGTATGACAATTCAACTCGCTAATAAAGATTATATTAGTCCTTTGGAATTGTTAGAGATGTTGAAGTATTGGTTGGCAAAATAAAATATCCTGCTGATTTTATTGTGCTTGGTTGTCCTCAAGATTCTTTTTGTCCTATCATTTTTGGTAGACCTTTCTTAAACACTGTTGGTGCTGAAATTGATTTGCCTAAAGAGAAAGTGTTTATTAAATGTGCCGGTGAGAAACTTGAGTTCAATTTTTCCAAATTTGCTGATAAACATGTTGTGAAAGAGCCAATCTGAAGATATAATTGAAACTCTTGTCATATAGCTGTAGCTTCAACAGATGTTGTAGAACGTTATATGCTTAATCAAGATGAACCATTTAATGATGAGGAAAAAGATGCTTTAGAACAAATATTATGGCAACAACCACCACAATTGCAATTGCATATCCCACCTGATAATTTAGGAGTGCTACCACCACCTAAAGGGGATCCTAGTTTTGAATTAAAACCTTTGCCTGAAAATCTTAAATATGCTTACTTGGATGAGAAGAGCATATATCCTGTCATTATTAGTGCTAACCTTTCAGCTGAAGAAGAAGGAAAATTACTTGATGTGCTTAAAGCTCACCGACCAGCCATTGGATACTCTCTTGATGATCTTAAAGGCATAAGCCCAGCTCTATGTATGCATAAAATTAATTTGGAGGAGGATGCAAAACCTGTTGTTGATTATCAACGTCGTCTCCATCCAAAAATGAAAGAAGTGGTAAGGAAAGAGGTAATAAGACTTATTGAAGCTGGTATTATTTATCCCATAGCTGACAGTAAGTGGGTTAGTCTGTTCATTGTGTTCCTAAAAAGGGAGGAATGACTGTTGTTCCAAATGATGAGGATGAACTTGTGGCTCAACGTACTGTTGTTGGTTATAGGATGTGTATTGATTTCAGGAAGTTAAACAAAGCAACTCGTAAAGACCATTACCCATTGCCATTTATTGATCAAATGTTAGAAAGGTTATCTAAACACTCACACTTTTGCTATTTAGATGGTTATTCAGGTTTCTCACAAATTCCTGTCCATAAGGATGATCAAGAAAAGACCACTTTACTTGCCCATATGGTACATTTGCTTATAGGAGAATGCCATTCGGTTTATGCAATGCTCCGCTACTTTTCAAAGATGCATGAATGCTATATTTGCTGATTATATTGAAAAGATTATGGAAGTATTTATGGATGATTTTTCTGTGTATGGTACTTCCTTCGATAATTGCTTGTTCAACCTTAACAAAGTTTTGCAGCGATGTGAAGACCAACATTTAGTTCTTAATTGGGAGAAGTGTCACTTCATGGTTACTGAAGGCATTGTCCTTGGACATCGGATTTCTGGAAGGGAATAGAAGTCGACCCAGCAAAGATAGAAGCCATTGAAAAGCTGCCATACCCAAAGGACATCAAAGGTATAAGGAGTTTCCTTGGGCATGCAGGTTTTTACCGTAGGTTTATTAAATATTTCTCTAAAATATCAAAACCTCTAACCAATCTTTTGCAAAAGGATGTTCCTTTCTTTTTAATGATGATTGTATTGAATCTTTTAATATCTTGAAGAAAGCTTTAATAAGTGCTCCTATCATTCAACCTCCTGATTGGAATTTGCCATTTGAAATTATGTGTGATGCTAGTGATTATGCAGTTGGGGCTGTTTTGGGCCAACGTGTAGATAAGAAGCTGAATGTTATTTATTATGCTAGTAGAACACTTGATGCTGCTCAAAGGAATTATGCAACAACTGAAAAGAATTTTTAGCAGTGCTTTTTGCTTGTGACAAGTTTAGGCCTTATATTACTGATTCCAAAGTCACAATACATACTGATCATTCTGCTATTAAATATTTGATGAATAAGAAAGATGCTAAGCCTAGATTGATTAGATGGGTTCTTTTACTGCAAGAATTTGATTTACACATTGTTGATAGGAAAGGGGAAGATAATCAAGTAGCTGATCATCTTTCTAGAATGGAAAATATACCTGATGATCCTATTCCTATTAATGATAGTTTTGCTAATGAACAACTTGCAAATGTTAATGTTTCTAGTGCTAAGGTTGCATCTCCATGGTTTGCTAACTATGCAAATTTTATTGTTGGTAAAGTTTTGCCACCACACTTCACTTTTCAACAAAGAAAGAAATTCTTTTATGATCTTAGACATTATTTTTGGGATGATCCTTTTCTTTATAAGAAAGTGTGGATGGTATTATTAGACGTTGTGTACCTGAGCATGAACAACAGGCTATTATAAGAGATTGCCATGACAGTCCCTATGGAGGGCATCATGCAGGAGATCGTACAGGTGCAAAGGTATTACAATCTGGTTTTTATTGGCCTACTTTATTTAAGGATTGTGCTGAATATGTTAAATCTTGTGATAAATGTCAAAGAGTTGGAAATATTAGTAGGAGAAATGAAATGCCTATGAATTACTCTTTACCACTTGAACCATTTGATGTGTGGGGTTTTGACTTTATGGGACCTTTCCCAGCATCAAAGACAAAGCATACTCATATTTTGGTTGCAGTGGATTATGTTACAAAGTGGGTGGAAGCAATTCCAACCAAAAGTGCAGATCATGCCACAGCAATGAAGATGCTCAAGGACATCATTTTCCCCAGGTTTGGTGTTCCTAGGTTTTTAATAACTGATGGTGGTTCTCATTTCTTGCATGGTGTTCTTAGGAAAACATTGGCAAAATATAATGTTAATCATAGAGTTGCATCTCCTTATCACCCTCAAACTAGTGGACAAGTTGAACTAAGTAATAGGGAAATTAAACTCATTTTGGAAAAGACAGTGAATAAATCTAGGTCTGACTGGCCACTTAAAATTAATGATGCGTTGTGGGCTTATAGAACTGCTTTTAAGAATCCAATGGGAATGTCTCCTTATAAAATGGTTTATGGAAAAACTTGTCATTTACCTGTGGAACTAGAACATAAAGCTAGATGGGCTATTAAACAATTGAACTTTGATTTTAAAACTGCGGGAGAGAAGAGAATTCTTGACTTGAACCTACTAGATGAATGGAGAAATGAAGCTTATGAAAGTGCCAAATTATTTAAAGAGAAAGTTAAGATTTGGCATGATAAGAAAATTAAAAAGAAAGAGTTTAAAGTAGGTGATCAAGTTCTATTATACAACTCTCGTTTCAAGTTTTCTGCAGGGAAGTTGGCTTCAAAATGGCAGGGACCATTAGTGATACAGGAGGTGTACCGTTCAGGAGCTATCCGTCTTCATGGTGACATGAAAGGTAAACCTCATGTAGTCAATGGACAACGCCTTAAACATTATATTGCAGGAAGAGTTTCATCGGAAGGTGGAGGAGTTGAATTTACAGACTCCGGAGGAGGTAATTGCGAAGAATTCTGCAGTTTCAGAATCCCAAAATTTATAATAGGTAACTTTTGTATTGGAAAGTTTCTCGGAATTGCGTGAAATTTTACGAGTGTTATTTTTTATGGAAATTAGCATATAGGACAAGAAACTTGGAAGGAACGGAGCCCCGAGAAGGAAGAGAGGGGGTCCCACGCGGCTACAGTACCAGGCCGCGTGGGCCCACTCCTTTTGCCCCTCGGAGTCCCGTTTCGTCTCGTTTTCGTCTCCGACTCTTCGTCTTGACCTAAAACCCGTCAATATATACCCCTTTTCATTGATCTAATCTTGCACCGAGAGTTCTCGAGCGATCTTTGCTTTTGCTGTTTCTGCCTGTCAGGTTTTTAGCTATGTCTTCGGGAGACTCCTACCAATGCTCCTCCATGGACGATGATGATGATGAACTCGAGGGCAACAGCCCCACGTCCATATGGAGGAGGAATAGGAAGAGGAAGGACTACTCCGACAACGATGAAGACTACAATCCTGACGAGGAGGAGATGGAGAAGGAGGAGCCGGAAGAAAAAGGATACAAACCCTTCGTCAACATCGCACCTATTGCAACAGCACCACCTTCTCCTATCTCCGTTGCCAGTGTGAGCGTGAACGTACCCCTTGGAAACAAGAGGCAGACGACACGCATGAGCACTGGAGGGAAGGCTCCGAGGCATGCACTTGCTAGCAAAAACGTGGTGTCTACTCTTATTGACAGGGAATTTCGGCGTGCCACCCAAGATAACTATCCTGGTGAATGGGATCGTAAGATTCCGAAGGTAGAGGTGCCAAGCCCGGAGTGGAAACCTAACAAGAAGACGGTGGAGAAGGATCTTATGGAGAAACTGGGAAAAGCTGCAAGCAAGTTTGAGGAAGCCTACAACCTTATGATGAAAATCGTTGGAGACCTTGAAGATCAATATTATGAGGTCAAGAAGGAAGAAAAATAAAGAGCTTCTAGCAAAACATCAAGCTTGGGGGAGTTCAGTCTAGCCTTTATCTTTACTAGTTTATCATATCTATCTAGTCATGGTTTAGTTTACTTTTATCGTTTAGTCATCAATCTCTTTTAGGCTTGTGTGAGCTCATGGAGCGTTATCATGTATCTCTATCTTATGGTTTACAAATTAATATAAAGTATGGTGTCATCCATGATTCTCCTGTTCTGGAGATTTATGGGTAACACTCATGCAAATGAGCGTGGCATATTTAGAAGTTTCAATCACATCTTGCCTTGAATTTAATTAACTTGAGTATGTTGGACAATAGTAGAATTATCTCATTATAAAAAGAAATATAAAAGGAGATGTTGCACTTAAATAAATATGAACCATTGTGATTAAAATTATGATGTTATGAGCTTGACAAACGTCTTTGGTTGAAAGTTAGCAGAAATGTGCTGTCACATGGAACGCTTTCAACATTGCACTTCATTATATCTAGTTGATGTCATGCACTTTTGTTTATGGATGCTTATCATGGTGAAATAAATGGTGAAATGGAGTAGGTTTAAATGAGTTTGTATAATAGTTAGAGAGACGCCTGGGCCGCTAATCTAAGTCATGCATCATTCATGGTGGAAATTTACAGCGTACCATAGTGAACATTCAGTGATGCACATCACAATAAAAAGCTACACAAGTGGTAAATAAAAGAGTGCTGAGATTGTTCATTGTCTGTTTGTCTTGCTGTTTGGATATGGGCTTGTTCCATATCCTGGGACAAGAGGTACCCCAGTTGACGCTCTTGATGATACTATTTTACTTACAATGATATTTAAATTGAACTTGCTTTGTTTTCCAAGTTGAGTAGCACATGGTGTAGGTACTCGTATTCAAGGGGCATGAGATTTTCAACCCATACTTTGTCAAGCACATTACTCATATTTGTTTTCGCTTTGAACTTAAGCATGCAACATGCTAAGATCAAAAGCATGTGAAAAAGAGTATGATTCAATCGTCCAACATACATGGTTATTTGCTTTCAAAAGTAAGGGGTGATTGCTAGAGCTTCTACTTATGTTGTCCTCATGTGTATGAGTTTTAGTTCATTAATCTTACATTACAATTGAATATGATGATGATACAATGCTCGTATTTATTTATCAACCACAAGTCCATTGATGCATATAATGATCTATGTCCTTGCTTACTCGAGGACGAGTAAGGTTTAAGCTTGGGGGAGTTGATACGTGCATTTTATATCATCATTTATGTAACTCTTAGCATCATATTAGAATGTTATTTGCATTGTAGTACCATTATTTTACATATTTTAGACGATTTATGGGACTTTATTACAAAGTCCCTATTTTTGGTATTTAATTTCTGGGAGGCAGAAAACCTCCTTTTTCTTGTTTTTAATGTTTCAGGAGCTATAGGGATCCAAATAATAAAAGGAAAAATGCACAGCCATTTTTTCATGGAGAACAAGGCATAGGGAAGAAGACCGAAGAGAGGGGAGCCTCGAGGCCCAAGATGGGTGGGCCCACGCGGCCACAGTACCTGGCCGCGTGGGACCCACCAAATGGAGCCTCGAGCATTTCCTCGCCTGGGCCTTTTTATGCACGCCTTCGTCCTCCCCGAAAAGTTACGCCCTAATTTTTCCAAGTCCATCCGAGGCCGTGGCGGCGGCGAAACTCCTGATTCTCTCCGAGGGGGAATCAGGCTCTGCTGCTCCGAAGTTCCGGAGGAGGGGGAAATCACCGCCATCGTCATCACTTCTCCTCCTTGGCGTGGGAGGAGGTCTCTACATCATCACCACCACCAAGACCAGCACCATCTCCGTCATCATCTTCGTGATCCACCTCGTTCCCCTCGTAGTTTGAGAGTTGCTATACCCTAGATACTTGTCTTGTGCTACTATTCATGTTTGTGATTGAGTACTTGTCATTATTTGGAGGTGAAGTTATATTTTCAGATTGCGTTGTACCACTTATGCCACTGAATACCATCATGTTTGCACGTTGTGAGTAGTTCCCGTATGTTCCTGAGGGCATAGGATGAATTGGCAATAATTTATATATGACATGTGTTGGTATTTTGTCAAGTGTTTATCTTTTATGTGATTCTATGATGGTGTTGTGCGAACGTCGACTGCATAACACTTCACCTTTATGGGCTCATAGGAGAACACCGTAGTGTAATGAATTGAGGGCGACTTGGGAGGACACGTAAACCCTCGTCCGAGTCATGAAGTTGCATTATGAGGGTATTAGTATCGGGGACCTTAGAGTGTAATGCTATGGTGGGACTTTTTGTCTTAATAATTCTTGTGCAGTCATTTGCTTGGCCACATGATCCATCATAAGGGGTTTAGTTTATTTATTTAGCTTTACCTAAAAATGGCTCCGTCCAAAGAAGATTAAAACTTGACAAGATATTCAACGTGTTGTTTAATAAATCTCTATGCCTAATAATATCCATGCCGCCCTCGGGAACGTCTTCCACTTATAAGTTACACATCACTTGAGATTGTCCTCTTGCACATAAGAGGATTGGGCTTTTTCTCCTTGAGAGCTGTCACTTGCTACTATTTACTTTCAGCATTGCATCCATACAACCAAAAATACCAAAAACACTTGCATCTTTCATTGTTTTATTTATCAATCTTACTAACCAATACCTTCAGCTCCTCGTGGGTTCGACAACCTTTTCTAATCGAAAGGTACTACAATTGATCTCCTGCACTTGGGATTCATCAGCGGTCAAGAGCGTCACGTTCCGCGCAGGATCGATGAAAGGAGCTGAAGATCTTGCTGTTGGCCATATCATCACAGTCAATGGCACACCCCTCATAGACGATTCAAGTTGGGGGCCAGAAGCTGATTACCTGGAGACCGGCCACATCATCCCGTTTGGATCTGTCCATGTTTTCGTTGGCTTCATCGGCGGCGAGTCAGAGGATCCCTCACAGCACGGCGACTCAGAAGAAGGAGTCGCTGTAACGATGGACCAAGAAGAAGAATCCACCAACCACAAGTCGCTACCCCTTGAAGACGAAGAAGGCCAATCCATCGAGTATGTCCTCGAAGAAAGGCTATGTGGAAACCCTTGGGGTGGCAACTCGCCCTCTATAGGAGATCGGCACGTGGAAGGGGTCTACAGGACCGCGGAAGCAAAGGAAGGGCTGGGCATGCCACAGGGCAGCTTAGCTCCCACGCCGCCAGAAGCAGCGGAGCAAGCCGCGCCAGATGCTTCAGGAGTCACGGCATCCGCTGCGGCTACACCAGGAGTCGCGGCTTCAGGAGTCGCAAACAGAGAGACCCCACCCAGAGTTGCACTCGCGGAAATAGGGGCAAGAGCAGCCTCCGACGCAGCGGCTATGGTACCACAGAGCAGTGTGTTGCTCACACCAATATCTGCGGTTAACGCAGCCGCCAGAGTGACAGAGCTGGAAGCTACCAGGATCGGGCTGTATGATGAAGTCCAGAGAATCGCAGATGAGAGAGCCAGGCTGGCGCGCGAGGACCAGCGCCTCCAACAAGAACAACAGCGACTTGTCGAAGACACCAACATCTTGCAAGGAGGGTTGGGCACCTTACCGCACAGGCGCCAAGCGAGTCGCCTGCAGCCAGGGATAGTAAATCCTGTGGAGCTATTCCAATCACCTACCACTGGGCCTACGGCCGCGGTCCCCGCGATTGATACGCCAGTAGCCACGGCGCCACCCAACGCGATCCCATCAGTCGCCACCAACACGGTGCGTCCAGTCGCGTGATCAGAAGCCGCATCACCATTAGCCGCGGTACCCTCATACATGGCACCATCCGTCGCGGTTATGCGATCCGCGGCGCCGTTAGCCGCGCCAGCGGTCCAGACGTTTGCAGCACCATCAGTCGCGCCAGCGGTTCCGTCCTTCGCAGCACCAAGAGTGGCGGAAACACCAGGGTCAAGGGCCATGGTGCAAGCTAACAACAGGGCCATCATGCCCCCTCCGTTGCCACAACCAACCTTTGTTCAGCAACCACCACCACAGCCTCAAAGGTTCCACACGCCGCAAGGACATTATGTTAACCCAGTGGAGAATCTCTTTGCGGCTACCAACATCCTGGCCAGGCTAGCACTAGCAGGGAACACTCCAATGGACAGAGAGGTGCGGCGCGCCATTGAGATGCTGAGCACAGCAGTAATCCAGCAGGCAAACATGTCTGAACACGCGGGGCGGCTGCACTCCACCCCCTATAACAGCAGAGCCACGGCGGAGAGAAGCATCCATGCAGAGTCGCCACAGGCCGCGACTTCAAGTTCAGCAAGGCGATAAAGGGAAAACCAGCCGGCGGCCCAAAATCAGCCACAGCAAGTTCAACCCGCAGAAGTTGTGCATCCACGCACGATGGCTAACCCAGTAGGAAGGCCAGCTCCATCCAACTTATCATCGCGACTCAAAGGCCCAGTCTGCTTCAGCGAGAGAATTAGGTCTGAGCCGTTTCCTGCGGACTTTAAAGGACCTCGCAAGGTCGCTAATTACAACGCAAGCATGGATCCAGTTACTTGGCTTAACAATTATGAGATGGGCATGAGCATCCTCAACGCATCTGAAGAGATTTGCGCCCGATACCTGAACATGATGTTAGAAGGCGCAACACACATCTGGTTGCAGAACTTGCCACCAAACTCGATAAACTCTTGGGATGAGATGAAGGAAGCTTTTGTCAAAAATTTCCAAGGAACATGCAAACGACTCTGCTGTATAGAGGACCTTGAGCGCTGCGTGCAGAAAGAAGGCGAGTCAAGTCGCCACTGGATGAGAAGGGTAGCAGAAATTATACACTCCTCAGATAATATACCTCCAAGCTCAGCTGTCCTTGTCATGGAGAAAAATTGCAAGTTTGAGCCGCTGGTCCACAAACTAGGTCGCATGAAGGACAAAGTCAAAAGCCTCAGCGAGGTAATGGCTGCGGCCAACAAGTACGCCAGCTCGGATAAAACCAGGGATGCATCTGACGGAGAAGAAGAAGAAACTGCTGGCAAAGGAAAGAAGAACAGCAGCAAGCCGCAACAACAGCAAGCTAGCAATAGTAATGCGAGTTATAACAAGCGCAAGAACGAGGAAGGAAACTCGGGATTAGTTGCAAATACAAACACTCGCTACAAGCAAAGCAGCGGCAAAGGAAGGAATTTCCATCCAGTTAACCTAGAAGAGGTTTTCAACCGCCCCTGTGACATCCATGTGGGAAAAGATGGAAAACCACCCAACCACACAAAGGCACAGTGCTATCATTACAAAAAGTGGAAGGATGGGCAACCGCTCAATGCAAATAACAATCACCAGAACAATGAGGGAGGCAACCACGGCGGGGGCAACAACAACAACGCTGCCCCAAATCCACAGCCAGACCAACCACAGTTCCCAAAACAGCTGGGCCAGTATCACACAATTGTGGTTAATACCTCAAGGAGGGAGCAAAAACTGCGACGACGCAATCAGGCTATCAACGCGGTAGTGCCAGCCATACCACAGTGGCTGAAGTGGTCCGAGCAGCCAGTACTTTGGAGCCGCGAAGATCACCCCGGAGAAATAAATGAAGAAGGCAAGCTCGCGCTCGTAGTTGCCCCTCAAGTCGCAGGATACAAGTTAAGCAAGGTACTGATGGATGGAGGCAGCAGCATCAACATATTATACTATGAGACTTTTAAGAGAATGAATCTCCAAGAAAAACAGCTACATCCATCTAGAACAACGTTCCACGGAGTCGTGCCAGGCATATCAGCTCAACCATTGGGGCGAATCAACCTGGAAGTCGCCTTTGGGACACCAAGAAATTTTAGAAGCGAATACATCTAGTTTGAAGTTGTAGATTTCCAGAGCCCATACCACGCGCTGTTTGGCAGAGAAGCGTTTGCAAAATTTATGGCCAGGCCGTGCTACGTGTACTTGAAGCTAAAGATGCCAGGTCCCAGGGGAGTCATCACTATTAATGGCGATAAAAAGATAGCTCAAGAATGCGAAGAAGGCAACAAGGCCATGGCTAGAGCTGCCTGCGTCGCAGAAAGCATGCTCGTTCGCGAGCCGCAGCAAAATTTTGATGACATAGTAGAGGCCAAAAGGCACCTGCCTGACTTGCGGCTTCAGATCACAGCCGCGAGGGAGGCGAGGAAAGCAAGGGCTACAGGCCATCGCCAATAAGGATACATCCCAAACATCGCGAGTCGCCATTAGCGACCGCACCAAAGCCACCAAGGGCTTACATTATCAAGCTGGCCACTCAGGGCTCAAACTCCATCTCTGGTCGCCACCAAGGCGCGACCGACCCATGTATCACCTCTGATCGCCACCTAGGCGCGATCGACCCATGTATCATCTCTGGACGCCACCAAGGCGCGACCGACCCATGTATCACTTCTGATCGCCACCTAGGCGCGATCGACCCATGTATCATCTCTGGTCGCCACCAAGGCGCGACCGACCCATGTATCACCTCTAGTCGTCACTCAGGCGCGACCGACCCCTGCATCATCTCTGGTCGCCACCTAGGCGCGATCGACCCTGTGTATCATATAATGATTCTGAAATAAAGCCGGCACCCCTACTACGTAGGTGGTTGTCGTTTCGCCTCAAATTACGAATTGAGTTGTGAGTCTTTTATTTTTTAATCATTGGTTCCTTGGGGGTGCGGCAGCTTTTTAGCGCGGCCTATTACCTTGGGATCGCCAAACGAGTGGCATTTATCATGATTATACTCAACCTCACTTGGATGCAACTTGCATTATGCGGCCAAAGTACTGGGGGTGCGGCGTCAATCGAGTTTGATCGCCTATCATGGCCGCTCTCGACCCTGAACACGCATTTTTTACCCTAGGAAATAGTGAGCCACGCAAGGGCCTAAGTAAGGAAAAACAGAGACAAATCATAAGGACCAGCCTATTGGTCGTAACCTGTACTGCTGAGAGTACTTAACAACCATAATATTGTCTTTGACACATAATCTTAACACATTATTACAAGCCACTAAGGGCTAAATTCGTCAACTCATTGTTTTTCTTCACTTGCGCCCAGTTTTTGGCTTATGGGCAGGAGGAACAGGCGGCTTACCAAGCTTGCCAGAAGGAGCAGTCGCATGCTCGCTGGACGGCTTCTCAGTCGCGGGCTTGGGGGCTTCAGAGCTGGACACACCTGGACAGGGGTTCTTCTCTTGTGGGATCGCCGCACTGGTCGACGCAGTGGGTAACCTTTCAAATCTGCTTACATCTGGATGATATTTTCCTAGATAGGTCGCCAGATCCACCCCGTCCACAAGCTCAGTCGCATGACCGCACATGCTCTTCCAAGTCGCCGCATACTCCGAGGCCGTCAGATCGGTGCCATCCACCTTCTTCGAGGGCCTGCCTTGCGCAACCTTGGCAGCATCAAAGGATGGGTAGTATGTCTTGGCCAATGCAAGAACATGAGCCGCACCGGAGCGAGCTGAGGATTCCTTCCAGTCCAAGAAGTGTTGGGGCGCCTTCAGCAATCTTTTCAACAACCCTTCAGAGTCAGAAGGGACAGGCTTGGTTGGCAGCAGGCAGGCAGACAGCGGCTTCATGGCATCACAAGCCTTTCGTGTAAACTCGCGGATGTAGTCCAGCTGCTCTTGAGTAGTCCCACGCTGCAATGCAGCATCCTCACCTGCAACAAGATGTCTGTCAGTTAGCTCAACTACATACAAAAGAAGGAAGTCAAGTAAAAAGATGCAGGTGCGAGTCGCAACACGTACCAGCCAACTCTTGAGTCATGATACAGACTTTGACGTGGACAAGGTTATGGGCGTCAGATAACTTTGCCATTTTTTTCTCAAGACTGCCAATCTCCACAGCCTTTAGTCTCGTGTTCTCGTTGGCCTGGGCAATGGCGTCCTTCTGCGCGCTGATTTGGTGATCCAGTTGCTGGACCCTCTCTTGGAACTTCTCTTCAACTTTTTTAAGCCGCAGCTCGGTGGCTTTGGCTTGTTCAGATAACTTGAAGCTCTCGTCAGACAGCTCGCCCATCCTGGCGTCCCTTTTCTTCAGTTTAGCATCGCGTTGGCCAAGGAGCTCGCGTAGACTTTCCAGTTCAGAAGGAGTCTCCTGCAACTGTTTCTCCAAGGCGCGTCTTTCTACTGTCACGGCATGTAGCTCCTCCTACAAAGCAGCAGATTAGCCAGCAACTGCCAACAAAGCAGTTTACAATAATGTAAATGTCAACAGCTACAGAGAAGTATCAAGTCTCCCTTTACAATCAAAGAAGAAACTTGATCCTTGGGGGCTAGAGACAGATAGGCCAAGATAGAAAATTACCTTGTAAGCCGCAGACAGATTAGACAGTGCCTCGCGAAGCTCCGCGGCCTGCTTGTCATTTGAGGCAATGATGGCCTGCGACAGTTGTTCAGCGCGGCTCAAGGAGGAGGAGGCAAGTTCAAGATGTAGTGCTGATGACTGTTGATTATCAGCCGCTGGCGACTCAACCAGCGGTGCTTCTGCATTCTTGGCCACCACAGCCGTTTCCTCTCTACCCTGGGCAACAAGGACACCTGTCCCGTCTTCCAGAGCCATCTCTTGGGCAGCTGTATTAGGAGCAGGGGCCGTAGCCAGATCGTCAGTTGTGGCCACGCCCTCTGTCATGGCAGTATAAGCCGCGAGCGATGCACGCAGCTCAACTGCAGCCTCAGAGATACCTCCCAGGTCAGCCGCAGCCGCGGCGTCAGCAGCACCTCTGCGAGAACAAGAGCACTGTGTAAAAAAGAAGCACCTATGGCAGAAAGGAAACGCTATAAGCACAAGAAAAGTTACTAACTCTGGAGCCATCTTCACAGAGGCCATAAGGCCGTCGCTTGACGGCGACGACAGGCCCTGGATCCCAAAATCTACAATCAGAAATTTGTGTGTCAGTAAAGGGAAAAGAATATGCTGTCAAGATGTCAAGACAGTAGGAATTACCAGAATGGGGTCCCATATCTTCTTCAGCCGAGGCGGTGGCTTTGTACACACGCCTGGCAGCAGAGGAGGTCATGCCCGTAACAGGCTTGCGACGCTTGGCAGCCTCAGGATTTTCCAGAGCATCAAGCTCTGGCTCCTCACGAGATAGTCTCTTGGAGGCCCTGCGAGGAGTTGGGCCAGCCGCGGCAAGAGGACTCGCGGCTGGCACTGGACTGTCATCCTCGTCCAGCTCAGTATCCTCACCATCTGAAGCTGCAGTAGCAACAGATGGGATATCAGCAATCTCGCTGCCCTCTAAAGCGGGCAGCAACTTTTTCCTTGTGGCACACTTGGGAGCAGCAGTGCCTGCATCGGTCGCAGGAAGCGACCAATAATTCTCATCAGCCTGGTTCAGGAAAAGGTGGATCGTAGTGTTAAAAAAGGAACACGATTCAATTACAAGGGCAAAGTGACAAAGAAGAGATGTTACCTCAAAGGGCTTGTTGTTAACACTAAAAGGGGAAAGCCCCACCTTGTCAAAGGAGACGTCCTTCTCCTCAGTCACGCGAGTGACGAATTCCACCCATTCTTCAGGTGTCCAGTCGGCAGCTCGGATGCGATCAACATCAGCAGAAGTACCGAAGCACTCAAGAAAGGATCGCTGTCGCGGACTCACTGGCTGGATGCGCCACTTTGTCCAGCAAGAAAGAAGATCAAGGCCAGTGAGGCCATGACCGATCAAGGCACGGACCTTGATCAGCGACTCATTGATGAAGGCTGTGGCGGAATCGCGAGGTTTTGATTTCAGTGCCTCGGAAGGCACGAATGTGGTGTTGGACCAGGAGGGGAGGCGAGTTTCGCCCTCCGGAGAAGTATCTTGGCAGTAGAAAAAAGATTTTTGCCAAGCCCTGGGTCGATTTGCCAGGGCTAGCTTGGGAAGAACAGAATTTCGATGGAGCTGCAAAGAGATGGCGCCGACCTGAACATAGGTGCCACCTTTGGAAGTGACCTGGCTGTTGCAAGAAAAGGAGGCTAGCCACATATCGATGTTGGGGGCTATGCCAAGGTAGTCCTCACACAGCACATGAAAATTGCTCACTTGGAGCATTGAGTTGGGCCCGATGTCGTGAAGACGGAGGCCTAAGCGCTTCATCAGATCGCGGAAGAAGAGGGAGCCGGGCGGCATGAATCCGCGCTCCACGTGCTCCACGAACATCACTAGTTCGTTGGGCTTGGGGCGCGGCTCGATTTCGTTACCTGGCGCCCGCCAGATGTTGCTCTCCTTTGGTGGCAGAAAACCCTTGGCGGCCAGATCCATGAGGACCTCCTCCGTCACCCAGGATCCTTCCCAGTTGCAAGAGATCTTGCGCTTATCCTCGGATGGTCTAGCCTTAGGCGCCATTGCGAAAAGGAGGTTGGATTGGGGGCTGAGCTCGGTTGAGGAAGAAGGCGGCGCGGCTAGGGATGAGGAGAGAATAGAGGCAACTGGATATTGACCTAGGCGGCCGCAGCTTATAACAGGGGGGCCCAGAACCAACGGCACAATTTGCGCCCGCAGAATGAGGAACGGTCCGCAATTAAAGGAAACAGAATATTCCCAGCGGAGAGGATGAGTCGCACGCATAAGTCGCATCTTTGAACCGCGTCAGTCAGAGATTGGGCAGAACGTTTACAGTACGGCTCAGCAACCATTTCAAGCAAACAGAAGGTTCTCACCGTAAAGTCCTAGCCAATCTTGGGGGCTAATGTCGGGGGAATACTTTCTGGATTAACCCGCGGCCCGCATTGATGAGTGCGGCTTACTTTACTCGCACAAACGAAAGCCCACAGGGAAGCAAGCCCAATATCGCACCGTCATAAGGAGAAGGATCTAGAAGACATATTCTGGAAGGCGTGCGGACTAGTTAGTCTCCTAGAAGGCTCCAGGCGATATATTCCTTGTGGAGAAAGTTTCCTTTGTAACCTGGCGAGTCTCTGTGTATATAAAGAGAACTCGCAGGACTTAGAGGGCCAAGCCCTTAAACCCTAGCTCATACGGCGAGTACCGAGATCGGATCGCCTCCATTGTAACACCTCATATATCATATCAATACCAATCTAGGGTAGGCAAGAAGTAGGTCTTTTACCTCACATTGAGGGGGCCGAACCTGGGTAAATCTGTGTTGATCTTTGTTCCTGCGATCCCAAGCTCGGAGATGCTTGACTCGCGTAATCCCACACCTACGAAGTCATCCATGACACCTGACGTGACAAACCCACGACAAAATGCATCCCCAACGATCTGTTACGGTTCGTAATTTTCTGTGCCTGTTATCCGCTGTACAGCTTTATATGTTTTTATGCATCTGTTTTGTATTTTATTTTTTTGCAGTAAGTATTACTTTGTGGGCGCTACTACAGGCGGCCTCGTCATGCTAGGAAAGAGGGTTTCGCCCTATAAGATGCGGTTGCTTAACGCCTTCACCGGTTCAATTCCGCGTTTTGCAGCGCAGATACCATCGGAGAGGTTGTCATCCGTTGCCGTGGTTGATGTCCCTTGCATCGTATTTATTTCCAACCTTCAGAACAGTTCGGTCAGATGGGCTGACCAGAACACCGAGGAAGGACAGTCCGCAACAGGATTTGGGGAAGGAGAGTTCTCCTCCATAGAATGGTTTGGACAAGTAAGCAGCATGACAGCATACGATGGCGAAGTTTTCGTAGTGGACAACCACGGGGCCATCATATCAACGGTACATAAGTTTGGTACGTCGGCTATTCCAGTAGCTCGGACCGCTCGGACAGTAAAAATGGCCAGAACCATTGACGGCCCAAATTTCCCTGGGATGAGCTATAACAATAGATTTTGCCTGGTGCAAAACGATGTCGACCTTCTTCTTGTTATCAGTGGTCATGTCGAAGCTGGCAACCCTGTGGTGTACCGAGTCAACACGAACAAACTAGTCATCGAGCCTGTCAGCGGCATAGGCAGCCACACCCTCTTCGTCGGCATGAACCGCTCTGTCGCAGTTGACAGTAGGAAATGCCCAACCGTGCAACCGGGATGTATCTACTACGCCGATCTGTCGGAGGTCAGATCATACAATTTTCATCTCCTCACATGGCATCCTCAACCAAAATATGTTTTCGGCTACGGCATTGGTTCCCTTGATGTACAAGACAGGCCTTTCCGTCTTGATCAGGTACTTGCGGAGTACAGCAGAAATATTGAGGACTCTGAGTTTCAGATGGCTCCGGTCATCAATCACAATGTAGTAGACTTGTCTCCGTAATGTTTTATTTTACTAGAACTCTGTACAAGCGATTATAAATATGTAATGGTATCAACAAGGTGCCTCATAAGAGTACCCAGATGTGTAAGCTATGACCATTTTAGTGCATCTGCATCGTACAAAAGTAGATTTGTTTATAATTTGATATACATTGCGTTCGACCTGCTTTTGCGAGCTCACAATTCTATTTGTCAGTTTGTAATACTACACACAACAAGCCGAGAAACTCTGATTTTCTCCATGCTCCTTTTCAGGAACAGAGCATGTCGTCTTAACTGCAATATCGCCGATGCAACCTTTCGTTCCTCGTTCGTGGGTTCAAACTCCTTATGACTGTCAAATCGATCGAACACTTTATGCGAATAAGATGTAACCGAACCTCTGCATCGACGCTTGTAAACTTTCACTGGTTCGTCCAATATAGCGTTAGCAATGTCATCCCCTGACCTTGATTCCTCAATGTATGTTTTATCTTTTCTGAGCTTCTCTGTAGTCATTGTTACCTCTATCGGACACACAGAAGGGTTCATCGACTCCTTAATAGTTGCCGATACTTTCCCCAGCGAGCGCCGCGATCTCTTACCCCACTCCTGATGGCTTGCCACGTTGCTTTGATCCTGAACGCTTCTGAATAGATCTGCACATGCGTTCGTCTCGCGTGGTTGCACGTCCTTCATGATTTCATCAGCCGCTCTGGTCATTCGCCTCTCCATCAGCTGTGACCTGCAGGTACAGAGGCCACAGGGTGGATTTCATCAGAGCTGGTTTTTCATTGAAGCTATTGGACCTGTATACTGAGCATGTTTGTAATCCGGTGGCACGGTTGTTCAATAAGATCATGTTCACCAATTGTAGCTGCTCCGAAGCTATATCTAACTCGAAATAGCACATTAGATTACCTGCGACGGGTGAAGAGGAAGCGGCGGCCGCCGTGGCGAAGGGAAGCACAGTGGATATCTATGAGATTTCCGCACATTTTCCGGAAAGTCCGAAGATATATCTCTGGCAGATGACCGTCGGCTCCATTAAAGTCAGATCCTCCAGAGAGACCGCGAGCCGATGCTTATGGCGTAACTTCCGACGTCAACTTAATTTGCGTGAGACCCATCGATCCCCCACCTTTGAGTAAATACCCACGCCCACGCTCCGTGAAACGGCGTGATACTGATCCATTTTCCCCACGCCCCCTCATCTGTCTCTCTTCGAAGGTCGTATAGAGCGAAAGATCTATGGACCCGTCATCTCCGCCGCCGCCGCCTCGGCCGCCGCGGCATCCGCCCAGCGAGTACGCGTCTCCTTCTGTCCTTAGTTATCCGGCTGCCATTTCTCCTGTCCGTCTTCCTTCCTTAAACCGGCCATCCCCGATTTGTCACCGCCGGCCCCTTCATACGGGTTCATCACCAGCCTGTCCTTCAAACCTGCCTCCACGTTTCCCTTCAGAAGCACCCCCAGGATTTCCTTCAATGCCAGCTATATCGGCCGCCCTGACTGCTCGGCCTGTTTTCACTTGGTCCTCCACATCGGCTGCTCAGTTGGTTCAACCGTCCAATGCAGATGGAACGATGGTAACACATTAGTTTCATCTTATTTGTCCGCCCTTTAAGTGATACATTATTGTAGTTTATGTTTATGTTGAGTAGGTAGAATGTCATATTGGTTTACTGAAAGATACTTCTGGATCGATCATATGCAACATTTGTTTTTTGGCAGTGAGAAACAGGAACATACTGTTGTTCTCCATTGGTATATCACTTTTTTTTAATTACAGTTATGCGAGCTTTTTTTATTTTCATTCAATTACAGCTCCATTCTGGCGGCCCTAGCATTGGCGATGGATCTGCCATCAAGAGGCCCCGGGTGAACACCAGCGTCTTTGGTCACTTTGTTCAGGAACTCCCTCCGCCATCCTTCGATTTTGTAAAGGTCATCACAGCAGAAGAGCTGCGAACTCTTTCCATCCCTGCTCCCGTCATTCCCCACGTCTTTAAAATACCGGGTGAGATCATGCTGAGGACCAGGACAGGATGCAGCTGGAAAGTTGAAATGAATGAACTAAATCAGCTTGCTCATGGTTGGCCATGGTTCGTCGTTAGTCAAACATTGAGGTCGGGTATCTCCTGATGTTCGATTTCGTAGAGTCTGGGTTGTTCGATGTGACCATATTCAATAGAAGCTATGTTGAAGTATTAAAAAAGTGCGAGCGGCACGACCCAGTCCCGGAGTGGTTTAAGTAGTCAACTATGTTCTCGGCTCTACCTTGCTAGCCGACGTGAACGTGTTATCATGCTATTGTTTACTATATCGGCTTTCAGTATGTATCGATGCATTTCTATATGTACGAACATATGTAAGTGTTCGCAAGAAGGTCTATCGAACTATTACTACTATATCCAAGTGTTCAGTGAAGGTCTATCCAACTATTACTATAGTTTGTACAAACGCGATTAGACTGACAACAGCTTCCAACTATACGCTGGCAGCGGAAGCGACGCGACCTGAAGTCGAAGCGGCCACCCGCGGCGGCGCCCTGCACACGCGTCGTCGACGTCAATGTGTGGCCAGGCTAACCCGGTGGCCGCGTTGAAAGCAGGCAACCCAACCCCGCTCCTCCGGCCGCCTTTAAAACCTGGCGTGTCGCAGCCCTCCTCTTGACACACCACCACTTCTCCCTCTCCCAAGTCTCACCACCAGCATGGCGGGCAGCCGGGAGACACCGGAGGAACGAGAGCTTCGCCGTTACCGTGACCGCCTCTCGGCGGACCGTGCGCGTCGACGCTGCGAGCGACGCGCCTAGGAAGAGCGGGAAGCGAAGGAGCTACGCCGCCGCAACCAGGTCTAGCAGATGGAGAACGCACCTCCGAACATGCCGTCGGAGGAGAACGCGCCTCTGAACATGCTGTCGGAGGAGAACGCGCGGCTCTACATCCTCAAGAACACCCCGTTGGAGCCCGGCGTCACCCTACCGGAGGGGTGGGTGACGAACATCGTCAACGTGTGCGTCGCGCTGCGTCTCAGCGGGCAGGATCGCGTGGACTATATCAACCTGTGCCGGTCAGCTATGTCGTGGGATGAGCGAGTTGACCCCAAGTACGCCGTCTCGGCGTCGTACTGGAATAGGATGGTGGACGCGGAGTACGAGGCGCGACGTGGCAGCTTCTTCCTCCCGGCCGGCATGCGGGAGCCACCGCCAGAATGGTTCTGTTCGGACGACGAGCGTGCCCGCTCTGATGACGACGGCGACGCGCAGACACCCTATCTCCCGCTACCACCTGCGCCGGCAAGTGCAGGCGAATCTTCCACAGCAGCGTCCCTGTCACCGAAGACGTTCATTGTCATCGGCCGCACCCTCCGCCGTGGTGGCCGCCATGGGTAGATCAGAGCCCACCACGCGCCGGCTCGGGATCATTGAGTCATGCAAGTCTCTTGATGATCCGGCGGCGCTTGGTTCGCATCTTGTTGGCCGACGGTGGGTTGTGAAATAGGCTTCTTCATCAACACCGGCGCGAGTAGTTTAGGTTTAGTTTATTAAATCTCGTTTGGATTCGATATTGTAAGTTTGTTAAATCTCGTTTAAATTACGTCGGAGTTGTTTATTATGAAAGAAAATTGGCGTCATTGTTTCCGCTGTGGGCTGCACCCCCAATTGACCGGTCACATGTGCGGCACCCCCAATTGAGGTCCAATTTGGAGCGCGGTGGAGATGCTCTTTATCATGTCTTAGATACATACAAGTTTGAGCATCTTGTTTTTAACGGAGGGGGTACGAACTGCCATGGGGTCGCTTATTTGAACTGCCATTAGGCTTGTCGACGACGATCACTGCCACTAGACGTACTCAACCAGAACACTATAGACAACAGGGCTATGAGTAAACCAGCCGCGATGGAAGCGACCGCACGCTGTTTAGATTCTGTCATACGGAGCTTCGTACGCATGCGGCTTCTTTCCCTGTTGAATTCTTCACGACTATTCTTTAGCTCTTCTTCGTTGTCCAGTTTCTTGCACGCCATTGGCTCCCACTCTTCTTGGAAATCGGCAAGTGCTTCGCGCACCCTTCGTGGCCAGGGTCCATCAATCCACGCAATCCATGAGCACTGGTCGTACTCCTAAAAATCCACAGAATAGCCCTAATGGATAATGATGTAGTCCTAGACGTATATATATACACCGTACAAACAACATACGTAAAACTTACATCGTCCGCGGAGCACGCAAGAAATCGCCTCCCCATCAAATCTCCTCCCCAGGCGACCCTTCTCTCCGGCGTGTTACCACAGTCGCATAGAAGATATGTATGTGTCTCAAGCCCTTCGTACGTCGGATCTAGCTTGTTAACAGGTATATAACTGCCTACGCTTACTGGAGTTACGTGACAAACGATCTCTTCGCTCGAAGCACCGGAATCTGTGTCCGCCTCCTCCTCAATGATCCCATTTCTAGTTTCACCCGACATTGGGCCGATGTGTTGATTTGGGTACTAATGAAGTAAACTGAGTTCGCCTGCGTTCGGGAAAGGTATTTATCTGAAGGTACACATTGCGCCTATTTGCCTGACATGTTAGTATAGGACAGAAGCCTCTTCGGCTGGCGTTGCCTCTATTCCAGCCAGAACCTATGGCGTTACTTTACGCTTTGTTCCCGGCAGACCCAGATCTAACAAAGCTTTAGCAAAGCACATCAGGAGGAACATTTAACCCATACCGTCGAACACATAATCGACCATACAATGACAGTTTCATTATGTAGTCAGAATCCTTCAATCATAAAGCTGACGATGGCTACATCATTACGAAGCACATAACTGAAACTGCTAGTAAGAGTACGATGCTTCCTACGCAGATCATACGGTTTACAAGATCCCTGGGCTCTATCACGCCTACGTCTTTCTGGTTGGCGATTCTCATAGCATTTATCTGGGTTGTAAGCCTGTGGCATCTGTTGTTCATGTCGTCCCAGTCGTTGTGCATGTCGTCAAGTGCGTCCCCTAACCTAGGAGGCCACGGCAGATCCAGCCAGGCTATCCAGTCGCACTGGTCGAACTGCTGTTACATAAGTTTGTAATCAGTATGATTTTCATGATAGATATCACAAATTCATAACCTATGTACTTACGTCGGATCTGGAGCAACCGAGGAAACGCCTTGCCGTAGATCTGCCGTCCCACGCGACTCTTCGCTGCGGGACAAGTCCGCAGTCGCACGAGAGTTGCGTGTTCAGGTGCGAACCATGGAATGTCGGATCATCCTGAGAAAGCGGAACTCCTGTGGTGATCTCAATACCTTCTAGCGAAAGCACGATATCGGAGGTTGTTTCGCTTTCGCTTGTAGCAGTGCTATCTGTGCTCGACGTATCAATCGAATCTGAATCCATATCCTGGTGCTCTCCGTGTCGTTGTACTAATTGTAAGGGGTGAACTGAGTTGCTCCTGGTGCTCATGGTTTATGGTGAACTGAGAGCAGTGCTATGCGTACGACGAATTTTCGTCCGATGGTTGTCCGACACTAGTACATCACCTTTGGATTAAATTGCTGCATCAATTGGGAACACATGATGAGAGCGTCGGATGGGTTTCGTATACAAAGTGTCGTACGCATAGCTATTTCGATGGAGAAATAACTACGAATAACATGAATTGTTTTTTTACATTAACAGGGGGCGCCCCCCGGTTCCATTACTCATAACCAAACCAAAGCGTCTGTTACATACTCCTTCTCCGTTTGGTTCATATGAAAATAAAACTGACCGGAAGTTCCATCTAAACTATTACAGCCAACTAAAGTGTGGCAAGCTGACCGCAGTGTGGGCTTCAGCCCCAGCACTGCTGATGCAAGACGTACTTGCTCGTTGGGAGACCCCAAGAGGAAGGTTTGATGTAGCCTAGCAGCAAGTTTTCCCTCAGTATGAAACCAAGGTTTATCGAACCAGTAGGAGTAACGATTCTTCAGAAGGTTGTTGGCGGCTCGCACGGCGCAACACGATCACCAACGTGGACCTGCACACAACACAATCAAAGTACTTTGCCCCAACGAAACAGTGAGGTTGTCAATCTCACCGGCTTGTTGAAAACAAAGGATTAAACGTCTCGTGTGGAAAATGAGTATTAAGTTGCAGCGAATGAAAAAGGAACAGTTTGCAGTTTGTGGTTTAATCAATGTAACGGAATTGGACCGGGGTCCACAGTTCACCAGTGGTGTCTCTCCATAAAGATATCTAACATGTTGGGTAAACAAATTACAGCTGGGCAATTGACAAATAGTGAGCGCATGACAATGCAAATACATGGCATGATGATTACTATGATATTTAATTGGGCATTACGACATGATACATAGACCATCATCCAACTGCGTCTATGACTAATAATCCACCGCCGGGTTGTCATCCGAGTCCCCCGTTGGTATTAAGTTGCAAGCAACGGATAATCGCATTAAGTAAAGTGCGTAATGTAAACAAACACATATGCCCGTGGACATAGCATCATTGGGTTATCCCTAGTGGCAACAGCACATCCACAACCTTAGAACTTTCTGTCACTGTCCCTGATTCAATGGAGGCATGAACCCACTATCTAGCATAAATACTCCCTCTTGGAGTCACAAGCATCTACTTGGCCAGAGTATCTACTAGCAACGGAGAGCATGCAAGATCATAAATAACATAGGGCATAGATTGATAATCAACTTGACATAATATTCAATATTCATCGGATCCCAGCAAACACAACATGCATCTTTACAATAATATGACCTTGATCATGTAGGGCAGCTCACAAGATCTAAACATGATGGCACAAATAGGAGAGACTACCATCTAGCTACTGCTATGGACCCGTAGTCCAAGGATGAACTACTCACGCATCACCTCGGAGGCAGGCATGGCGATGTAGAAGCCTCCGGTGACGATTCCCCTCTCCGGCAGGGTGCCGGGAAGAGGTTCTGGACGCTCCCGAGCTAGGGTTGACGGCGGCGGCGTCTCTGGAACTTTTCGTGGATAATGGCTCAGGTGCCTAGGGTTATTTTCTCGGGGGGAATAAGTAGGCGAAAGGGCGGCGGCTGGCGAGCCCCGTGGGGCCCACACCGTATGAGGGCGCGGCAGAGGGGGCACCCGCGCCCTCATGGCGTGTGGGGCCCCTGTGGGCCTCCTCTGCTGCTTCTTTGCGTCATCTTGTGTCTTCTGGAAAAATAGCACCTCCCGAAAAGGTTTCGTCCAATTCCGAGAATATTTCCAGACTAGCTTTTCTGGAATACAAAAACAGCAGAAAACAGGAACTGACACTTCGGCATCTTGTTAATAGGTTAGTCCCGGAAAATGTATAAAAGTGACATAAAGTAGATGCAAAACATGTAGCAATAGGTATAAAACAAGCATGGAACATCAAAAATTATAGATACGTTGGAGACGTATCAACTGCCAGGAGAATAGTGCAGCAAAAGCACTCCCAAAACGATGAAACAACTACAACTAAGAAGCTAGCAAACTACGAGTACAGCGATTCCCCAGCGCAGTCACCCACCCAAAACGATCTTTAGCTTGTTCAGACACCTTTTTACCTGCAGCTTCTGTTTCTTCATTGGAATACCAGTCTCGTGCTCTTCGAATCACATAACCACATGGATGTTCTTGCTCTCCTGGGGATGTTCTTGGAGGTACGACAGCGTTGCTCTCCCTCCATAAGCTGAGCCAGCAGTCGACAGCCTCGATCTCACCCATGCGAAGCCCTTGCAGCTTGTTTTCACCCCACTTCCAGGGGGAGAGGGCTTCAACAAAGCTTTGCTGTCAGGGTTTCCATGAACAGCAAGACATTTTCCCCTTCTAGCTCTTTGTAAGCCACTTTCCACCACTTTGCAACCACCCACAGCCAGCTGTCCCTCCCAGGCCCCTCCATTTTTTGGCTGTTCCCTTGTACTGCAAACCCCAAATTCAGGTTCCCGCTCCAATGGTGGAATTTCAGAGACAGAGACCGCTGCAACTTCACAAACCTCAACCTCTACTATGTACTCTTCCAGATCATCCACACCAGAGAGCTGTGACGCTGTCGAGGCACATGAGGCCACCTCTAGATCCCCATACATCGGCCAACCTACAGCCATTCCTCCAGCACCTTCGCCATTTGCTTCACTGCACTGCGATGGATCATCATCATAGTCAGAGCTGCTGCTGTTTCCTCCTGCCCCGAATCCGCCTACTGCACCTGTTGAATCGACACCTTCCTTGGTCTCGCCCGCTTCCTTGGAGCCATCGGCGTCGGGTTTGGTGGTTGACGATTCAGTGCACTCGCGTCGGGCGATGCCGACATTGGTTGCTCTGCTCCCGGAGTTGGCCTCGGCGTAGCTTGATCCGCCCCCAAATCGCCTACCATCCTCTCCGAAGCCTGCCCCAAGCTCGACGGGCCCGAAGGAGCCGATGATGACGAAGGGCCCGCCTCGCTCCTTGGCAACGCGCCCGCGCTCGTCGCCGACCTCCTTGATCTCGACCCTGCGCCATCCCAAGCCGGGAAATCCTCGGTCGACTCTCGCAGCAAATCCACCAAGCTCGCCTCCCTCCTCCTCCTCCGCGGACATTCTCGCGCCCCGTCCCTCTCCATCCCTCGATCTCGCCAGCTTGATTAGACTCGGCCCGTATCTCGTCAGAGTTGGAGCCGAGAACTTCTCCTGCGAGTGAAGCAGAGTGGACGTGAATGCGGAGAGACCACACGGGGGGGGGGGGTGTGGTGGTGAGGTTCGCCGCGTGGCGACCGGCGCCAGTCGGACGTGACCCGCCATTGCCGGCCCCCGAGGTGGTTTGGCCATGCAATAACATGAATTGTTTTGTCTTCTCCGCCAGACGAAAATTGAACATAATTGTGCTACTCATTGTGAAAAAAGATTACCATGCTGAAGCTATTGATTATCTATATAGTTGGATAGAAGAACAAATATGATAACGTAATGTAGATACTATTGCAGTTCACGTCTTTATGAATCGATATAAGCTAAACTGACGATAACCAGGATAAATAGAGCAAAGAACAGCGAGAGTCATGTCCATTGGCATGGATACTTTTCCGGTTGTACCGAAAGCCCTGTTGCAGCTTCGCATATAATTGAGACTTCTCCTGTGAAACCCTTAAACCGGTGTCTTCTCCTTGGCCAACACCATCGTCTAGTATCACCACAACTTGAGCCTTCCCATCT
Organism: Poa pratensis; assembly: GCA_947311845.1. Classification (NCBI taxonomy): domain Eukaryota; kingdom Viridiplantae; phylum Streptophyta; class Magnoliopsida; order Poales; family Poaceae; genus Poa; species Poa pratensis. The sequence goes on along the minus strand of CAMZMU010000117.1, from coordinate 86,683,120 downwards.
AAAGCCATGTCACTGGTAGCCATCTCATGGCCAACACCATCGTCTAGCTTAGAATTAAATCTAAGGTAATGAAGTATGACAGAATGGGACCATTGGCATTCTGGAATCCGTTGTTGCTAGCACGGGAGGTGCACCACCTGACCCCAATTCAAATTCTGGAATGGGACCCTTTAAGCCTGTTGAGCCAACCCAGCAGCTAGACCAGCCCACTGGGCTAGAAGAGGTGGTCAATGATATCGCCTTTCGTTTCTGGGAATGTTCTCGTTGTTGAGTATGGGTCATAAGAAAGACTCTTGTACGAGACGGATTCGTTGCCGTTTCTGCTTCTATTCTGGACATAAGGAGAAATCATGTTACGCCAAACTTGCTCAAAAATCTCAGCAGTGGGTCCCCAAACGGAAAGCCTCTGTAACTAGCGGTGCTGACACCACAGCCGATTCGCCTCCTACTGCTAACAATGTCTCGGACGTAACATTGCCGCCTCCCCAATCGCCCCCGTCTACATCTGCTGCTACTCCGCCGCCGGGGTCTCCCACTGCTCCGGAGGCCATGGTGAACTATGAGCTGGACCCGATGCCTTGGTTGCCTTGGGGGCATCACATCGTCGATGGCGGGCCAACCCGCTTACCTCCCCAGATGCACGAGAACTACTGCATCGCCATCGTTGAGCCAGCTCCACCACTTCAGGAAGAGCAGTTTTGGCGTGATCAGTCCCTTTTTCCTGAGATGGGATGGAATGCGGTGGTACAGCAACAGGGAGAGCAGGGTGATGTCCATGATGCTATGCCGGAACAAATGCAGGATGTGCCCGAGCAAGATCACTTCTCTATGGCTCTTGATCATCCGGTTAATTATGATTCTTATGTTCCGTCTCAGATGCAGGGTATTGAAGTTCAGCCTGGGTTTCAGAATGTAAGTGACTGGGCAATTGTGCCTTTCCATGTTATGCCAGAACAAATGCCACATCGGGAGGAATCATCTCAGTTGTTTGATGTTGTTCATGTACATCCTGTTTTTGGCCCTGCGCTGCCGCCTGAGATGCAATGGAGGAGGTTATTTGATGACCTTATGCCTGAAATCCTCTCCAAAGATGTTCCTCTCTCGTTAAGAATGAATCCTATTGAGCATGTTGTCTTGTCTAAAAGGTCCTGGGATATAGCTTTTGATGTTGTCATTGGTTTTAATATTATTTATATTGGGGAGGATGTTGGAGCACGTGCACACATTGCTCCAGTTCGAAATAGGCAGGTTGCTAGAACTCTATGCTTTGAAGATGATGCTGCCATCTCAAGTGCAGAGTCAGAAAAACTTCCCCCTGTGTTTACTGCATCTCCGATCACTCCAAAGCTGAAACGGGTTCGAGCTCCTCTTAAGAAAACTATTGTTCAGCCTGAGTTTCGTCGGTTTACACGCAGCTCTCTGAAGAATGATGGTTTCAAGCCTGATCCAATCAAGGCTGACATTGCTCGCCCGAAGAAGAAACCAAGAGCCAAGTTGTTGATTGTGGAGAAGAAGGCAGAGAACATGGAGCAAGATGCTTATCCGGAGACTCCTCTTCATGTCATGCAGTCTGTTGGTATTCAGCTGGGGATTGATCCATTTCACCTGTCCAAGGAGAAGCTTGAGGCTGATCCGACTATCACCTCTTCTAAATGTTTATAATGAGTATGTCTAGTTTGAGAAAGTGGAAGGTGCTGTGCTGGAATGTTCGTGGTTTAAACTCTGTTGAACGGCAGAATGAAGTTCGTGCTAAAATTGATGAGAGTGAATGTGCAATAGTCTGTCTGCAAGAAACAAAATGTGAATCCTTTGATTGGAGGTTCATTCGGAAATTCTGTCCTAAGAAGTTTGATTGTTTTGCCTTCTCACCATCGATTGGTGCATCAGGCGGGCTGATTGTCTTGTGGAATTCGTCGGTTTTCTACGGTCAGCTGATTCAAACAAATCGCTTCTCCATCACTATTAATTTCACTTCAGTGCATAATAATTCAAATTGGACGCTGGCTTCAGTTTATGGGCCGTGCCAGGGTGAAGAACGTGATCAGTTTGTGTCATGGCTGTATAACCTTGATATTCCGACAGGAGCGAATTGGTTATTACTCGGGGATTTTAACTTTATTCGGTCGCAGGAGAACAGAAACAGACCAGGTGGAAATCAAAATGATATGTTCATTTTCAACGAGATCATTGGGCACCTTGGTCTCCTAGAGCTGCAATTAAAGGGGCGGGCTTATACTTGGTCGAACAGACAGGCAGACCCGCTTTTGGAGCAGTTAGACTGGTTTTTTACCAGCACCAATTGGATAACGGATTTTCCTAATTCCATGGTTCTGCCTCTAGCAAACTTGGGTTCAGACCATGTGCCGTGTGTTGTGAGTATTGATACCTCAATTCCAAAAGCCAAGCTGTTTCGTTTTGAGAACTATTGGGTGGAGATGCTAGGCTTTAAGGAATGTGTGGCGCAGTCTTGGGCAATGACTTCAACTAAAACTCATGCTTCAGCTATCATGGCAGACAAGTTGAAAAAATTAAGGTTCAGTCTAAAGAAGTGGAAGGTCAGCTTGTCTAAATTGAAGCAGCTAATTCAGGACTGTTACAAGGTTATTTTCTTGTTGGACTCACTTGAGGAGCACAGGCCTTTGTTTCGAACTGAATTCAATTTTCGTAAAGTGGTCAAGCTGCACTTGGAAGGTCTTTTGTCTGCTCAGTGTGCTTACTGGAAAAAACGTTGTACTATCAGATGGATTAAGCAGGGGAGGAAAACACGAAATATTTTCATGCCATGGCAACTGAGAGGTTTCGGAGAAACTCAATTGCAATGTTGAAGGACAGTTATGGCCGTGTGGTCTCTGATCATCAGGAAATGGCCGGAATTATTTGGACTTGCTACAAAGAAAGAATGGGACAGTCTAATGCAATTCAAATGCAGTTTGACCTTGCTAGGCTGATCCCAAGAGTTGATGGGCTAGCTGGACTGACAACCCCTTTCACTAAGAAGGAGATGGATGGAGTGGTCGCAGCAATGCCTATTGGTAGAGCTCCTGGGCCGGATGGCTTCAATGGCCTCTTTGTTAAGAAATGTTGGCCCATCATTTCAAATGATTTCTACCGCCTTGCGAATGATTTTCATGCTGGAACTCTGAAACTTGAGAATATTAACGGATCTTTTATTACTTTGGTTCCTAAGATTGCTGTACCAGTTGATGTGAATGATTTTCGGCCAATCTCCCTTACTAATGTGTGTCTCAAATTCCTCACCAAGTTGGCTGCAAATAGACTGCAAGATGTCAGTCTAAGGTGTGTGCACAAGAATCAGTATGGTTTCATTCGTGGAAGATCGATTCAGGACTGCGTTGCTTGGTCATTTGAATATCTGTATCAGTGTCATGCATCTAAAAAGCCTATTGTCATTTTAAAGCTGGACTTTGCTAAAGCTTTTGACACTATAGAACATGAGGCCATCCTTCAAGTCTTGCAGCATATGGGCTTTGACCAGAAATGGATGGATTGGGTGCGAGCTTTGCTGTCCACAGGTACTTCCGCAGTGCTACTTAATGGGGTGCCTGGAAAACAATTTGTTTGTAAGAGGGGGGTTAGACAAGGGGATCCGCTTTCCCCTTTGTTGTATGTGCTAGGGTCAGAACTGTTGCAGGTGGTGGTAAATGATCTGCTAGCGCAAGGTCTCATCAGCTTGCCAATAATTACACATGACTCTGACTTTCCAATATTGCAATATGCGGATGATACGCTTCTGATCATGTCAGCGGATACTGGACAGCTTGCTCAGCTAAAGGATGCTTTACAGAAATTTACATTGTCAACTGGTCTGAGGATTAATTATTATAAGTCATCCATGATTCCGATAAATGTACAGGATGATATTGTGGCTCAGTTAGCAGAGGATTTTGGTTGCCAGGTTGGGACCCTGCCTTTTACTTATTTAGGCCTTCCTCTAGGCACCACGAGACCGTGTATTCAAGACCTGCTGCCACTCGTGTGTAATTTGGAGAGGAAACTAGCAGCTAGTTCGAGCTTCTTAAATCAGGGATCACGGTTGCAGCTAATTAACTCGGCTTTGTCCTCCATGCCTCTGCACTTCCTTTGTTCTCTAAGCCTACCTCCGGGTCTCACGAAACAGCTTGACAAAATCTTGCGTCAATGTCTTTGGAGGGACAACACAGATACTCCTCGGCAGTCTTTGGCAGCCTGGGAACTGATTTGTAAGCCTAAAGGGAAAGGAGGGCTCGGTGTGGTGGATTTCCAGAAGAAGAATGCAGCTTTGTTGATCAAATTTCTGGATAAATTTTATAATAAGAGAGACATTCCTTGGGTACAGTTGGTCTGGAGTGCCTATTATGAGAATAAAGTTCCACATGACGAAAACTTAAAGGGATCTTTTTGGTGGAGGGATGTCATGAAGTTGGTTGACAACTTTAGAGCAGTTTCGTTTGTGGTGCCTGGTAGGGGTGATTCCCTCATGTTCTGGACTGATAATTGGCGAATAAATGGAGTGGTCATAACTATGTAGGCTAAATATCCACGTTTGTTCTCTTATGCTCTAAATGGGAATATCTCGGCTGCAGCTGTGTTTAACGTGGCAGACATGACAACATTGTTTCAGTTGCCTTTGTCTCCTCAGGCGTATGAGGAGCTGACTGATTTGAATGGATGGATAGCTCAAAATCCACTGGCGACAAGTTCTGATGATTGGTTATACTGCTGGGGTCCGAAGTACACAGCAAAGCAGTTCTATGCTAGAGTGTACGCTCACTTGGAGACCCCTGAGGTCTTTCAATGGATTTGGAGTTCTAGATGCACCATGAATTATAAATTTTTTGCTTGGATGCTTCTGAAGGACAGGTTAAATACTAAAGATATGCTGGTCCGACGTCAATGGAAGGTTGCTGAAAATAACAATTGTGTGATGTGTCCTACTAGAGCTTATGAAGATAGACAACACTTGTTTTTCACTTGCAATTTCAGTCAGAGGGTGTGGAATTACCTACAAATTCATTGGATATATGATGCTGAGCTGCAAACAGTGATGGACAGAGCTAGGAGAGGATTCAGACATGTCTTCTTCATGGAAGTGGTTATTGTGGCGTGCCGGAATATCTGGCTTCAGCGAAATGGCGCGTTTTCAGAAATCAAAGAGCCTCGTTTGGTGGCTGGAAGGCCGGTTTTGTCCATGATATGTCTCTACTCAAATATAGGATTAAATCAAAGCACCTTCATAGCTTCTCGGTTTGGCTTGATTCTCTGCCATAGGTTTATGTATATATCTGTTTTACAGGTAGGTGTTTTTCTGTATAGGTAGGTGCTCTTCTGTATAGGTGTTCTTTCTTTCTTGTATGTACAGTGTTGAGACTTGGTTATGAGAAAATGGAAAATGTTGTGGGGCGTTTGCCCTACCGTCGCGCTTCAAAAAAAAAAGTATGACAAATTTGCGGTCGGCGGCGCACAACCACTCATGAGGATACTGGGTAAGAGTATATGGCAAAAGTTGACTGCAGTGTAAACGAGGAACAAAAGGTAACATAACAAACTTCATTAGGCAATTAAACTTCCATACATAGTACGACACAGGAATTCCATAAGGTTCAGATTACAAAAATAACTTAAGGTTCCCCGACACACACCATAAACCCTAGAGAGAATTGAAGCTAGCCCGAAAGGGAGACTGAGACACCGAGTGGGCTGTAAGCGGTCAGCTGCCACGCCATTGGGACGGGATGAACAACCTCGAATGTGAGAAAGGTACCCACGCCTAGGAAAGGCTTTGATTGTAAGAAAGAATCCCAGCCAGTGCTCAGCATACTGTGATCGCCAATCTTGGCATCTTGCACTATCACATAGGAGTTTCCATCAAGCAACAGAGTAACCTTTCCGGTGATTTTATCACTTTCATAAAGCTTGACAAAAGCATCTGGGATGAGTAGGGGGCTACAATGAAATGGCAAGAGAATTGAAGAACTTTGCACCTAGACGATTGTCAACGTGCTGTCCAACGTAGTCGGGACGCCTGCCACGGGGGTTTTTAGTGGCAGAACGTCCAGCGGTGTTCACAGTTGGCCTAACAAAACAATCTGGTTTAGCCGAGATCATGCTCTTCATGAGTGTCTGATCATCATACTTCTGGGGAGTGTAGTCCGACTCTGTGTCTTCAGTCCATAACTCATCTTTAACAGCTTTCTGCTAAATAATGGTACATAAATTTGGACTCCATATGCATGCATTCAAGAATTAGGGCACAAGAAGTGTGCATGTAGTTTAAAAAGAATGCAGTAAACAAGGGTAAAGCAAAGTAGTCAGCAATTTCAGTTAAAGCCTAACAAAAATATGACCATCAAATGCAGTAAACATCAGATTTGACATGTAGTTCTGTCCAACTTAGTTGAATTTGGGTTCGACTAAGTAGATATACATGTACTTTTGTTCAACTCAGACTTGTACAGTTAAATTGACGATTACTTGTGACATGTACTTCTTTCTGGATTCAAACATAAATAGTGCTAAGTAAAGTATCACCAAAATGAGTATGCCTAGTAATGCTCTGTAGTGAACATATATGATATAGGCAGACTTGTATGAATTTATATGGCTGAAAGCCTGAAACTAAGTCTACACAGCCAGTAACCGCTAATCAATCTGTAAAACGGCAAAACACAATAAAGCCTTTGCAAGATGGATGCACTGATAACAAATCACTAAGTCGGCATGAACTGGCTGTAAGAATGCCCGAGATTATTCAACAGTGAAGCGGAACACTAATAAGCCTGCCACACTGAACACTAATATATTTAACACAACCTACCAATTTTCGAAAACTATGAGAAGAAGGTATGCAAAGATACGTACCAGAGCAAAATGGGGAGGCGACGACGAAGGATGGTCCTGCACATGAAGGCGATTCTTGTCAAGAACAGATGCAGGGGTGTTCTTGCCTCTCTTGCGCCGTGAGACCTTGGATCCACTCGGCTCATCCATCGTCCCCCCCGTACGGCTTCCTGCGCTACTGGAGCAAGATCTACGAGCTGTATTGGTAAGCTCTTTGCGCCGAGTGAGTGGGCGAGAAATCTGCTGCATCTGGGATTTCTAGAGGGGGTGGGGGTGGGTGGTAGGGGTGAACTGGATCCTCTGACGTCGTGCACATTGACTCTGACCTGCTATATGACATGTGGGTCCCGCTTTCCGTGGTTCCCACTCTTCAGTCAAACGGAGTAAGAGATAGTCATGATCGATGGGTGGGAGTTATTGGGGCGGGCCTGCGTGGGGGTGTCTAATGCTAGCGTTTAAGTGGGCAACTGAACAAGCGTCACTTGAGAGCACGCGGACGGTCAGAGCCTCTGGTTTTCATCTACTGGAATTAATTCTCCCTGTTTCGAAGCGTTCCTTTAAGCGTTTCTGATAACCATGCAGCCATTTAGTGTGGCGTCGCGAACGGTTTCCTAGCCTTGTAGAAAGCTCGCCTGCCTTCACTAAATACTACAGCCTCCCCTCGCTCAACTCTCTGGTCTACGGTCTCAGAGAAAAACTGTAATCCTAGATCTGTTTCGGCAGCAACGATCTGGCTGCACCGCGGAATCCACGACGCCTCTATCCAGCGAGGTAACATCCTATCTAAACATCTTAAGTGCATTATGTTGCCTGTATCTGTTATTCGGTGCGGATCTAAGTATGTGTCTACGATGGTTGCGCTTGAAGTTTGGGCTTTCTCATGATATTGGGGCTGTGATTTAGGGGCTCTCTTAGGGTTTGGGGATTCTATTTAGAGGTTGTTAATACTGAATCATCGATTGGGTATGTCATGTACGGGCAATGAATTCAAGTCCCACGAACTTGTTGTTACTGTTAACTTGTTTGCTGAACAAATAGCATATACACCAAATTTCAATTATAACCCTTGTTAATTGGTACTGGCATAATATAGGCTGTACTGATTACTGACGAAATGTGGAGTTCCTTTGGTTGTGCAATAGTGTGCATGTGATGTTTGTTCCTTCATGTTCATGTGGTGTTGATACATATAACTCATTTCATTGCCGTTCACCAATTGTTGTTCATATGAATGTTGTTTGTGTAATCCAATTGCTGTTCATATAGTTAACTAATGCTCTGGTATTGTTCAGTATTAGGGTTGTGTTGTGTTATCTCAAACGGTTGCTTCAGCATTTGGTTGTATGGTTAGCTATTTGACATGACTACATCATTTGTGCATGGACTAGGGAAGTGCCAAACGCCTAATTCTTGTGCGTCAACATATTTGATGGCTAACTTCTTGGTGTTGCAATGAATGTAGAATGGACATTGCGAGATCGACGCAAAGACGACGGCGGACGAGGTCATGTGAAGCCAATTGCACATGTCCCCAACCAGGCTGTTGCTTCGCTTCGTCACCAGCAGCACTTTTAGCCCATCTAGAAGTGGCTCATTCGATCAGGGTTTTCAAGTTGGCGTATGGAGAACCAATTGAATACGTGCAGTACCTGACTGCGGATGAAGACTCCGGTTGGCCAAAAACGCGGCTATATGGACAAGGCGACGATGGAACCTTGTTCATGGTGCTTCTTTTCGTTTTTCTTTCGAAAAAATAAAATTGGAGAAAGTTCAAATTATTTAAAAATGTTCCGATTTGAAATTTGTTTAATTTTAAATTGTTTCAATTTCAAAATTTGTTCAAATTCGAATTTTGTTCCGATTTTAAAAATTGTTCCGATTCATATTTTGTTCAAATTCGAAATTTGCTCCTATTCTAAATTTGTTCCGATTTTGGAATTTGTTCGAAGTCGAAATTTGTTCCGATTAGAATTTTGTTTAAATTCGAATTTTGTGCTGATTCGAAAATTGTTCTGATTCGAAATTTGTTCTGATTTCGAAATTTGTTCAAATTCGAAAATTTGTTCTGATTCAAAAATTGTTCTGATTCAAAATTTGTTCCGATTTTAAATTGTTACGATTTAAAATAGAAATTTTAATTTGGTTCATATTTGAATTTTGTTTGGATTTGAAATTTCTCCGATTTGAAATTTGTTCGGATTTGAAAATTGTTTGGATTTGAATTTTGTTCAGATTTGAAATTTGTCCACATTTGAATTTTGTTCGGATTTTAAAATTGTTTGGATTTGATTTTGTTCGGATTTTTTTTTGTTCTGATTTGAAAATTGGTCAGATTTTAAAATTGTTCGGATTTAATTTTTGTTCGGATTTAAAAATTGTTCGAAATTAAAACAGCTAGAAAAGCGCGCTATGAAGTCACGCAACGAAACTGGTCGCCATGTAGTTGTCACGGACGTCGTTGTGAAGAAACAGTACTAATCGCGTGTATATGGGCCGGCCCAATCAGTCGTCCTTGTAGGCGACACAGCTTCGAACGGTCGCCCTTAAGGCGACCCTCTTTTTAGAAGTCTAAAAGGGAAGCATCTCTAACACAGGCCCAACACAAGTACCGTGAGCCCAACAAGATAGTGCATGATTAATAAAACATTTATTGTGTTGTAAACTTGTAATAGCTTGTTCATCTAGTAAAATAATTTTTCTCAAAACAAAATCTAGTAAAAATTGTACTCCCTCCGTCTTTTAATATAAGATGTTTTAGGTCTTTCACTTGTTATCTGGATGCATATTAAAATGAGTGAACATACACACTAAAATATGTCTAGATACATTTGTATACATGTGAATGTGGACAAATGATAAAAATATCTTATATTTTAAAACGGAGGAAGTCGTAATGAGTGCAGCGTCTTGGAGCCCGCACTCCATGAGCTCTTTTAAAAAAAAATTAAAAAGGCATTTATAAGTTTCAGAATAACCGGGAAAAAACCAATATGTATATAATGATGAACTATGTTAGTGAGTAAAAAACCAATCTGAAATCCGTTGTCTTCTAGACTGAAAATAATAATAATAAACGTGTGAATATGGTGTGGTGAATACTGCATGTTTTCAAAACATTGAAATGGGTCAGATTATCATTTATGTGTAGCCTGACAAGTAATAAATTTTGCATTGAGATTTTACACACTCGTAGAGTTCAACATTATCTACGCCTATGTTTTTTGTTTGATTTTTTGAACTCTTTTTTAAAAGCATGCCCCCCCCCCCCCCCCCCCCCACCCCACACACACATACATCAGATTCAACATCGAATATGTGGTTTTCAATGTCGACTATAAATTGACTATAGGTGAATTAGTAAATATAAAAAACAAAAAATAGTATGTATTCGCAAAGCTCATCTTGTTGTTTTTTTGGGCGTTTAATGTCCCGGTGAGCACATCTCTTGCTCATACACATTGTCAGATAGATCCATCATGACGAGTTCGGTGTTTTATCTCCCGGGGTAAATGTAACCTGGTTTTTTGAAAATTCAAAATTTACAATTTTAAAATTTTAAAAAATGTGAAAAAAAATTAATCATGGATAGTGATGCTTGCTACCAGTGTGCAAAAGGAAATGCGAAACATTTTGTTTTATGATGTGTAGAAATGACAATTTTTTACATCTCGGGCGATGAATAGTGATTAAAAAACACCCAAAATTGTCAGGATTTGTCATTTTCGTGTAGGCCGGAATACAAACTATTTCGATTTGAAAATTTGCAGAAGTGTAGTAAAGTCATTGTCAAAATTTAGGATTTTCACCGGGTTTTTTGAAACTTTAAAATGGTGTTTAAAAAAAAAATCAGGCTACATGTAGCCCGGCTACAAAGTGTTCGCATCATGACTTGTTTGTGTACTGGCAAAAAGGGAAGCTAAGCTTGCCTTAGCATGGATGGGCAAACGAGATAAACATTCCGACAACTTGCTTTGAGTTGCTCTTGAGCCAAAGCGGGTTATCGAGACCCTCAATAGCCAAGTACTCCCTCCGTTCCAAAATAGATGACTTCCATTTGTCCAAAAGTGGATGTATCTAGACATGTTACTGTCTAGATACATCCACTTTTGTACAAATGAAGTCATCTATTTTGGAACGGAGGGAGTAACATTGAATTTGCCAATGTGAAAAGCTAATGCAACCTATGAACTTTGCCTTACCCCTGCTTAGCCTGTGCTTGTAAATCAAGTGCTCTATTAGGGATATTATAACTCAGCACACTACGAGCTCTCTCAGGGTATCAAGATTTTCAACCGTCTGATTGCTGTCATAACTTAATCTTCTCCGTTTATTGTTGGAGTAATCCTGTGCTGTCACCTTGACCTCACCCTCTACACAGCACTAGAAACTTCTACCATAGTCAGTATTACTGCTGTAGCTTAGTAGCTAGTAGTAGTCTCTAGAATACACAAGTACTGCTGTAGCTTAGTAGCTAGTAGTAGTCTCTAGAATACACAAGAGCTGTAACCTGGTAGAAGTAACCTGGTAGAAGACACTAGAAGCTTGTAGTAGATATTTCCTAGATAGGTCGGTTGTGAAGTCCTATAAATAGGACATGTACCCCATGGTTGTAAAGAAAGAAGCAGAAACACTAGCAATCAAACTGCTGTGCACTAGTACGTGACCAGTCCAAAGCACTACTCGATCCACTTCTGTGTGTGTGTTCGTGTGAGCCAAACTAGCTAGCTGAGAGAGCATCAGCCCGGGACGACAAGTGGTATCAGAGCCATGTCCAAGGCTGCAACGGAGGTCGGCGAGAAGGGTGAACACAGCGGGTTCAAGACGCCGCTGCTGGTCGCAAGGCGACGCCATTCCACATCTCCAATGGCTCGACGGGGCTGCAGCCCGACACGCCGCGGTGGCGGCGAGCTGGTAGTGCGCGAGCGTGTCGTGAGGGAGAGCACCAGCTCTGCCCAATATCCGATGCTAACCCGCTCAAACTATGCTGAGTGGGCGATGGTGATGCGCGTTCAGCTCCAGGCTCAGCACTTGTGGGATGTCATCGAGTTTGGCGCCGACGATGAGCACGACGATCGAGCAGCGCTGGCAGCATTGCTCCGTGCCGTTCCACCGGAGCTGGTGCGTACGCTGGCGGCAAAAGACAACGCAAAGGCAGCGTGGGAAACGCTCAAGACGATGCGTCTCGGCTCTGAGCGCATACGGGAGGCAAAGGCGCAGACGAGACGTCGCGAGTTCGAGGAACTTCGTTTCCGCCCAGGTGAGTCGATCGAAGATTTCTCGATCCGACTAACAAACATCGTCAGTGATCTCGAGCTCCTCGGCGATCCCATAAGCGAGTACAAGGCAGTGCTCAAGTTCCTGCGCGTGGTGCCGCGCAAGTATCGGCCAATTGTGATGGCCATCGAGCAAGTTGTCAACCTCCGGGAATTGACAATCGAGGAGTTGTGTGGTCGTCTTCTCACGGCAGAGGAGGCGTATGACCTAGACGATGCCACCGACGGCGTCAACAAGCTTCTCCTCACAGAGGAGGAATGGGCGAGCCGTCAACGACAACGCGGAAAGGGCGTATCTAGCGGCGGCGACGTCAACAAGCTTCTCCTCACAGAGGAGGAATGGGAGAGCCGTCAACGACAACGTGGAAAGGGCGTGTCTAGCGGAGGCGACAACAACGGCAAGCCGAATCCCAGGCGGAAGCAACAAGGTGCCCAAGGAGGCGGCGCTGGCTCAACTGAGCGCCGTAGAGGGAGTTGTCGGTACTGCGGTAAGCCTGGACACTGGGCAAAGGAGTGCCGAAAAGCCAAGCGCGACCGTGAGCAGCGCGGCGAGGCGGCTAACCTTGTGCAGGCTGAAGACGAGGACAACACGCTGCTGATGGCAACCCACACTGAGGCGGCAGTGGCTATGCCCGCTGAGGATACGACGAACCCCTCTACACCAACAACGGGGGAGCAAGTCTTCCTCAACGAGGAACGTGCACACGTCGAGTTGCGCAAGTCCGAGAGTGACACCGACACGGCATGGTACCTGGACACAGGTGCCTCGAACCACATGACCGGAGATGCATCTGTCTTTGCCGAGCTCGACAAGAAGGTCTCCGGCACGGTACGGTTCGGCGACGGCTCCCTCGTCGACATCTGCGGGCGTGGCGCGGTGATGTTCGCCATGGATGGCGGGCGACACAGGGCGTTGTCGAACGTCTACTGGATCCCGCGAATCAAGACAAACATCGTCAGCATTGGGCAGCTCGACGAGGTCGGGTGCCCGACGCACGTCGAGAACGGAATGATGATCATCCGCGACCGGCAGAAGAAGCTCATCGCCAAGGCTCCTCGCATGCGGAATCGGCTGTACATGGTGCATCTCCAGATCGAGAAGCCGGTATGCCTTGCTGCTCACATGGGCGAGGACGCGTGGATATGGCACGCGCGCTTCGGCCACCAGAGTTTTGAAAGTCTCGAGAAGCTTGCTCGGAAGGACATGGTGCGCGGACTTCCAATGATCAACCACGTGGAGCAGCTCTGCGAGGCGTGCCTCGCCGGCAAGCACCGCCGCGCCCCGTTTCCTCAGGTGGCGAAGTACCGTGCTACCAAACCGCTGGAGCTCGTGCATGGTGACTTGTGCGGCCCTATCTCGCCACCCACGCCAGGAGGTAAGCGTTACTTCCTTCTCCTCGTCGACGACTATAGCCGGTACATGTGGATCGTCCTCCTGCGAACGAAGGACGAGGCACCAGAGGCCATCCGTCGCTTCCAAGCTGGTGCAGAGGTGGAGTCACGACACACTCTGCGCGTCTTCCGCACCGACAGAGGAGGGGAGTTCACCGCAACGGAGTTTGCGGACTGGTATGCTGATCAAGGCATCAAGCGACACCTCACTGCTCCGTACTCACCTCAACAAAACGGGGTGGTGGAACGGCGGAACCAGACAGTCGTTGGCACCGCGCGCTGCATGTTGAAAGGCGCCGGCATGCCAGCACAGTTTTGGGGGGAGGCGGTCACCACGGCCGTCTTCGTCCTCAATCGTTCATTCACAAGGAGCGTGGACGGGCGTACTCCTTATGAGGCGTGGCACGGTAAGAAGCCAAATGTACACTTCCTTCGTGTCTTTGGTTGCAGGGCTCACGCCAAGATCACCACGCCAAACCTGAAGAAGTTGGATGACCGAAGCAAGCCCATGGTGATGCTCGGGTACGAACCCGGCGGTAAGGCGTACCGCCTCTACGACCCGGCGACAAAGCGCGTCCACGTCTCCCGCGACGTCATCTTCGACGAGAGTGCTGGTTGGGACTGGAGCAACGACAACATGGCGGAAGATTATGGCGGAGGAGAGTTCACCATCGAGTACTCCTACGCGCCTGCACCGGCGACATTGCCTGCTTCACCAAACCAGTCCACCACAGTCACTCCTGCCCCGGTGGAGATTCAGCCTGAAAACAATTCAGAAGCAAAGTCTGTAGACACGGTGGCCACAGAACAAACCCCAACAAGCACTACAGAACAAGTGAGGTTTGCCACACCTCCGTCTGCACCAGACCCGAAGCTCTTCGACAACAGCAACGATCCGGATCATCCACACCGCTACCGCCGCGTCCTCGACATGGTGGAGCCTGACGCACCGGTGCTAGGCCAGGCTGAGCGCCTGCTACTCACCCCCTCCGGTGAGCCATCCACATATGCTGAGGCGGAGCACGACGAGCACTGGCGCGCCGCGATGCTTGAGGAGCTGAGGTCCATTGAGGAGAACAAAACATGGACCCTCACTGACTTGCCTCCAGGTCACAAGCCAATCGGTCTCAAATGGGTCTTCAAGCTCAAGCGAGACGCCAACGGCAACGTGCTGAAGCACAAGGCGCGCCTCGTGGCAAAGGGGTATGTGCAGCGACCAGGGATTGACTTCGATGAAGTTTTTGCCCCGGTGGCGCGTCTGGACTCTGTTCGTCTACTTCTCGCCATCGCCGCACAGAAAAGGTGGGAGGTGCATCACATGGACGTGAAGACTGCGTTCTTGAATGGGGAACTCGGCGAGGAAGTATATGTGACGCAACCGCCGGGCTTCACGACCTCCACCACATCAAGCAAAGTACTACGTCTCCACAAGGCTTTGTATGGTCTTCGTCAAGCTCCCAGAGCATGGAACACCAAGCTGGATAGCGTGCTGGTATCGCTCGGGTTCACTCGCAGCCCATCCGAGCATGCTGTGTACACCCGCGGCAAGGATAGCGAGCGGCTTCTCCTTGGCGTCTACGTCGACGACTTGATCCTGACAGGCGCAAGCACTGAGACTATCTCCAAGTTCAAAGAAGAAATGAGCAGGAAATTCTGCATGAGCGACCTGGGATTGTTGACGCTCTATCTTGGCATAGAGGTTAAGCAGTCACCTGGAGAGATCACCCTCAAGCAGTCCGCGTTTGCAAGCAAGCTATTGGAGAAGGCGGGCATGGCAGATTGCAACGCCGTGCATGTTCCCATGGAGCCGCGTCTGAAGCTATCCAAGGTGAGCACTAATCCACCTGTGGACGTCACTTTGTACAGGAGCATCGTTGGCAGCCTCCGCTACCTCGTGCACACACGGCCAGACATCTCTTTCGCCGTCGGCTTTGTCAGTCGCTTCATGGAAAAGCCAACGACGGAGCACATGAGCGCCGTGAAGCATATTCTCAGGAAGAGCACGACGGGGACTCTCTTCTTCCTCGGTCAGTGCCCAATCACTTGGCAGTCCCAGAAGCAAAGGGTGGTCTCCTTATCATCTTGCCAAGCAGAGTACATTGTCGCCGCTACCGCGGCATGTCAGGCCGTCTGGCTCGGACGACTCATGGGGGATCTCTTCGCCACAGACCTCATGGTCCCTACAGTTCTCGTGGACAACAAGTCGGCAATCCAACTGTGCAAAAATCCGGTTTTCCACGACCGGAGCAAGCACATTGAGACACGCTATCACTTCATACGGGAGAACGTCGAGAGCGGCCAGATTGTTGTTGACTACATCAACACCGACGATCAACTGGCGGACATCCTGACCAAACCACTTGGTCGGATCAAGTTTCAGACTCTACGCGAGAAGATCGGCATCGTGGAGATCAAGTAAATGCATCAGGATTAGGGGGGAGATTGTTGGAGTAATCCTGTGCTGTCACCTTGACCTCACCCTCTACACAGCACTAGAAACTTCTACCATAGTCAGTATTACTGCTGTAGCTTAGTAGCTAGTAGTAGTCTCTAGAATACACAAGTACTGCTGTAGCTTAGTAGCTAGTAGTAGTCTCTAGAATACACAAGAGCTGTAACCTGGTAGAAGTAACCTGGTAGAAGACACTAGAAGCTTGTAGTAGATATTTCCTAGATAGGTCGGTTGTGAAGTCCTATAAATAGGACATGTACCCCATGGTTGTAA
Source organism: Poa pratensis (assembly GCA_947311845.1). Classification (NCBI taxonomy): domain Eukaryota; kingdom Viridiplantae; phylum Streptophyta; class Magnoliopsida; order Poales; family Poaceae; genus Poa; species Poa pratensis. Next base: position 86,666,893 of record CAMZMU010000117.1, on the reverse strand, counting down.
AGAAAGAAGCAGAAACACTAGCAATCAAGCTGCTGTGCACTAGTACGTGACCAGTCCAAAGCACTACTCGATCCACTTCTGTGTGTGTGTGTTCGTGTGAGCCAAACTAGCTAGCTGAGAGAGCATCAGCCCGGGACGACATTTATTGCTGTCTAAGGCGAAGTGGACCGATAATCCCTAGGGGAAACTGCTCTCAGCATCAAATTGGCGCATTGTGGTTAACCGGGCCGAAATGCCGTACTAAAGCCCAGCAGACGACAGAGGGGATCGAGGCTACGGGAAGGGCTGGGACCTTGCGCTAGGTGATGCGGCCGAATTGCTGCGACGCTCGCGATCGTTGTGGTCGTCCAACGTCGACGTGGGATCGGCAGTTGTAGATGGTGCGATGGTAATGGATCGATTGGAGGAGTTACACTCACCGTAGTTTCAGGGGTTAATTCACCCGTTGCTAGAAGCCATTATTGCCACCGAAGTGCGCTGCTCGCCGGCGGCGATTGTGCAGGTCAGTTACCACCCTGCTGGTACTCTTCTTTACTCCTCACGCGTACATATAGTCCCTTCCCTTGTGCTTCCACCCTCCTCACTTCGGCCATAGATTCGTAGAATGTATGTTTTCTCTGTTATTGAATTGAATTGATACAGGTGCTATAGGTCAAGATTTGTTCTGTATTGTACATTGTACTATATTTTTTCCCTTACCGCTGACTCCCCATTCTTCCTACCATCTGTTTTCACCCAATTATTCTAGGTTTTAATAGTTGTGTAAGTGGAGGGATTGGCAACTGGTTCTGCTCGTTTGGTTTAAGGAATCCTAGAGCTGCTGATTGTGTATGGCTAATGGCAAGGTTAGTATACTGTATACATGTATTATTTGTTGAGAATCTGCTAGCCGTGAGATCAGTGATTCTTGGTTCACTATGGAGGATGTTCCGAGGAGAGAAAGTTGTCCATGGCTTATGCATTTTGTATGACCATCCTGGAAGACGATAATGAAAAATGCAGCAACCTTCTTGAAGACAGCATGAAACAAACATAAAAAAGGGAAGGTATGTGTCCTTTTTTTATTTATTTATCCCCACTTCATAAAAAAATCTTGTTCCATTCACAGGTTGGACAGAAAGCAAAGTGCTGCTGGGGCACCATTGGGTGCCTGAGGGCCCTTTTGTTTGGGTTGGCTGTGGCCTGTGGGTGTTGTGCAGAAAAGCTGCTATCCGGTAGAAGCTGCTTTTCTGAGTAGAGCTCTTTGGCAAACTAGCTGGTTGTTTGACTGTAGATTGTGAAATTGTCTGAAACGCCCTTTATATTAATGAAAAGTTGTACTGTTGCTGCTAACGTGTAATGAATAGCATATGCATATGAAATTCAACTCAAACTTCATATCCATACAATAGTCATTACATAACCATCACGAATGCCCAAAATATATTCCTTTTTAGTACACGGAGCCAAAATAATAAGAATCATTCACGTTGAGAACATCAGAGCAAACAAAGAAAAAGAAGAACAGTACACAAAGCCAAAATAGTAAACGGAGCAGAGCAATCATATGTGCACAAGTACAATTATTACGTTGACCATCTGTATTAGCATCGACACGTATTTTACACGCAGGGGAACTACTACTTGCGGGCAACAGTACCAGGCTACAAGTACGAGCTACGTGCATCGGTGCATGCATGGATTATGCGGCGAGATTACAATAACTAATGATGGATATATAACCTTAGCCCAAATGCATGTCAAAGTATACATGCATGGATTATGCGGCGAGATTACATTAACTAATGACGGATACACTACCAGCAGCCTATCGAGTGTGGACAGAGGAAAAGAAACGGGTGAGGGTCAGGGATGGGTAGGGGTCGGGCGTCGTGCTCGTTTTGGGTATCGGGTGAGTTTCCTGGAATGGCATTTTTCTGTAATACTGGTGAACGGAAGGGGCAAAGCCCGGTACCGATTGGCAACGCGCTCGGGAAGCTCGGGAAGCACCTCCCGAGGTGCTTTTCCTCGCCTGCCTATTCCATCTCTGGCTTCGGTTAAAGCCCACCGCCACCGCGGTGCCTTTGTTTCGCTTGGCCTGCTTTTTTCCGTGGAAAACTGCTAGAAGCCCAAACAAAAGAGCCCTACGCAAGGGGAATCACATGGCTCGGGCTTCGTTGTCGGGTCGGCACCCGCTTGCTCAGCATTCAACAAGCAAAGAGACCAAAAAAACAAATCTTTTGATAGCAGTATGCTACACGTGCGGAGGACTTGCAGGAAAAATTCCGAGAACGAAAGAAAAAAAGAAGGGAGGACTTAAGAAAATAGTCATTTGAACCTGGTGTATATGTTCCTGCCTTGGAAAAGCATTTTTTTAATGTTCAAAATTTCTGAAAAAAATCGTACACATACACTACGTGAGAGTACAAAGTTTTATGGAGAAATGACTTTTTATTTGGCATGTGTAAAAAAGACAAAAATATGTCACATATATACTGCTATATAGCAGCGAAAATTTCTTTTTTTTTGCAAAGCCAAAATAAATATGAATTCGCCACGAAACTCATATGTCGCGCACTTGGTTTGCATTACCTATGCATTTGAATGTTTCAGATTTTTTTGATATTTAAAAATGGTAAATGCAAATTTGAAATAGAGGGAGCATATGCCCCGGTTCATTCTATCCACACTCGGAGGACTTGTCGCTAATTACATAACGGACAAACTAGAACCGCACTGCCCATGTTAGCCACATTTTGCTCATCATCTGCATGTAGCCAATGTGGTGAACTCATGTTCGAGAGCGACGAGATGTGGTGAACTCGTGTTCGAGAGCGACGGGAGCCGATACGGGTATAGGCTATAGCTATACTCTACGGGAGCAGTGGCGGAGCTTGACCAACATATTAGGAGGGGCCAAAACAGATAAGATAAGAGCTGAGGGGGCCAGATTTAAGTATTTTGTGTTTTATATGGTCAAAAGTGGTAAATATATAGTACTAATATGCAAATTTTAATTAAGTTGGGGGGGGCATGGCCCCTTTTGGCCTCCATGAAGCTCCGCCTGTGTACGGGAGGCCGGCCTCCTAGTTAGGCGTGCAACGGCCACCGCTCCATCATGCTTAGATGCTCCCTGTGCTACCGGTATTAAAATAATTGTCAAAGTTTTTAAAAATTCTAAAAAAAAGTGGGTGTTAACAAGTTTTGTTGCTACAACCTAAAAAAAAATTCAGCTTCAAATTCGAAATGAACCTTGAGAAATAAAAATGACAAATCTGACTTAAATAGTGTCTTTTTTTCTTTCTTTTTTTTACACCGATGGCATTGTTAATGCCCGATTTGTCATTTCTGTTTCTCATTATTCATTCGAATTTGGAGCTCATATTTTTGGAGATTGTAGAAATATACTCTATGAACACCCATAATTTTCCGTAGATTTTTTTTAAATTTTTTAAAATTGTCATTTTTACCAGTAGCAGGGGGAGTACCTAAAGTGCTTGTAGCACTAGATACTTCCTCTGCGCGTCCTTCCCTTGGACCATGGTAATTAATTACTTACGATCAAAATTGTTTCGTCGCCACTACTGTTTTTATTGTACAGATAGTACTACTAATGTGCATGAAATATTAAAGCAACTATAAATAATTTATCGCGTATAGATCTTAACATTCTATGTGTTTAAGTTGTCTTTTCACAAAAAAAAAACACATTTGTTTGTGTCTTTTAAAAAAAAATGCACATTTTTTGTCGCTTATGTAAAAAGATAGAATTTGGATCTAAAATAAGGTTTTTCATGGGGTATATTTTTAACTTTTTTACGCGGGACACAAAAAATGTCGTTTGCCCGCGAAAGACTTTGTGAAGAAATAAAATGTGAAGATGTATGCACAATTCCAACTTTTCAAAATATGTTTTCTAAATATCGGTTGCATATGCATCGGGAGGCAAAGTGGGTTCCGCTGAAAAAATGAACCTTTGATCACTTAGCTTATTTTACGTTTCAATACTTGTCAAAAAAAAAACTTTCCCAAGTACAGCGGTCATATGCAGTGTGATGGCGTGGCACGTATCTCATAAACAAGTCCCATCAAAACCACGCGTGGTGACCTACGCCCCGAAAAAAAAGATAGACTCGTGAAGAAAAGAAAAGGACTTGTTCTTTTTACATAAAGTCCCTTATTTACGCATGTTTTTTGACTATCAACTAGTTGAATTTGGCGTGGCGTCACGCCACGCGCTTGGTGATTTTTTTTTTTTTTTTTTCTGTTAAACAAAATGTTGACCAAATTGGAATGTTCAAACAGATTTTTATTTGGTTATGGATAGGTAGTATTTTTTTTGTGAGTTTTTTTAAAAGATATTTTGTAGAATTTTTAATTTTTTAGTGGATTGAAATGCTTAAACATGTTTGTATTTCGACGTCAATATTTAATTGTAGTTAGAGAAATCCATTTGAATGTGAATTCACATTTGGGGAAAGTTTAGTCGTATGGTATGGAAATATTGGCCAAATTGAAATGTTCACATATATTTGTAATTTGTTGTAACTATGTAGAGTTTTTTCTTGAGTCTTTTGGATATATTATATGGAATATCGGAATATTCGCCCAAACGTTGGCCAAATTGGTATTTGCAAACATATTCTTTATTTTGATATGAACATGTAGCATTTTTTGTGAGCATTTTCTGATACGACCTTGGTGATTTTTTTGTGTAATATATATATTTTTTGTTCAGCAAAATGTTAGCTAAATTGGTATGTTGGAACATGCTTTTATTTTGTCATGAATAGGTAGCATTTTTTTTTTCCAAAATGTTTGTATTTCGACGTCAATATTTAATTGAAATTAGAAAAATTCAGTTCAATTTGATTCCACATTTGGGGAGAGTTTGTTTGTATGATGTCAGAAATGTTGGCGAAATTAAAATGTTGAAATATATTTGTAATTTGCTATAAGTATGTTGCGGTTTTTTTTTGTGAGCATTTTGTCATATTTTGTGGAATATCAGGAAAATTCGCTCAAATGTTGGCGAAATTACAATTTGCAAACATGTTTTTTTATTTTGTTATGAGTAGATAGTAATCCGTTCGAGCATTTTTTATATATTTTGTAGAATGTTCAAATATTTAGTAAATTGAAATGTTCGAACATGTTTGTATGTGGGTGTTAATATTTCATTGAAATTAGGAAAATAATGCATATGAATTACTTCCAAATGGTGATAAAATTTGAATGTTTAAAAAAAAAGATTTCAGCATAAGTAGTTTGCATGTATTATTGTGGTTTTTTAATTTATTAGTGAGACCTTATGTACTATTTGAAATTTGTAAGATTCGTTTTTTATTATTTATTTTTAGGAGGGCGTAAAGTTTCTGAAAATTTCATTTTGATTTGTTTAAAATATTTAGAAGGTGGTGCGGCTTGATTTGAATTTGGTGTGAGGTGATTTGAATTTGTATTTGAAAATCGCAGAAGTATTCGGAAATAGAAAAAGAAAAGGGAGAGAGAGTGCAATATGCGAGATAATTTGAGAAGTATATGTGTTTTTAGAGATCTCTGAATTTGGTGTGAGGTGATTTGAATTTGTATTTGGAAATTACAAAAGCATTTGGAAATAGAAATAGAAAAATGAGGGAGAGTGCAAAGTGCGAGACAATTTGTGAAGTATATGTGTTTTTACAGATCTATAAATTTGTTTTAGCAAGTTGAATTTTATCATGCGTTGCATGTATTTTTGGTGAGATTTGTGATATATTTTGTCGTAATATTTAGGAATTTGGAATTGTGAGCATGTTGCTATAATTTAGAGCTAAGTAGTATTCCAATTTTTTTGCAAATAAGTAATACATTTAATTTTGTGGGCAATTTCAAATGTTCAAACGTATTTCATTTTTTTTTCGTGAATTTTGATGTATTCCAATTTATTTGTTTTTTTTTGGACATAAGTACTACAAATAAGTAGTACATTTAATTTTTTTGAAATGAGTTTGAAGATGAAAGTACGGGAAATATCTGTCATTTTTTTGTATTTGAACATGTGTAATAGTTTATTTTTTGTGGGGAAAGAAAAGTAGGAAAAAAACGGAGGGAAAAAAAATAAAAGGCCGAGCGAGCCACGCACCAGCTGGCCCGGCCCAGCAGGCGGCCCAGCTAGCCATCCCAGGCCCACGGGGACGTCAGCATGACGTCACCTGTGGCCGGACTGTGGCAGCTCTGGCGCGGCGGCGACCGCGACGCCGGCGACGATTCACGGCGAGGCAGGAAGCGGGAGTGGGCGCATCGGCTGCGCGTCGTCACGGGGCACCCGCAGCGGGCGGCGCCGCCCTTTTTTGGTCGCCGGAGCGGCTTGTGGAGGCGGCGGCGGGCTGCGGGCGCGCCAGCGTCGATTCCGGCGACTCCGCGGCGCCCCGGCACGAAATCGTCCGCGAGGAGGGGTAGGCGGCGACGGCGGAGCCCGTAGTGCGCGTGGATCTGGACGGGGAAGGCCGGAACGGCGAGGACGCGCGGCGGCGGCGCCGGCGGCGTGCGGCCGCGTGCAGGAGAGAGAATGGGAGGGATCGATCTGCGGTCTATTTTGCACGGAGGCCCTCGGAGTTTTCGGAAATTCCGCTCAGGTCCCTGTCTGTGGGAAAGTGTGGACCGTGGGTTGATTTCTCGTTTAGGGAGGGGCCTTTTTGCAAATCCGTCACGGACGTGTCCTGTGGACCGTCCGATCGCCGAGCGACGGCCCGGATCAAATCACTGTAGAACACTGTAGATGCTACAGTAACTCGGGGGGCTGAGAGGTCGCAGAATTGCGTGTCTTTCATATACTTAGTAATATCATGATATATTCGATCTAGGGGATAGTACATGCTAAAAATATAAGGGCTGACTACAGCGATTACAAAATAAGGTTTAAGAAAAACGAGCAAATCCTCATTTACGCATTTTAGAGCGCCTCAAGCAGAGCTTGTAAACTGCGCGGAACTGGAAAATAACCGCCGCTTCCAGTTTTTGGTGGTGAAAAAAACTTCCGAACAGAACCCGTAAACGACCTCAACCTGTAAAAAAATTTAGAGGCTGCTGAAAATTTCCCCCTCTGAACTGAGAATACACCGTTTATGCGCCCGACCCGACGGTGGCCTGTATTGTAGAAAACAGTTGGCGGGAGGGAAGTTTCAGCTACAGTGCCGCCTGTCCTCGCCGCCGCCGGAGGTCAACTCCGGCCATATCCACCGCCTCCGCTCTAATTTCAGCTTGGAGCCACTCCCGCCGGCGATCCTCAGCTGATTTCGGCCCTATCCGGCTGTTTCCAACGAGGCTATCCTGATTTTATTGGATTGCCATTTTGAAAGTGCATGGTTTTCCATGTGTGGTTTTGGTAATTAATGACAATCCTTATGGACTAATGTTTGCATTAAGATACTCTTATAAGTTTTTCCATTGGCATCACTTGAACTCCATGTGTTGGATTCAAGGTTGGATGCCATCAAGAAGATACATGGTTGATCAAGTCAAAGTGCAAAGAAATGATTCAAGATTGATCAACACACAAAGCTAAATTATGTAACTAGTGGGATCATGTGATCTTGTGGTACGGTAAGCAATTGTCCATATAGCTTTGTGAACTAACCCATGTACATGCATATGTAGTGTATTCCTGTGTGGTTAGGTATCTTCCCATGGGCTCGCATCAAAATGGATCTTTCATATAGCCCATGGAATATGACGACAAGTGGTGATTGTCATCAAGGGTGTGTTGTGCAAGTTCAAGATGAGCATCAAGAAGATTTCATATGCTTGAATCTTGCCACCCATATGGAGATTATGGTTAAGTGAAGATGGAGATGAGAGAAGCTCTCCCATATTAGTTTATGGGGGAGCAATTTACAAGTCTTCACCAAGCGAAGCACATTCAAGAAAGATGGTCCAACTTGAGATGATTAAGATCGTCGTCATCTAGCTCAAGTGGATTGCGCAAGGCAAAGGTATGACCTTGATAGGTTTTCTATTTTACCGATCTCATGATGTTAGTTGGGAGACCGGATTATAGGATAGATAATCGTTCTCTCAAGAGGGGCTCTCGAATGAGTAGGTTGATCGTATCGTTCGTAGAGAGCTCAAACCTTTGCATCCTAGGAATCATCTTTCTTGGTTCTTATTTGGGTTTTCTCCATGTGTGGTTTTAGAGTTTGTCATGATCTTCAAGACAAGCTCAAGTTCATTAAAAACAGATTTCGTATGAAAAACTTATCGTGTTTTTGTTGTTGGAGGTTTTACCGGTTGTTCTTTATAGATAGGTCAAACCTTTCATCATTTGGTTTTATCCTCCCATGTTGTAATATGATGTTTCTCTTCATGATCTTGTAGAGCTCGTCGTTGTGAATCCAACGAGCCAAAGATCATCGAAAACGGAGTTCGGATGCTCAAGTTATGACCGTTTTGTATCAGTGTTTTTGCAGTTTTCAGGAGGGGGCGGAAATTCCGGTCTAGGGCCGGAAATTTCCGGCCCCAGGATATTTGGCCAGAAATTTCCGAGCAAATATCCGGCCCCATCTCTGTGAAGTGGCACTCGCTCGTGGGGGCATCCGGAAACTTTAGGGCGGAAATTTCCGCCCCGAGGGGCCAGAAATTTCCGGGGCAAGTACCAAATTTCTGGCCCGGACGGCTGTAACGGCCATATTTCGTGGGAAGCTATAAATAGCCTTCCTCTTCCTCAAGAGGAGGTTGCCCAACTCATTCTCTCTCTCCTCTATTGTTGATCTTCAATATCTTGGGTTTTTCTCAACCCCTCCAATGATTCTTGCCCACTTTTAGGGAAAAGAGAGAGGAGATCTAGATCTATTATTCCACCAATCAATCTCTCCTCTTATTGAGGGGAATTCATTGGATCTAGATCTTGGGATTCATTTGTTGATTTCCTTGTTCTTCCTCACATATTCCTCCATAGCATTTGTTGCTCTGGTGGGATTTGTGAGTGAAGGACTTTCACCACTTTGTGTGTTCTTGCCATTGCATTAAGGTGCATCAGTTTGGGTTCTCCACGGTGACACGTGGAAGTGAAGTTTGAGAAGCTTGTTACTATTGGGTGCTTGGCACCGGGGAGATTGTTACTCTTGGGGTGCTTGGCACCGGAGAGCTTGTTAGTGCTTGGAGCTTCCACCTTGTTGCAAGAAGCTTCGTTGAGAGCCTCCAATTAAGTTGTGGAGATTACCTCAACCGTATATAAGGTTTGGTCACCGCCATCAAGAGGACCTCATAGTGGAAACGAGCATCTCCCTCACCGGAGAAGCTCAAGGAGAATAGGGTGAGCACAATCTTGCGTTGGAGTGCCTTGGCGCCTCCACACCGCTCCAACGAAGACGTACTTCCCTTGGGAAGGAACTTCGGTAATCACATCGGCGTCTCCTTGGTCTTCGGTTATTTCTATACCCGAGCTCTTTACTTATGCATTTACCTTTGTGATAGCCATCGTGCTTGAAGTCATATATCTTGCTATCACATATTTGTATATCTTGCTTAGCATAAGTTGTTGGTGCACATAGGTAAACCTAGCTTGTATAGGTTTTGTGCTTGATAAATTAAACGCTAGTTTTATTTCGCATTTATTCAAGCCTAAACCGTAATTATTTTAAAGCGCATATTCACCCACCCCTCTAGGCGGCATCCTTGTACTTTCAATTGGTATCATAGCAAGGTCTCTCCTTGATAGGCTTCACCGCCTTGAGAGTAATGATGTCGCCTAGTGAATTAGTGCACGATCCCACTTTTCATTTCGATGGCACAAACTATGATGTTTGGAAAATTCGCATGCTCAATTATTTTCGGGTCATGGACCCACATATGGAGAAAATTGTAGAGATGGGTTTTTCTCCTCCAAAGGATCCCCAAAATCCATCTTTAGAGGAAGAGAAAAACTTATCTCTCGATGCTCTTGCTATTAATGCGTTTTTCCTACTTGTGAGCCTTGTAGTTATTAGGTCAATCATGCCTCTTCGGAATGCTCATGATTTATGGACAAAGCTTCAAGACAAATATGGTGTGTCCAATATTGTTGAGGATGATTGTTCTCCCTCCACCTACGGTCGTGATGAGTTCTCAACTTCTTCTACTTCACCAAAATGTGGTAAGCCACAAACTAATGAGATGGTGGGTAGTGATAGGTTTGGCAATAATGATAGTGAGCTTACTATTGATGATCCTACATCTCTATCTTATTGTCATGTCTCATCTTTGGACTTAAACACAACTATCACGAAAAATGATTTACATGCTTGTGTTGATAGTCCTTGCATATCATGTCAACATTGTTTGTCTAAATCTCATGATGATATGTTTGCTTTATCTTGTTCCCATGATAAAAATGATTGTGTTTCCTCTAGTCTTTGTGTGGCTAACAATGTAAAGGAAACCCAACTCTCTATGGAACAAGATGTGGACTTGAGTGGTGCCTCAAGTAATGATTCATCATCATATACCACATTTTGCCTTATGGCCAAGGATTCAAAGGTATCTTCTACTTTGAACCCCAATATATCTTATGATGATAGTAGTGATGATGATGTTGATAAGGAGGATGATGATGATGATGAGTCTAAGAAATTAGTCTTATGGTTATCAAGCCTTGAAGGTGAGACCAAGGAAAATGTGAATGCTCTCCTAGAGCAACTTGATGAGGCTAACTCTCTTGTAGATGAAAAAGAGGAGATCATCATGACTTTGGAAAGTCATAATGGTGGTCATTCTAGCAATGATAAAGAGTTTGAAAAGGCTTTTGAGAAAGAGCGTTCGCTTAGAGCTTCTCTTGAAGAGAAACTATCTAGTCTAGAAGAAACCTATGCTATTTGCGTATCTAAGCTTAGGAGGGACAATGAATTATCTCTTGCTCTTGCTAATGACCTCAAAGCTAAAAATGATGATACTTGTGCTACTAACTCTATTTCTTGTGAAGCATCCATTTTAAAGGAGAATGTTGAGCTACGGGCTCAACTTGAGTTGCTAACTAGTAATTATGGGAAATTGGAAGAAACTCATGAAAAGCTCTCAAGCTCTCATGAGGATCTTCTAGTCTCTCATGATAGGCTAAAGTTAGCTCATGAGGCTCTTTCTACTAAGGTAACATCTTGTGAGCCTCATGTGGACAATGGCACAACTTCTACTCAAAATGCTATATTACCTTGTGCTAGTCCTAGTAATTCATCCACTAATAATGTTTCTACACCTTATGATGAATTGCTTTCCATGCCTTGTTGCTCTAATAACGATGCATCTACTTCCTCTAGCTCTTGTGTTGTTACTAACCATGTAGAGGAAATCAAAGAGCTCAAGGACCAAGTCACTTCTTTGAAGAAAGACTTGGATAAGTGTCATGAAGGGAAGTCCACACTTGACAATATGTTGAGAGTGCAAAAATCCCCCAATGACAAGAGAGGACTTGGATTCATTTCCAATCACAAGAATAAGTCCAAGATCGACAAGAAGAAGGGCCATGAACAAGTCAATAATTCGGCCAAGATTGTTTGCTTCAAGTGCAAGGTTGAAGGGCATCATGTTAGATCTTGCCCTTTGAAGAAGAAGCCTCTTAGTGAGAAGCAACAAGGGAAGAGGTCACAAGTTCAATCTCAAGCTCAACTTCAAGTTGAAGAAAGGCCTCCTCCCAAGAAGACTCAAGCTAATGCTCCTCAAGTTGAGAAATCAACTAGGAAGAGTGGAAGGAGTCGATGTTGCTATTTGTCGACACCCGCCCCACCGGGGGTGCCAGAGATTGAGGAACACGCGAGCCCACCAGACTGGTATGACGTGATATTTTGTAAGCTAACACGACCTGCTCGATGCTCCACTCGCAGGGAGAATGACGGTCAGGCCAGGCGGGCCTGGCCATGGCGAAATATCATCCCGGGAGGGGTTCCATTAGGAGCCCGCCCCGGGGTGCCTCCGCGGGGGCCAGCGAGGTGTGATACGTCTCAAACGTATCTATAATTTTTTATGTTCCATGATGATATTATACCAATTGTTACATGTTTTGCATCCACTTTATGTCACTTTTATACATTTTTTGGGACTAACCTATTAACAAGATGGCATAGTGCCAGTCTCTGTTTTCTGCTATTTTTGTATTCCAGAATAGTCAGGAAATATTCTCGGAATTGGACGAAAATTTACGGAGGCACCTATTTTATCAGGATACACATGGAGTCCAGAGGAGAGACGGAGCAGAGTCACGAGGGCCCCACACGTGGGCAGGGCGTGGCCCCCCTCCTGGTGCGCCCTAGGTGCGTGTGGGCCCCACGGGGGTCTCCAACCGCCACCCTTTCGCCTACTTATTCCCCCCGACGCGAAAACCCTAAATACCTGAGTCATATTCCACGAAAAGTTCCAGAGGCGCCGCCGTCGTCAACCCTAGCTCGGGAGGGTCCAGAACCTCTTCCCGGCACTCTGCCGGAGAGGGGAATCATCACCGGAGGGCTCTACATCACCATGCCCGCCTCCGGAGTGATGCGTGAGTAGTTCATCCTTGGACTATGGGTCCATAGCAGTAGCTAGATGGTTGTCTCTCTACTTTGTGCCATCATGTTTAGATCTTGTGAGCTGCCTAACATGATCAAGATCATCTTATTGTAATGCTACATGTTGTGTTTGCTGGGATCCGATGAATATTGAATCGAGTTCCTCCACCATATGTTAGTTTGAGTGCTTTCACTTTGAGGGAATGAGTGATACACCAGTTGAGTTGGGAGAGGTAGTTGATAGGTCTTGTGAGGCCATTTCGATTTCTAACAACTTAACCTCTACCTCTAGTGTGTTTTCTCATTGTGTGCTAGGTTCCATGGATGATGAGACGCCACTCCTCGACTTGACGGTGCCTCAAATGGAGACGATGTACATGGAGGATGATGATGATGATGCCACCCCATGTCTACGTCAAGATGGACAAGTCGGCTACATGGAAGCCCCTACTACAACACCTACTTCACATGAGCGGGACTACCAAGGTATGGGTGTTGATGTGACCATGATCCCACTAGTGGACATGATGAACTATGATTCCTTGCATGCTATGGATGATTCTATTGATGTCACATATTATTCGTTCTTATTCCCTTGTGATACTTTGTTTGAAACCAATGTTGATCATGTGGAATTACCTATTTGTGATGATTGTGCCATAAGCATGCCTTGTTATGAATGTTTCCATTTTTCTCCCACTGTGGCATGCAACATGTTGAACAATTTCTATTTCACATGTGTTGCTTGCAATGATGTTGAAATGTTTGATAATGAGATTGCCCCCATAACTTTCTCACTTTTTGGAGATGTTTCGTTTTCTCTTATGGACCTTATTCCATCCTTCACTTTGCATAGTGACCATCCACATATGTCATATTTTCCAATTGACTTTGGTGTGTTTGGTGATGAGCACATGAAGAGACACTTCATGATGGATGATGTGTTCATATACCATGCACATAACTTCTTCATATGGTGTCTTGTGTGTGCCGGTAACCGCACGATAATATCAACCTCAATTAAGCATGAGTTGACAAAACGAGCTCTTGAGAGCATACATTTGTGTTGTGGATTGAATCCAACTCGAAATTCTTTCCCATGTTTTGCATCAAACAAGTTGACAAATTTCTATTGCTTTTGGTTTGTTTGCAAACATGTTTGTGATATTGGTTCTCCCTATGGCAAGAATGTTTTCTTGATCCTTCATATGATTGATTTATGTGTTGCACCAAATATGATGAACAATTGTTCTTTTGGATCGATTGGTTGCAACCATAATGACATTTTGAGCATGTCTTGCCATGAGTATAATGGTTTCTACCAATTTGGTGTTGCAACAAATTTGTTGAAAACTCGCTCTTTCATATGCTTTGTTTGCACCCATGATGACATTTTGGACATTCTTCATTGTGTGTTTTTGCCAAGTTCTCCTCTTATTGCCTCAAGGGTGTTGACAAAATTCTCTTTCCGATGCCTTGTGTGCAATAATGATCATAGGGTTCAAAATGAGATACCTAGATGGCATTCTCATATTTTCGTGGAGTTTTTGTGTTCCCGCATTTTGAAGTTGTTCCATTGGATTGCATGCACTTTGACCATGCACTTGCTTTATCTTTTCATATTCTTGTGTTGTGCTAACGGTGTTATGACAAAGAATGGACATGTCATCATTGATATGCTCCTCTTTCTTGCACACACATGATTTGCTTGGTCTTTGGTGTGTGTAGGTCGAAATGTGATCAATGGAGACGTGGTGCATTCCATTTCAACGACAAAACATCTATCTCCTCCAAATGGTGATGAAGAGCAAGAGTCGAGGATGACTCTTTTTGAAGCGGGGGAGATGATGTAGCCCGGATCACGACCATCACCATGTCAAGACCCTCAACACGTCCCAAGTCGTCATCGAACTCAAAGGTGAACTCCTTCCATTATATGACCCACAATATGTCGCCTTTGAACGGTATACTACTTGACCATCGTCCCTTTGTATTGCTAGTCACGACGAGTACATGTACACGGGAGGATGACCGAGATGCACGAGGAGCGAAGGCCGACAAGACGGTGGCATGGAAGAGAAGAAGGAAGAAAAGCATGAAGATTCGGCCGTCGGTACTACCGAAGCTCTCCCGCCGGTACTACTGCCGAAGCTCGGAAGCTACTGATGTCGCGACCACCTTAAGCGGTACTACCGGAAATCAGCTCGGTACTACCGCGGCTGCGCTGAGCTGAGTCGGCCGGTACTACCACGACCGGTACTACCGGCCCTGCGCGTGCCTGTGTGCAGATCTGGGTCTTGACCCATGTAATCCTTTCCCCTTTTGCCCTTTAGGCCTAGACTATATATAGGAGTTCCCCTCCACCTCTAGAGAGGAGAGTCTATGATGAGAGAGAGTTGAGCATAGCCTCCTTACCCACCCGTTTGTGGTGTTGCCTCCCCTTGTGGATTCAAGGCCTCCCATTGTGGAGAAGATCCCTCTTGTGGATTTAAGACCTCTTTTTATAATTGAGATTACATGCCAATCTTTCATCTTCGGGTGACTCTATTGGATCGATTGGGTTGACCGTTTGGAGAAACAATCCCCCAAGATCTCTCCTTGTAGCTACTACTTGTCAATCTCTCCCTTTGGGATTCTATTGGACCGGCTTGGACCTACCGGTGAGGGAAACGTGTCTTTGTATCGTGTTTGTGTTCTTGTGTTCTTCGCGTTCTTCGTATTCTTCGTGTGTTCTTGCGTGAGTTCGCCCAAATCCACCGTCAATCAGGTAGTACGAGGGTTGCAGGTGGCTAGGGTCTAGAAGGCGTCTTTGGTGGCTGCTCTACCTAAGCGGACTGAGACCAGACGTAGATTGGAGTCTTTCTGCTCAGAATTATCGGTGGTTCCAGGGAGTGGAGAAAGGGGTAAACAAAAAACTACACACACGATACATTAAAAAGCTCATGCCTAAGTAAGTATACATAAGGAGCATAACAGAACATCACAGTATAAATAAACTATATATAAGCGGTGCTGCGTCGCAAGGTTCCTCAGTGATGTTTCTCCCTCTCAACCGCCAGGAACTGCAGGATAAAGAGCAGAGTGTTTGTAGCGGCCCGCGGATTGTTGGCGTCGATGCTTTGTTATAGTGCAGCATACTTATTACTCCACACATACCGGGAAGTATGAAGGCGCACCAGAGTGTGGGAAATGACGCCAAATTTGAAAAGAATAGAATGTACAACTGACTTCAATCTTATGTGTTTCATTTGTATATGTTATTTGTTGTGCATCCGAATGCTGAATGAACATGCCACGCCTATGCAAACCAACATGGATTAGTTATGAAAGGATCATGATGTGTTGATGCATTGATGCACACTGAGATCCAAGTGTCAACAGACCATTTGTCAAAAGACATCGGAAACAACATGATGTCTAGGTCTGATCAATCTTTTAACATTCATAGCTCCTAATTAACTGAGATAGTCAGTGACCATCTTTCTATTATAATTTGCATTAACAGGCCACTCAGGGTAGGCTTGTTCAGCAGCTACAGCAGCCACGTCTAGATTTAACTAGTACAACACAAATCACCGGCCAATGTGTATGCTTTTGTCCATAGCAAATACTTAAAGAGAATAAACAAGAAATGACATGACCAACGAGATTAGGATTTGTTTTCAGGAAACTATTCCAGGAAGTATGAGAAGGCCTCTTATTTAACTTACAAGGCCAACATAATTGCGGCTACATCTGAAATTCTTTACTGATACACCCGAGATACACCCGACTGCTGACTACACAATACATATTCCTCTGCTGACTCCACCACCCTACTATATGTACAAAGGGGAGTTTTCAGAAGCTACCCCAAAGACTACACACCTCACAGAAGGTAGAACTATACAGCTGAGCAACGACTATTCCACCATCCTTTGTGTGGAATAGTTGCTTCTTGTGTTCACCGAACGTAGGAGCTCGCAACATTTTGCACGGCCTTGTGTTGTCCGTTGTATAGATATCATGAACTCCCTGCATTGCTTCACGACTCGTGAAAGTCCTCATAAGATGACTCTGACGAATCACTGGTATGGCGTTGTTTCGCGGGGACTTGACGGGAGAGAATCTTGCAATGTTGGTCCTATGACAAAGAAAGAAAAAGGAATATGTCAGTCCTGCGTGTGATGAGGAAACTGGCACTAACACTTCTGCTCACTAGTCAAAGTGACATGTAAGGAATACCTAGGATCTTTTGCCCTCTCGGGCGGAACTTTCTTCGAAGAAGCTTCTTAGCTTTTGTAATTGTGAGTTGCCTGGCAAAAGGATATTCGCCATCACTCTCACTCCCCTCGTCATGGTATTCATTATCTCCATCACCTCGCATTGCCCGCACCACAAATGCCTTTGCTCTACGGCGCTGCGAATTGAATAGCCCTCTAATCGATGTGACAAATCCATCACCTGCACCGTCACCCGGCCTCTTCAACCATGATGCTGTGAACTGATCAGGTTTTCCATGATTACTGCCATCGCTGTCGCTGAAATTAAGATCGTTTTCAGGGACAGTGCCATCAAGTGTTTCCCTCTGGTTTTGGGCCTTAAACTTCTTCCCCTGTTCAATACCAAACCATCAGTAATTTTCCTGTTGAAATAGAGTAATAAAGGGGGTAATGTTTACAAAACTTGTGTGTTAGCAGTTGAAGAGACATTAACTTGTACTCCAACAAACAAAAATTGCCTAATAAACCACTAATATTTAATATAATCATGAAAAGAGGCTACTTACTACATCAAAGAGAATGTCAAACAGCAAAGAGGATATGCAATGTCCGGTAATGTTCGTTTTCATAATAACAAATGAATGCTCATCATACCTGCATCCCAATCACTGATTTTAAGACACCCCAGATGATATGTTTTTTTACTCTTGAGAACAATCTCCTCCGTGTACCAGTAAATTCTACACGGTGGAAAGTATCCATAAGCAGCCTTAGGTCATTTATTGCAAGCCTTGATCCCTCATATGTAACAAGAAGTTCAACCTATAGTGTCAGCAAGTTTAACGGTCATGTTAGGCTATAATATTGGATATAGACATTTGCAGAAGCAATGATAAAGAAATATATTAACCTGGCTAATCTTGATATTATGAAATTCCATCAATCTCCGAGCTCTTGTCCTTTTTTCATCGTGGGATTTTCCTATTTTCTTTTCCTCGTGAGATAAACGGCCAGACTTGATGGATTTGGAATCTTTAGTCTTGCTCCTGAACATCTCTGTAGCAGCAACAGGGTTCTCTGCCATAGAATAATTGTCGCCTTTGGAAGAAATGTTCGAAGAATTCAGCAGGGATACCGCATCATTATTTGTGATATTTTCTACCGCATTTTCTTCCCAGGTCCTTTCGAATGAAGATGTCCGTCGCAACTCAGGATGTGAACCGCATACCATATTGGCCTTTAGACTCTGCAACTTGGATACCTGTATGCAGTTTACTATTCTGTGATACATACACCAATAATAGAAGAAAATTGCATTTGGCGGGTGAAGCTTCAGTATTCCCGCCGTTCCAACTAAATCTGCAACACTTAATTTGGAACGGAGGGAGTACTTTTTTTTAATGAAAGACAAGCTTAATTAGCTTTTTAATGAATAACAAACTCAAATACTATAGTGAGCTTCATAGCTAGCTTGGCCCACCTCCGTACAAATGGTAACACAAGAATGGCCTTGTATAATTCAGAGGCCAGTGCCTAGTCAGAGATAGGCCCTGCTTGCCTTGTTTGCCAGATTTCCTGGTCCATTCATAAATACAGGACTAAACCAAACTTGGACCAATGCTACATATTAGTGTCATGGTTCAAAAATCCTAATTTGTTCTTACGCGGCTCACCTGTGAATTATCTCCATGCAAGCCTTGCCAACTTGAGACGTTTATTGAAGTGGATACGGTTGTACCTGTAGAAGCAACAGCATCAGAACCAGAAGATAATCTTCTGGTTCTTCTAGAGCCAGTTGATGTGGAGACTCTCCAAATATCCTTTTTTACACAAACAAAACATATCAGAAATGAAAACTATATCGAGAGAAAAACTAAAAGAACAAGGTGCAGAAAGCAAAAACATGGGATTTTTATGAAGCGTGAATTACTGCTTACCTGGCGTCTTTGAGAATCATCTTCCTCAGGAAAGAAATAATCCCACATCATTCTATACATTGTTTCAGGCAGATATATTTTCAGTGGGTATATCTCCACCTGCAAAGCTCATAGTGAATACAGAAATTCAACTAGTAAAGTACCAGTATAGATCATGTATACAGTGCCATCAGATTTTTCATGAAATGCTTAGAGCAGCTTGTAAATATGTAATGACACCAAGGCAGCAATCAGATAAATATATATCCCACCATCTCTTTTTTTCTAATAGGACTGAGACTTTTATCTACTACACTTGCTTTCTCCCTGCTAAGGGACCGTTGGCTTCAATAAAAGAGTAAATACCGGAACACAAAATGATCCAGGGTCAACTGAAGCCCGGTTTTAATAAAAATTGAAATACACACTTTGGAGTTCAAAAAAGTTCTGTACTTCTTTTTGCATGGATACATATAGAAGATCACTACATACCTGTAAAATTTCATGAGATATATGCTAATTTGCGGGCTACACAAAAAAAGACAAATGTGGATCTACAACGAATGTATTGTTTGTAATCATAGATCGGCAGTTTTTGTAGCGTACAGATCAACATATTTATCAATGAAAATTACAGTCACGTAAATCACATCTTGATGCATATGTGCGATTTGTTTTTAAATTTGTCTAAAACTTCAAAAGATGATTTTCAAAAAAAAAAAACTCAAATAGAACCGGGTCATTAAATACTCCCTTCAGACACCATAATAATATCATCGTAGGATTTAGACTGGGTTTATGAAACTGGCGAGT
Organism: Poa pratensis; assembly: GCA_947311845.1. Lineage (NCBI taxonomy): Eukaryota > Viridiplantae > Streptophyta > Magnoliopsida > Poales > Poaceae > Poa > Poa pratensis. The sequence continues at coordinate 86,647,492 of CAMZMU010000117.1, read as the reverse complement.
ACATCCGTCTCAAGAATATGCTTTGAAAATACTGTAACTTTAATGAATAAGTGGTGCCAAATTTGTTTTTAGATCCCACCTATGTACAGAAACTTTTGGTCAAAAGAGGCAGAACGAAGTTGTTTCAGACATCAACAGAGTATCCAATATACACTTTTGACCATTAAATTTCCTACTAACTACCATGGTTCATCTTATAAGATAAGTTTTTGACAGCTGTTCCACACTATAAGGTATGTATGCACCACTAAGTATACAAATCATGATCTTAAATCCTCCCAAAGTAGTTCAGGCGAAAATTAGAAACTTGGGGAATGATGGAACGCAAAAGATTACAGGCAGCAACTTTTGAGAGGTTCTTATTTTCAATCGCTTAAAAAATTGTTATACTTATTGAGAGAATAATAAGGTGGGTATACGTCACTACTAAAAATGCTAAATACTATGAAAGCACTTCAAATAACATGCACAAATATTATTTTCATGTGGCAAATATACTTTGTATGTACTGGTGCAAAAGTGTGAAATTTCTGGCAGCACATTCCAAAACGACTTAGGTTTTGCAATGGAGTAAAAACACTACCAGAAACTGAATTCGGATAGAAAGATAATTTGGACTATACTTATAAAATACTAGTATATTTTCTCATGCCATGCTAACAAGGTTCCCTTTCATGGACTACTTTCTTTTTTTCTGCTCGACAACTGATTCTGGACATCTTTACAGATCAATTATATTTGTTTTGTTGTGCTAATCCATGTGACTAAACAAAGATATGGTATCATAAAGCTAAACAACATGGACTATACAACCTTTAGCACAGGTAAATGCTCATTTTAGCTTGGTGCAAAATAAGATAATTAGTCGACATACCAACTAACCTGAAAGAGCTCAAGCGGGGAATTTCCATCTTTCGGAGCACCTTGCTTCGCATCCACACGAAGCATGACACCTCTGCCAATAGAATGCAGTTAACAGTCATTTACTGAAATCTCATTTCGTCCACTGGAACCTTGGAAAGATATAAACTAACTAAGAAGAACAGTACTGCCCATAAATGCGGCATAGAATTAAAAAGTGGATTGAGCGTGAGATTCACACTAGTTTAACATGATATATTATACGGAAATAACCAATGATACAGGTAAAGCCAAAACTATGCCCTTACTTTTCCGGAGGAGCGTTCCACGCAGACAACAATGTATCACATTTGGCATTGGTCATGCAATTCCTCACAACGAAATACTTAGTCGTAAACCGAGCAACACCAATGTCTTTGTAGTCACGATCAAAATCATATACCTGCAAAATATTTTTAAAAATATTTATTGAGCAACCAGAATAGTTAGTCAATTGAGAAGTATTCTAAATCACTAGACAAAAAGGTAGTTTGAAAAAATATTCAAATGGTGAAACATGAGCTATAGTCAAAAGAAAAGGTAAAGTTGCGGTAAATTAATGTATCAAAGTAGGCAGACAAATACATAAACATAAAAAGCTGTTTCACCAAAGTTCGAACATATACCATATCACTGATCTCAGCTTCAGCAAAAGTATTCCCATCTGCAAGCATGCTCCATACAACTTTGCTAATTTTCATAGAAATTCGCATGGCACAAGATGGGGTTTTGTTCTTTTCTTTCTCCATCAAGCGTAACTGGGCAGCTTTTTGTAGTGCTTTCCTTAATGCAGAAGAAGCAAATTTTCGTGACTTCTGGAGATTTAGAAGATCTCTCTTCAGTCCTTCCACCTGATTAAAGTATAATATCAATCAAAATTGTACAGAAACTACACTCCCATAAGTGGAAATTTGACTCTTATGTTTGAAGCTGATATAAAGCATCCAGAAATCAGTACGGTGTTTACCAGTCTGAGATATTTATCGTAAGATAGACAAATACATGTAACTTGGTTCTAATTAAACATATTACTGAAGTTACGAAACGGTGGGAGTATATCCATAGTACTACGTTGACCACATGAAACTTGCAAATACTGAAGTAGGGGGTGGGCTCGTCTTGTCATCCACCTCCACCCTTCCTGTTCAACTGATTTTTTTATGATTTTCACCATCGTGCCTTGGGATTTGCAAAATAAGCCATATCTAAGTTGCCTTTTTTTCTAACTCCAAGTCAGTTTTGTGGACATGGTTTGTATGTAAACTGATGTGCACATGATTAGATCTATATTGTTACTCTGTACCAACGCACGGAAATTAAGCTAGCATGAACGAATTATTTACAAAACTCAAAACTACTGGATGTCACTAGAATGATATTTTTTTTACTAGCATTATGGTGGAAACTAATGTTCAAAACAACTTGCTGGACACCGTGCAAAAAATAGATTATTTGTCTGGAACAGGCCATAAAAAGTTAGAATGTATACCAGTGAAGCTTTCCCACTGTTAATCATCCAGAAAGAATTATCTTTTTCTGCAGAAAGATGGTCCGTGTGACTATCACCGGTTCCGGCTAGGAATCTTATATCATCAAGCAGTAACTTTCTCTCCCTTTCCCTCTGTTCGAGATTAATTTTTGCAAGCTCCACCTCTTCTACTCCATCAGGAACCACCTCATCAGCCTCTTCTTCAACATCTTCGTCGTCCGATGGATACTGAAGACTGTTCTTACGAGGCCTGTGCCAGAAAGATTAACGAGAAATGAGGACAAATTTTGAGATCGTACTAACTAGTCAAATAGGTCCTGTTATACTAAATAATTATGGGTGAACCTTATAAAAAAATGCAAAGGCACAGACCTTTATTAAAAAAAGAGGTAAATAATTCTTTACCTACTTGACATATTCATGTGTTATTACATAATTCCTTGTGTAGATTAAAGTGTAAAACAATTTTAATTTAGGCACTTAGAGCTAGAGGCATCTATCCACAAAATGACGGCATCTATTTAGTTAAGATACCTTCACAAAACAAATATTATGTCGTGGATATCCCCTGTTCTGGTAAATAACAATGATCAGGTTGGAACAGTAACTTCATTAATCTTTAGGGCGAAGTCAATGAACACGTACTGAAAGCGACAAACAAGAGTGATTCAACGTAAGATAAAAGGTCAATGGACCTAGAAGGAATCTCACTTGGGAAGTCTTGCAAACAGGAGATTGCTAAGCACGTCCAACATAACTTGAAACTGGCGTGAAGTCATTGTTGCAGTAATGTTTGGAGAATTGAAACGTAACTCCTTTAACGGCTTAACCTGGGTCATGAAATAAAAAAAATTAGCAATCAGAAGAACATTACTTCTTGCATTTAGTCTTTCTAGACTGGACCCAGTACAAATTCACATTAGTATGTATCCTTAGTCGTATCTCTTAGCTTTACCTTCAAGTCTGCAGTTCCACCCTTGTGCCGAGTATAACGGAAGTACATCTGGCAAGGCATAAATACTCTCTCTAATAAGGCACCTGTGCGCTTCAATTTCTCTGAACTACCGAGAATACGAGGAAGCCACTGCAGGCCTGCACCAGGGTCCACATCAGTCGGTGCAACATGAGCCTGAACATCTTTCAGAATCACAGAAAGATCAGCTTTTTTCCAGGTCATTTCAGGTTGCTGTTCGGGAATGTGCAGACTGCTTGTCCCGAGTGCTTGCTCTAGCATCTCTTTCCCAACATGAACAACTGAATGAAATGAACGTGCCATAACACGCCCACTGGCTGCGGCTAGTAGAAATCTACCCTGGTACATATAACACAAGCTTCAGTTCCTTGCCAAAAAAGCCGTACAACGATTTTTACAATAACTCATAATCTACATGAGCTTGTTGCATAAACACCAATTACATGACCCCCTTGCGTCACTCCTGCACCAAAAGGAGAAAATAGAATACCATAACAGCATACATTCATAACACGCAGAGCCCGCAAGAGAAACAAAACAAAGGAAAAAAGATACTATTCACGGCAGGCCAACGTGGTTTTGATGCATCGCTGTTTTGGGGGGATAAGTGTTACCAACGTGGGTTGAATGGAAAAACAAGCTGTGGGTTAGCCCCAAATTGACCTAAATTGACACTCTAAAACTATAAACAACATATATGATCTATTTTTTTATCATTAGTTAAAGCACAGCATAATAAGTACAAATAAAAAGTAAAAACACAGATCTTCAATATCACTTACATTGGCTTCTTCAGAATGTAGGTTGAACTGGGGCTTGACAACATTAACCATAAAATGGAGACTCCCTCCTTTATACAATTCATCAAACATGCCATACTTCACTGCAGCATTGACAAAAAAAATAACCAAAAAGGTAACAGTTATCTGTAATCCAATACACAAAATGCACTATTATACTCCTACGTAGGACCAGCAGTTTTTGCAAACGAAAAAAACACAAATAAATATATACACTCGTACTCTCAAAGAAACCAAAACATTTTTTGCCAGAATCACACAACGGTCCCATGACACTAAAGCTCTTCCGAAAATCCTCACGACTATAACCTAACTCCTTGCTTTTTTGTGTGGTTTTTCGTAGCAACGCACGGGCTCAATGCTAGTAATTTCAGTAGCTTTTAGTTTTCATCTGACCCAAGTGAACCAGTGAAAAAATAAAGCGTGCAACTTTTGGTACAGCATGAATCATCTACGAAAATAAGCATACCTGCTATATCAGAGGAGCGGTTGGCTTTACCCTGTAATGGGGAAGTAGAGCCCAGAGCTTCAGCGTGTTGCACCGAAGGAGAACCAACATGGGTAGAAGAGGTAGCATCTTGAGCTAATCTAGAGCCATCCATATTCTGCCTTTCCTCGATCATCTTTCTTTGTGCATATTGACGCGAAGGAGAGGGTTTTGGAGGTTCAAATGCTTTGGAAAATCCTCCAACCCATGACCAAACTGCATCACGATTCTCAATGGTCCATAAAAGCCTTAGACCATACACAAACACCCGTTGGCAATTGTCCGCCAACACCACATTGAAACCATCATCATCATCACTGTGCTCAGATAGACTATGGTTACTTTCACTGCCATTCTCAAACTCAGATCTGACATATGTTATCTCAAGATTTCTACCAGCATCCTGCCATTCCATTAGTCTTGCAGCATCAGCCTTTGGAGCTTGTCTTCTTATTGTGAAATAATCAGAAGACAAGAGGAAACCATCCTTGTTCTTTTCTTGAAAACTGCCCATGCTGCATTTGTCATTAGCATCTTTGCCATGTGACTGCTGGGTAGTAGTCTTTAATTTGGACACATTTTCAGCTGAGGACAAGTTGACATCTCGCACTAGATAAACCTCTGGGCTGTAAAGGTCAAGACCGCGATAAACTAGATCCAGAGGTTCACGCTTACAATCAAATGTGTATTTCTGTTTGCCTCGACTGTAACACAATTCATACTTCAAACTTGACATTTTAAAGGTCAAGCCACTGGCAGGATCGTCTTCAGTTAAAGTTGCATGTTTTATGCAACAGGGAGTGGCATCAACCCGGAAAAAGAACTCAACCAAAACTTTATCCATCGAGAGGTTACCAGATCTAGTAGCTCGAGGAATTTTATATCGAGGCCATCTAGAGAAAGAACGCAGTTTGTGTGGGGGGCTGTAGTTTAAGCTCCACCATTTGAAAACCCAAGCAAGGTCATGGGCACCCAGGTTCATTGTAGGGAAATCAACATCAGCCATTCTGGAACGACTTCTGAAGGCGGTTCCACATAGCATTGAACTGTTTGCATAACAGGAAGATGATGAACCATTATCAGACTGCACTTGCATAGGTCTAAGGGAGAAGTTCCACCTAAGAGAGAGATAAGTAGATCGAAATGGATCATAAACCTTCTTCCTTGGCTCACCCTCAATAGGGAGTGCATGCAAATAATGATTCAAAGGGCAGGCAGATTCACACTGCCAGTCAATAATCACATTAAGAGAGAACAAGGGAGCATAAATAAAAGGCCTGGGCATGCCAGATGGCACTTTTAAGCTGCAATTCTTCATCATACTCTCTAAGCTGCTGATATACATCCTGAATTCCTTTGCAGAGATATCTACATGCCCATCTGTTTGCTGGATTTCCATGTATTCAGAAACAATTTGAAGTCTGTCTACCTTCTCATAAGGATTAGTTGTTGCCAAGATCTTCCACTTTGTCTCATTGAAATAAAAAACTATCTTTCCATGGATGTAGTATCGCATATCATCCCACCATGGCAAGCTGCGCTCCTTTTTAGGTGGTTGGGCTGCACCAGAATTTTTATCTCTGAAGCTAAGATTAACTCTCCGTAGGGCTACTTGAAATGCATAACTTATATCAGCAAAAGATGGCTCATAACCAACACCAAAAGAAATATCTCCTCTCTGGAAATAAACAGGTAAACTGGAGTACATTTTAATTGCTGGAGTAGTACCACTGGCAGAACGTAGCATGGTGACCTTGTGCCATCTGCCAATATATACATCTTGGTGTATTTGGGGTTGAAAACATGTTGCCTGCAAGTAGATACACCGGGAAACTATTAAAAAAAAATCTCTGAATAGACTCGCATCCAAATATGTGACAGCTAGATCTAAATGTTACTACAAGAACTCGTATCTGGCAAGTATTTGCAGACTTAAAGCTTTCAGGAGTGAGTTAGTTCTTTATCTTCTACTTTTTTAAGCAGATCCTTATGTTCTAATATATGCAATCATGAAATAATGTGATGAATGTCTCAGCCATTTAACTCTTAGATGTGAAATAGGGAAATTGAGTCATATATTCCCATGAAAAGCTAGATGAAGATGATAATGCTAAAACAATATAAAGTGTGATCTAATGGTTAATGCAAACCAGTTTAATCAGGTCTGTTGAATCACAATGCAGAAGCCAACTCCGAGTCAACATACACAGTAAAGGAATTTGAAATAGACATAGGAACATAAAAGAAACAACAGATACAAGTATCATAATAATCTTCTAAGCATATTACAAACCTTTAATGGCTCGTTAGTTCTGCATTTCAACATATATCAAAAAGTAAATTCCGGACACAAAAAGGAGGGTGCTGTGAATTCCAGCCTTATAAATTTATAATCATGCATAACATAACTTGGGAACACGATTGAGCAATACAAACAAAGAATTTGATGGACCTGACCTGCTGGGCTAGCACAACACGACCTTGACATTTCCCACTAGTTGCAGAAAAGAGAGAAGTATAGTCTCTCACTTTTATGACCAAGGACCCTGTAAGGAGAGCAATATCACTCCCATATAGTCGAGAGAATGGTATGTCTTTCTCCTGACAAACAGGGTCGAGTCCCTTTATAAATTCAACCATCTCTATTTCTCCACCACCTATGCTGGTCAAAGTAATATCAAGATCAGAAGCAGAAAGTGAAAGAAGGGAAGCTCTGCATGAACTTGGCCTGAATCCAGCTTGAAAACCTTCTGCACACGCTCCTGACCCTTCTGCAAAACCCTTCTCCTGACAAGCCACATAATACGATCGAAATGCTTTCTTATGGATTTCCTCCCGCAACCTTTGAAGAGCTTCAGTGTCATGCACGTCAACCTCAATACCATCATAGAGAACTTTTCCCTCAGGGCTACAATGGTTAGGATCTACACTTCCTGATATAGCCTCATCCAGAAATTTCAACCTAACACTCGATTCACAGGTTTTGTCCCTCATTAAATAGTAATGTTCATCGAGCCAACCCTGCATTGGCTCCTCCTCTATTTCTGCCGAGAGTTTACGCAACTCAAACTTCACAGATCCAAAACTGGAAGCTCCAGACTTAACCTTTTTCGAGTTCTCTTTCCCATCAGGAAACAATATACTTTTTTTGGCAGCAGAAACAAGCTTTAGGGCGCGAATCATATCTTCAACAGCATCCTCTATGGCACGCAACGGTAACCTGTATGGCATGCAAATATGGACATCTTCCCCTTGAACGACCCAGTCTCTCTTGGGTGATGGTTCAACCTTTGCACTGAGCGAATTTGCAGTACCTAAAGGAATACATGAGATCTGTACTCGTGTGCCCTTTAGAACCCTGGCACCATTAAGACTGAGAGAAAGACCCTTCGATACTACACATATCTTAGCATTCTCAGTGAAGATAGATTGTACATGCATGTTTGCCTCGACACCATCTGCGAGCTCGGCAGATATTCTCAACATTTCCACATCAACAGCAAAAATTGAACCTCTTTTGTCAGACTTCTGAGGTTTAACTGAACCAGCAGCTGTGTTGGCATTCTCAGAACTCTGAATCTTGTTATGATGCAGGAAAGACTTAAAGCGGATAAAGGTTTCAAACAGTGCTAAATGGGCATCAGGTTCCCATCTGATATTAATGTCTGTTGCACTAAAGAGGGAGCAAACATCAACATCTTTAAGGCCACCGGATCTGCGAACAATTTTAGCATTCTGCATATCTAGTAAGGTCACTTTGACACGAGAGCTATGATCTTCCTCATACATTGCTTTCACCCGTTCCAATTCTGCTTGTGTTGACTTTTTCTCCTTGTCAATACATACAGAGAGATGAGAGATGACTAAAGATGCAGCAAACCTCAAGTTGCAGCCAATGCCTGGTGGTTCAGAAGTTATACTTGCCCTACGTTGTGTGCCATCAGCAGAAACATTAACAATTACTTGACCACCTTGAGTGCCATAGTTCACACGCTTTGGATCAGCAATTGGCATATTTAATGTATTTATATCACCACTGTAAGTAACAGAAAACTTTTGTAGGCTTAATTTAAATATTTCAATGCCTTTTGTTTTCTTTTTCCCTCTATCCTCCAAAATCTTTTTTTCAGCCTTTTCCCCAGAGGATGAGAGATTCTTAAATATAGTCCTAAAGGACATCAAATTGAGCACAAGAGATTCCAAATGCTTGAAGCCAAACTTTACTCCTATGCCACTGATATCGATGGAAGACTGCTTGATTGAAGAAAGACTGGCGATAGCATCTCCAGCATTCTCAGAGACACCATTATTCTCTGGATTTGCATGTTTCTTGTAGAAGAGTCGTTCATCAATGTTAACAGTAACATCTCCACATTTCAATTCGAGATTAACAATTTTAACACCTCTTTCCCTGACAAAAAAGTATCAATTTGTGAATTACATACAAGAAAACTTAAATGTTATTGAAACCTAAATATGATAAAGATACGAAGCATTGCTTGGCCAACTGAAAACACATTTTTTATATCCCAGCTATATTATCTAGATATATGAAACAATTTCCTCGCTGGTTTAAACCAGATAATTAATCAACAGAAACTAATTTGAGAATAATCTACAACGTATCAGAAACTTTGTATGACGTCTATAAAACAAGAGACTTGTGTTTTCCTCTGCATTTGCAACCTAAGAACATCAATAACATAAGGTGCACCCAAATATAACAGTTGCCAAGAGCAAAAGAACTAACTTTTCGTGACCAAACTCACAAGTTACCAACAAATCCTCACAGACAAATGGAGCCAAAAATTTCTCAGAACTTGATAGAGAAGCTTGATCAGATTGGAAGGCAACAAGCTGATTACAGCTGCCTATTACATCAGCAGTCAACCCAAAATCTCCAAGGTGTACATTCAAAGGTAATATGTGCAACTTGACACCAAGAATATGACTAGGTCCAGCTATTTTAAATGTATCCACCTTTAGCTCTTTGATGTCAACAGCACAATCTGGTAACTGCATCATTGTCGTCGAAATAAGAATCATAAATAACAAAACAGAACAGTAAACACAAGAAAAGGTATGTTTCAGTCAGCAAAAGGTACATCCAGCACATAGTGAGTGATGACTTTGTTGAGATGCTTTTCAGGAGAAAAATTACATATAAAAGAGGTCGCCAGAAAAACTATGTCAATTAAGCATTTATCATGCTGCATGCTATACTGGTGACCCATGCACATGAATCGTGAGTTTAGCGGCCTAAAGCTCCAAACAGCACAATCATTACCATATGGTGACACTGACATCACCTCTTAGATTGTCTACATGGCCATAAAAGCACATGTAAAATGCAGAGAAATAAGCCAATAATAAGAAGTAATGTAGTCTAACTAGGAAATTCTAATCCTTGAATCCAACTATTATTTCCAAGTCTTCCCGGACTCTCTCCATACTTACCTTGTAGCAGAATTGCCAAATTAGGGGAAAATAAGGAATAGCAGGAATAGATCATACTATACATGTAAATCCATATCAAACTAGGTAACTTGGCATTGTGGCGACTAAGCTTTCCGTCCTTTCCTTGCTACCAACTTGAACTAAATTCAACAGTAAAGGGGCCAATTTGCACAGTTTGAATGCAGATTGCAGAGGGATCAAAATATTGAATGTGGGAACAAAGAGCATTTCACCCTTTGATTTAGCTAATCTTACTTTCTCAACAAGTCTAAACACACTAGATATGTTATTTTCATACAGAAATTAAAAACAAGGAAACTGCATTCCACATCAAATTTGGAAAATAAGGAAATAGCAAGACATAAAAGTTACCTTGATCATCAGATCTGCCACAGAAACTGATAAGAGTCTAGCCATACTTGATGTTACCAACCATTTCCCTTTTCCTGTGGAGCGAGGCTTTGCTGATTTGCTTATCTTTTTGCTTTGTGAAGATGATCTAGTTACAATTTCAAGATCACTTATCAGCAACTGCACCTTCGGGTCCTTGGAGAGGACACCGAAACTTAGTTTGACCAGTGACTTGCGGAAACTTAGTTTTATTTCACCAATTGAAACGGATTCAATAGAGCCCTGATAAGACGAAAAGGGGGTATAGTGTGAGTAGATGAAGTAGCAAGCAAGGAATCAACTGCAAGTCAATCAACAAAAATACAATGATTTTCAGTTTTAACTTTTAAGTGCATATGTATTTCATGGCAGGAAAGATATTATGGCCCACTACAAGTAAAAAAAAAAAGCATTAAAAGGAATCCTTGCTCGTCTACAAAGAAAATGGATTTTTAGCATAACTAAAGACCTTTCTTGTTATGAAAAATATTTTGTAATTTGAAGGTAATAACTTATTCATGGAGCTACTCGGGTGGAGTTAATCAGAAAAATTGTGGCAATACTTAATATGAGTTGACAATGGTTAACTATTTGTTCTGTTTAAGAGGGTGTGCAACAGCAGCAACTTACATGATCTTAAGCAACGGCGCTACATGTGAGAGAACAGATATTTTTAATTGTTCAGCACAAATGTGGAAAGCATTATATAAGAATATCTTCTTGAAAGTGCAACAAAGAATGACCATTAGCAAAACTTTGACAGAGTAGCAAAAGTAATAGCACCAAACTGCATGTAGGAAAAGGAACTGAACACTCCAACCCAAGTTGGTTCACATTAAAACAAACTGACAAGCTTTAAACAGACTGTAATGAACTTTTAACTTGAAGCGGCGTCACAGCATGAGATGAAAGACAAACCTTGTTGAACTTTATTGTTACATCACGCAAGCAATTGAACCCAGCAACTCGAAACGCGACGGAAGCACGTAATACACGGCTCAAGAACCAAGCTAACATTCTCGCAGCAAATCTGCAATGAATCCAAACACGAATAAATAAACAATTCCGACAGAATTTTTTTACACGAAACAAAAAAAAGTATTCAAGTAGTAGAACATTCAAGTTTTACCGGCATCACGTTATCTTAGGAACTAGAACAATAGGGTTTTTTGTGGCATATTAGTACTGTTATTTCGTAAAATGAATGTTTCGTGTGTGATGGGTGCTAAATCAGTAAACAAGAATGAGAATTGAAAAGTCAAGATGAGTCAAATTCTCTTGATGGCATGTCACATGTTTCTTCATTAACAAAGTTTTTAGCACAAACATGTGGTTCCAAGAAAAAGATTATTAACCACGACAAAATGGAAAGCCTGGGATTTCTTGCTCCATGTCTAACCAGGTTTTTTTGCATCATATAGTATCATGCGAACAGATATGTGAACTGATCAGGTTAGAATTTACAAAACGTCCCATCATTGGGAACCTAGGGCTGTAGTTAAGATAGTATCCACGAATAAGTTAAGTCTAATAATACAGGTCTACCAGCACTGTGAATATTGCTAAATGGACACGAAACACGTATTGATCAATTTTACCGATACATCAAACAACAACAACAACAACAACAAAGCCTTTTTTCCCAAACAAGTTGGGGTAGGCTAGAGTTGAAACCCATAAGATCTCGAAACTAGGTCATGGTTCTGGCACATGGATAGCTAACTTCCACGCAGCCCTATCCATGGCTAGTTCTTTGGTGATATTCCAATCCTTCAGATCTCTCTTAACAGACTCCTCCCATGTCAAGTTTGGCCTACCACGACCCCTCTTAACATTCTCATCCCGCTTTATCCGTCCGGTATGCAATGGCGCTTCCGGAGGCCTACGTTCTATATGACCAAACCATCTTAGACGGTGTTGGACAACCTTCTCTTCAATTGGTGCTACCCCAACTCTCTCACGTATATCATCATTCCTAACCCGGTCCTTTCTTGTGTGGCCACATATCCATCTCAACATGCGCATCTCCGCTACACCTAACTGTTGGATATGTCGTCTCTTGGTCGGCCAACATTCTGCGCCATACAACATCGCAGGTCGAATCGCCGTCCTATAGAACTTGCCTTTTAGCTTTTGTGGCACTTTCCTATCACAGAGGACGCCAGAAGCTTGGCGCCACTTCATCCAACCAGCTTTGATTCGATGACTCACATCTTCATCGATATCACCATCCTTCTGGAGCATAGACCCCAAATATCGGAAGGTGTCTTTCTCAGGTACCACCTGTCCATCAAGCCTAACCTCTTCCTCCTCGTGCCTAGTAGTACTGAAACTGCACCTCATGTACTCAGTTTTGGTTCTACTAAGCCTAAAACCTTTCGATTCTAGAGTCCGCCTCCACAGCTCTAACTTTCTATTAACCCCCGCCCGACTATCGTCAATTAGCACCACATCATCCGCAAAGAGCATACACCATGGGATGTCTCCTTGTATATCCCCTGTGACCTCATCCATCACCAAAGTAAAGAGATAAGGGCTCAAAGCTGACCCCTGGTGCAGTCCTATTTTAATTGGAAAGTCATCGGTGTCGCCATCACTTGTTCGAACACTTGTCACAACATTATCATACATATCCTTAATGAGGGTAATGTACTTTGTTGGGACTTTGTGTTTCTCCAAGGCCCACCACATGACATTCCGTGGTATCTTATCATACGCCTTCTCCAAGTCAATGAACACCATATGAAGATCCTTCTTCTTCTCCCTGTATCTCTCCATAAGTTGTCGTACCAAGAAGATGGCTTCCATGGTAGACCTCCCAGGCATGAAGCCAAATTGATTTTTGGTCACGCTTGTCAATCTTCTTAAACGGTGCTCAATGACTCTCTCCCATAGCTTCATTGTATGGCTCATCAACTTGATTCCACGGTAATTAGTGCAACTTTGAACATCCCCCTTGTTCTTGAAGATTGGCACTAATGTACTCCGCCTCCATTCTTCGGGCATCTTGTTTGACCGAAAAATGAGGTTGAAAAGTTTAGTTAGCCATACTATCGCTATGTCTCCAAGGCCTCTCCACACCTCGATGGGGATACCATCAGGGCCCATTGCCTTGCCTCCTTTCATCCTCTTCAAAGTCTCCCTAACCTCAGCCTCCTGGATACGCCGCACAAAGCGTCGGCTGGTATCATCGGAGGAATCGTCTAGCTCAATGGTAGAGCTCTCATTCTCTCCATTGAACAGGTCGTCGAAGTACTCTCGCCATCTACGCTTGATATCTTCGTCCTTCACGAGGAGTTGATCCGCTCCGTCCTTTATGCATTTGACTTGGTTGACATCCCTCGTCTTCCTTTCTCTGGTCTCATACCATGAGCTCTCTTGCTTTTTGGTGGATGATGTATCGGTAAAATTACAAACTAGGAGGGCAAATCCGTAGAAGTTTGCAACTGACTATCCAGATGGGAAAAAATGAACAGACGAAAGCACCGATCTCAGCTACAGTAGATCTTACCCAGCAGGCACCTCAGTGAGTAACAAATGCTGCTCCGACCAAATGGCTAGCATGCACCCTTACACACTGAAGACTGCAAAACCCCCAAAACCCACGCCACGGAGAGCTCCCTAGACGAAAGCAAGCCCCCATGAGGCTGCAGTTCACTACTGCAGCGGCTACTTGAGTACTACTATTGAGTCATTTCAGTCATCGATCACGAAACACAACCACGCTCAATTTAACCAACACCGGAACTGATAACCCAACTCTCAATAAGCAGCAGACAGTGGCCTCGTGATGGTCGGGACCAAATGCCCGAATTCACAGCCAAGCCCGCGCTCACGGGATCTTATCCTATCCCGCATTCCTACTCGGCTCCAGCGTCGGGCGTGGAGGAGGATGGCTTACGTGAAGACGACCCATCCGATGACGGAGACGGCGAGGAAGACCGAGAAGAACTTGACCGGCGAGGACGCCATGGCCGCCCGCCCCGTCCGCCGGATCCGCGTCAGGCCGCCCGGATCCAGGGGGACGCGGGAGCCGACATGGCCTCCGCTGACTCGGCCGACGGGATCGGGAACCCTAGCTCCGGGGCAGAGAGTCGGGAGTCGCGTCGGGAGATGCTGCGCTGTTGCTTCGAGGGATGTGTCAGAGAGTCAGAGCTTTGGGCGTGAGAGAGAAGACAAGGCCAGCACTGGTGTAGTAGTGGTGTAGGCAAAGCCAAGCTTTGGGATCTTCGGGGAATTCTCGGCGAAACGGACACCATGGTCTTGGACAGAAGAGATACAGATTGTATAATTTTTGGGATGTTGAATTGATTTTTCTTCATCATCTTATAATTTGTCGTGGACAAAAAGTCAATGAGCCAAAACTGCAAATGAAGTTGAGCAGATGGGATTATCCTAGTGGGTTGCACAATAAGAGAGAATAAGACCTTTGGCAACAAAGTTTTTTTAAAACTGTAGTATTTACATTCCTGGGCGACAAATACTTCGGTTTTGGAAAAAGAGGTCCGGGCCTCTTTTTTCCATACTTCAAAATTAGTGTAGTCTCTTGAAATACTCTAGTATATAAACCACAATGTTCGTTGGACCCAAACGCATTGAAGTATTCAATACTTCAGTATTTTAGAAGACTGAAGTATAATCAATAATATACTTTTAAAAAATTAGCTACCAAACGGGTCCTAAAACTTTCTTTTTATAGCTTTTAGGCAAAAAAAAAACACTGCTCCATTTTAGAGCAGTGTTTTTTAAGCTCTATGTGCTGCACACAAAAAAATGGGATCCCCTAATTTTCGCCCCCAACTGCTGCAAATTTGGGGCAACCGCCCCGCTACATAAAACAAAATTGATGTCACGCGCAGCTCAAGCATCCAGCTAAATTTCATTTGCCCTACGCCCGACACCTCTCCCGGACCGCCAACGGTGAAATCCTGCCCTCCCATGCCACCATCGCCAATAGGTTGTCCGCCTCGAGAAGAACCAAGTCATACTATTTTTTCCTGCTCGGTACGTGGTCGATCACCCGAATCCGCCACTCTGGTCTGCCGCTACAGCCCCGCGGCCGCGTCGAGTCGGGGTATGTCGTCCGTTCGGCTATTTTCGGCCTCTTCGTCGCATCTGCTCCATTTGAAGGTCGAGGCCGCGAATCGCGGTATCATTGATTTTTTATAATTTAATTATAGTTTATCTCCACAAAAGTTTTAATTGTGATACCACATTCAAACTTTGATGTATCTATTTTTCAAGAAATCATCGCTTAACCACAACGTAAACTTGTGTACCGCGTGAGGGTTTATGGTCTATACATAACTTGCAAAAGTTTCCAACAACAAGAAAGTTCTCCTTTCAATTTGTTTCAAATCGTTAGAATTTTCTAGCTTCTTGTACCGTGTATCATACAGCTTATATACCAGACATTTCACTTGTTCAGGCCAGATTTTGATCTATTAATTTTCTCTCTCATGCATTGTAGATATGTCTTGCATGCTTATCGTTGTTTTTTTGTTCTTGGAACGAAATATGAAACGAATGAAAACAAGGATGCAAAAGAGGGAAGTTAGAAAATGTGATAGACATGAATGCTGCAAATTGTGATGACTAATCTCACAACTTATACAATCTTTTGCGGAGAATGGTTTTGCGTTGTATACTCACACATTTGAGACTTGTATGCGTGCACCATTCATGTTAAATGTATGGAAGTTTTTATATATATACCCAGCTGATTTCAAGTGCTTGGTTGCATGCCAACAAACTAGATCAGGAAGATGTGTGCTTTTGTATGTTTGTTCATTAATATTACTATATTTGTGATGTTTAGGTGAGATTTTGGAGGATACCAAGATTCTAGTAAGTAGGCTTCTCCCATTGGTTTATAGGCAGTTACACTACCGAACTACATCCTCACTTGCGTCTCACAAATTTCTCAACCCATCCAAACAAGGTTTATAGGCAGTTACACCACAAACCGTGTTCATGCCCTCCCCAAAGGTAACAACGAGATAGAGAAATGCGGATTTAACATCCGCCAAAGTGGTTGTACGAGGGTTGCATGTGGCTAGGGTCTGGAAGGCATCTTTGGTGGCTGCTCTACCTAAACGGACTGAGACTAGACGTAGTTTGGAGTCTTTCTGCTCAGAATTATCGGTGGTTCCAGGGAGTGGAGGAAGGGGTAAACCAAAAACTACACATACGATACATTAAGAAGTTCCTGCCTAAGTATACATAAGGAGCAGGCACACGGCGTTTCGGGTCACGGATGCATAATGCCCCAGATTTAGGAGATAGCCAAAACGTAACGAAGTGTGAAGTAGAAAAACAGATAGAACACTTTGATTATTTATCAACCGTGTTTCCACTTCCTTCTGTATAGCAGCAAGCATGTCCCAGTACTGCTGTCCGAAGAGAACAGGAATAGGGAGGGTGGGAACCTACAGGATATGTGCACCTTCAACAACTTCATAAACTCTCATGGTCTGGTGGAAATTCCTATCTTGGGCAGAGCCTACACTTGGAGTAACATGCAGGAGAGCCCTCTATTGGAACAAATAGATTGGTTTTTCTCCTCGACGTTGTGGACAACTACCTTCCCAAATACTGAGATTAAACCTCTATCGCGCAGTACTTCAGATCATGTCCCTCTCTTGATATCGGTAGGAACGGATATTCCTAAGGCCAAAATTTTCCGTTTTGAAAATTTCTGGTTGGACTGCAAAGGATTCATGAACGTAGTGGAGAACGCTTGGGCAATCCCTTGTAGGGACAGAGACTGCGCGGGTATCATATCATCGAGACTCAAGAATACTAGAAAGGCCCTAAAAAAATTGGAGCAAGAAAACCTCACGCATTTCAATGCGGATGGATAGATGCAATCTGGTACTCAACCTCCTCGATGGTTTGGAAGAGCAAAGGCCTCTCTCTATTCCTGAATTCAATTTCCGCAATATTGTCAAAAGACGTATTGCCAATCTCTTACAAACGCATCTACTGGAAGAATAGATGCACCATTAGATGGGTTAAGCTCGGAGGTGAAAACACAAAATTCTTTCACGCCGCTGCCACCAAGTCCTACAGAAGGAATAAAATCCCCACTCTGACATCAAACGATGGCATTTCTTTTAATGATCATGAATCCAAAGCTACCATAATTTGGAATACCTTCTCTAAGCGCTTGGGCTCTTCTGATGAACCCATCATGCACTTCTCGCTGGAAGATCTCATTAACAGAACGGACGGGCTAGACTCACTCTCCCTCCCTTTCACTCCCGAAGAGATTGACAATGTTATTAAAATGCTCTTCTAATAAACCCATCATGCCCCGGGACCAGATGGTTTCAATGGCCTTTTTCTTAAGAGATGCTGGCACATTATTAAGAATGATTTCCATGATCTATGCTATGCTTTTTTCAATGGCAACGTCAACCTCCAAAGCATCAATAATTCTCATATCACGCTAATCCCAAAGGTTCCCAATCCTAAAAATCTTGGTGACTACAGGCCTATCTCGCTGCTCAATTCTTGCCTTAAGCTACTCACTAAGCTTCTCGCTGACCGCCTCCAAAGGGTGATCCTCAAAATCGTCCACCTAAACCAATATGGTTTCATCAAAAGCAGGACCATTCAAGGCTGTCTTGCTTGGAGTTTCAAATTTCTACACCAATGTCATCAATCTAAGATAGAGATTATTATTCTAAAGCTTGACTTTGCTAAAGCTTTTGACATGATTGAGCATGACGCGATCCTATCGATGCTGAAACATTATGGGATGGATGATCGTTTCATTGGGTGGATCAGATCATCCTTATCAGCGGCACTTCTTCGGTTCTTCTCAATGGTGTTCCCGGGAAAACTTTCCACTGTCGTAGGGGTCTGAGGCAAGGCGATCCGCTCTCACCCCTCCTATATGTAGCTACTGTAGATCTTCTTCAAACTGTCATCAACAAAGCTTGCCAGGCTGATCTTATCCATCACCCCATTCCGTCGGTCAACGGTGATTTTCCGATAATTCAATACGCGGATGACACATTGTTAATTATGCAAGCTTGCCCTCGACAACTTCTCTGCCTTAAAGGCCTCCTTGAAACCTTTGCCCAATCTACGGGCCTAAGGGTAAACTATGCCAAGTCCTGCCTTCTTCCCATTAATCTTTCTAACGAGAAAGCAAGCCTTTTGGCTGGGCTTTTTGGATGCAAGCTTGAAACTTTTCCCTTTACCTATCTTGGCCTCCCCCTTGGTCTAAGCAGACCTCGAATTCAAGATCTTGGCCCTCTATATTCTAGGATTAACCATCGCCTCGCTGTGACCGCTTCCTTCCTTTCTCTTGATGGAAGAATCATGGTGACCAAAGCCATCCTTAGTTCGCTGCCCACCTTTTACCTCTGTACTTTTAAGCTCGCTGATGGAGCCATTGAAATTGTGGATAAAGCTAGAAGAATTGGCGTATGGGGTAAACTGGACAATTCCAACAGGCCCAAATCCTTGGCTGCTTGGGACATTGTTTGCAGACCGAAATCCAAAGGAGGTCTTGGCATCACTAATCTCGTTGCACATAATGAGGCCCTTCTTATCAAGTTCTTGCATAAATTTTTCAACAAGGAGAACATCCCTTGGGTCCATCTAATTTGGAGAAGCTACAATAATTCAACTTCACAAGCCACCAGTATCGCCAGATCTTTCTGGTGGAGGGACATTGTTAAACTTTGCTCAAAGGTCAAAATGATTGCATCTTGCACGATTGCCTCAGGGGATACATCCCTCTTTTGGAGTGACAAATGGTCTACTGATCTCCTCATGGCTAAGTTCCCCAGGCTCCACTCTTTCGCTATTGATAAATTAGCTTTGGTGAAGGAGATCCTTGATCTGGACGATCCCATTGACGCTTTTCACCTCCTTTTATCAGCCCAAGCTTTTGAAGAGTCTCATGAGTTTAATCACCTTTTAAACCAAACCAGATCCACTCGGAATGCCGGGGATAAGGACGTGTGGTCATACAATTGGGGTACTCATTTCTCTTCCAACAAGATATACAAGTTAAACTTTGAGCACATTCAGACCCCTGCTTTCTCTCCTTGGATCTGGAAATCAAAATGCACACCCAAGATTAAGTCTTTTTTCTGGCTCCTAGCCAATGACCGCCTAAACACGAAGGATATTCTCATAAGGAGAAGTCTTAATTTCAATGACAATGGCACATGCTGCCTCTGCGATGATGGTTTGTTGGAAACCAGGGACCATCTTTTCTGGAAATGCAACTTCAGTAAACGATGTTGGCAGTCCATCGGCATCCCACTGGAAGACAATCTTGAGCTACCTGAGATGATAACTGCTGCCAGAAGCAGCTTTGGAAGGCCTTTCTTTTTCGAAGCGTTTGCCACTTCCTCCTGGAACATCTGGAAACAAAGAAATGCTCTCATTTTTTATCATGTAGTACCTACCGTTAGAGCTTGGTCTTTTTGTTTCAAAAAAGACCTTTTCCTTCTTTCTTACAGAATGAAGGACGAGCTAAAATCTTCTCTTATAGCCTGGTTAGACGCTCTGTAGTTTTTTATTTGGGCTACGCCCCTCTGTACATTCCCTATCCCTTAACCTCTTGTAAATATTTTTATCTTCAATAAAATTTACTGTCAGGGCCTCCCCTACAGTTTTTAGTTCAAAAAAAAGAAAGAAATATGTCAGTTGTTATGTAAGAATTTTTTCTCTTAGTCTCATGAACGAAAATATCCAGTTACCATACATCGCAGTCACCTCTACTACTAAAGAACATTTTAGCAGTTAAGTTACCGTATCTCTGAAAGAGAGTCGAAATAATAAAATCAATAGTCTAGAATGCGCTTATCGAACAGCTCTCTTTTTATCATGCGACTTCACTGTTCGACTACTAACAAATCAACCCAAAACAGCCAATTAACTTCCAGTTTTTACCACATAAACAATCTCATCAAGGCACAAGAAGATCTTCATGTATACTTTTCAAGGAAGAGGCGCTCAATTGGTGGTTGATACAGTCATCCTTCACTTTGGATTTGAAAGAGAAAAAAAAAGACATTCTCACAATTTGAAACTCCCATTTCAGTAGTCTCATCAACATATCCAGTATTCTTGTATGTGGCCTTTTTTTCATGTTACCTTGTTGTATAACTCCTACTGTAAGTGAGGCCATCTTCAAAGTTAAATGATAAGTAATACCTTCTTATTGCATCTTCCAGCATGGTTAATATCTGCAGAAATATGATCCAACATGATTTAGTTAGGCTTAAATGTTCACACCAAATGGTTTCAGATCTAAGAACGGAAGAAATGTGGCACATAGATGTCAAGTATACCAAGACCAGGTCTAGTCAAGGGAGATGTGTCTAAATGGCATATCTTAGAAGAAGAAAAGAGAATGCAAATTAGGTGACAGATAGAAAAATAGGAGTATAAGTTACATTAAATCAGCACACCGAATGATCTGTACTATCTCACTTCACAGAAGCAAATAAAAAACCGTAGTGTCGCAGGCCAGAGCAGCGTTCATGGGGACTATGTCGTGTGGGAGCCTGCGTCAGGAGTTGCAGCGCCGCGGATGTGAGTGGCCGTGTGGTACAGCGGCGTCACAAGGCACATGAGCGAGCGGCGGCAGAGCACGGCAACGCTGGGACAAGATAGCGTTTGAGGTTATTTGGCGCCTGTCGCGAGCCATGGCGCTGGATTGGGGAATGGCGACATCGTATTGGAGGCCCCGCCGTGAAGTCACTGTGATGGAAGGGCACAACCACAGGCGGCGGCGTGGAGCATAATTAGTTCTTTCCGGCGTCCAATGCATGTGTGGGTGTGCGGCTTTGCCGCACGGCGGGGATGAGACTAGTCACAATGGGGAGTAACTTAGACTAGTAACATGCATATGTTACTATTCTAAGTTATTACCTCCATAGTGGGGAGTAACATGTGTGTAGTGTCATATTTAATAGGTTATACACTCATCTTGCCTTGAAATGTGTGATGCACAACCATCTCTCTCCTCATTAATTACCCGCCACATCAGATTTTTTGTCTATGTGGCACTGATGTTACTCCTACGTTACTCCCCATTGTGACTAGTCTGAGGGGCCTATCATCTACCCGATCTTGAGCGCGCTGGAGGGTTAGTCCGTCAACGCGAAGACCGTGAAGCCAGTGCCAGCGGAGGCCTTGCCCTTGAGCTGGGTGTCGATCTGATTCCAACCCTTGGCATCCTTCTTCCAGGTCTCCGGTGGAGAAACCTCATGATGCGGGGGTGGGGGTCAGCCTAGTCGTTAAGGAGCACGAGCAGGGGACGTAGGTCAGCTCGTGTGTTGGGCGGCGTGCCGACGGCAGGGCGGCGATGTGGCAGGGGAGGCGAGGCGCGGCGCTGAGGGAGATGGCGTGAAGATGTGCCGTGGTTTGTTTGCGGTGATGCGCCGGTAAACACGGCGAGGAGATTTCGATTAGAAATTGTTTCTTTTAGCGACAATGAAAAGGTTCAAATTTGTTGATCAAACATTGAATAGTTCAAATTTAATGTATCCGAACATGTTTGTAGGATATGATTAACTCGTACCGTACACTAAAAACTTGTTAAATTGGTTGTAGTCCCCGTCGTCGGATCGTCATCCGATGTTAAGAACACGCTCTAACATAGTTTTGTATTTACCCCCTCAGTCTTTTACAAAATCAACCTGCAGTCCGGACCTTCTCCACTTAAAACGAAGAGGTATATCTGTTTGGTCCTTATCTTCCCTATATTTTACAAAAAAAATGGCACCGCAGTGACTTACCCAATAGGACAGTATTACAACAAAAATCCTCACCCAGACTTACAAAAGAAAACTATTACAACAAAAGAGAGTGGATTTGCTACCCATGATGGTGCGTACGCACCCCGTCTAATTTTGATTCAAGCCGTATAACCACATTTTGGGCTTGCTTTCCTTGTAGAACATGGAATTCTTGTGTACAAAAGTGGTTTCAGAAATTTGGAAAAATATAGTTTCTTCAAAGTCAACTCTAGTTTGACTTTAGGCGTAAAAAGTCAACACATCGTTGACTTCGATGAAAAAAATAATATTTTGGAAATTCTGAAACCACTTTTGTACAACAGAATTCCATGTTCTACTAGGAAAGCAAGTTCAAAATAGGTTTATACGGCTTGAATCGAAGTTAGACTGGGGGTGCATACGCACCACCATGGGTAGCGAATCATTTATGTACAACAAAAACATTTGCAACATTTTAAAAATAGTAATGTTACAAAAAAAAGTGGTTAAACAACAATTTTTTGTTGCAAATTGATTTGCAAAAAAATTGTCGATAATTTATTACAACAAAAAACCATGTTTTTGCAGCAATGAAAAGAGGTTAGGCAAACAACTAATTTGCTACAGATTGAATTGCAACACTAATCACCAATTATTTCAACAAAAGTCACAAACGATTGCAACAAAAATCATGTGTTTGCAGCATTTAAAGAAACGTAAACGTTATCGAAATATCCGAGAAAACACAACTTGTAGCAATCGCCCAGAAGCGTTGCAACATCTACCATCTGTTTTTTCAACAAAACTCATATGATTTTGTTACATTTTGAAATCACTAATGCAACATCGAAAAATTTGGGGGAAACACAAACTTGTGACAAACGCCAAGGCAAACATTGCAACATCTCGTGTGTGCTTTCGCTAAAAAAACATACATGTTTGTTACAAATTTATTCAACTTATACAACATCAAATATTTCACGGGGAAAAACTTGTTCATGGTGGACCAGATCTCGCCGATTCGGCGTCGCCGGTCACGAATCCGGCTCGCCGGAGTTGCATCGGAGTCAGATCGAGCGACGTTGAATCCATTCCCCTTCGAACCCCATCTTCCCGAGCTCCACACCGAGATCAAGTCTTTTCCTTATCTTTGCGTGACAAACCAACCTACTACATGTTCTTTGCGCTGTCCAAATGTCTGAATATACAGTCGGGGTCATCACTTGGATGCAAGAATCGTGATGTAGAAATGCCATTGTTTTGTACACGTAATATTTCATATCTAACTCATGCTTGATAGACATTTAATTTATCTATAATGAATAATCTATTCTGGCGTGGCTAAAACGACGGAGTGTGCACAAGGACGTGATCTGACAGCACTAGATAGATAGGGGATTAGATAGGAAACCGTTTCGGTTACGACTTCCAGCTTCTAGGCGAGGCCGGTTTTCATCCTTTTCTGTTTTCTATCGATGGATGAACAGAAGAGAGTTACAAGGGAGTCCGGACTCGATCGGGGATTCCCTCCCCGGCCTACATACACACAGGCGCGCGGCCGGGCATACGGTTTCTCGTCTCGCGATCAATGGGTGCCACCGCCAGCCGCTCGTCGCCGACGCCGACGACCCGCATCGTGACAATCCCGGATTACTCCAAGTTGGTGCGGGTGCCTGTGCCTAGCCCGCTGAAATTCGGCATAATCTTGTTCCGCGATCTCTGGTGGAACGTCGAAGTGTACCCAAGATGTTTCAACGAGGGCGTAGCGGAGGTCTTTGTTGTCTCGGTCGTCATCGACCTCTCGGAGCACGGCATACACTGTGGGGCCGGCACCCACATCTCCATAGAAATCCTAGACGAGACCGGCGAGGGCACCGTCTTCCACAAGGAGGAGACGCTAGAAGCCGAAGGGTGCTTGCATGAGCTGGTGCTGCAAGGGAAAACATACATGACGATGCTGGTCCTGAAGAGGAGGGAGCTGGAGGCGTCGTCGTGCCTCCGCTACGACAGCTTCGCCGTCAGGTGCACTTTGTCCTTCGTCGACATGAAGAAGCGGCCAACTAAGCGGCGCCTCGGAAGCTGCTTCATCAAATCCAGGAAGCCCGCGGTCATCTTGGCGCCGCAGCCGCAGGTTGCCATGGCCGGCTCCCACACGCTCACCATCGCTAGCTTATCCAAGCTTAAGGCGGCGCTCCGGAACGAGGAGTGCGCCCACTCCACGCACTTCGCCCTAGGCGGGAGCACATGGTTCCTCAAACTATGCCCCAATGGGCACCGTAAGTTCTTGTCTCTTGTCCGCGCGGGCTGCGGCGAGGCGCCTACGACGGCGGAGTTCAGTTTTGAGTTCCAGGGGGCGGTAAACTTCAAGACCCAGAAGATGACGCACACGTTTGACTGTGCTAACGCTCAACACGTATTCCAATACCAGCTGCTGGAGCCAAGCACGTCGGACCGCCTCATGGTTCGCTGCTGCCTCGCCGTTATGCTCCCTGCCACGATTCCCACCACCATCCCTAACCATCCTAGCTAGACCATAGTCTCCCGTTCTATTTGCTCCGCATACCGATGCATTACTATACGAACAAATTCAAAGGAAGCTGCTCATTGTAGCGTTGATGCTGATGTGGTAAACCAAGAAGGAGCATCAGGCAGCTCAGTGCATGTCTCACCATTTTGGCTCATCGATGCAGGGAGGAAGTTTCAAAGTGACCACAATAGCTAGCTTACCAGCGTTGAAATCACAAATGAACAACATCCTCGAAGCTTGAACAATAGTGAAGCAAGCTACATTTAATCATGGAGGTATGCAATTGCACGTGATGCTTAGCAGGACCTCATAATCCGATCCATGTTTATTTAGCCCTTGTATATTTTCTGTAAGGTCGTTTCGCATGGGTGATCTGGTCCCCTAGCTATCTCGTCGAGCTCCCCGAGGAGCAGCTCCGCGGGTTCCTGCCGTTTCAACGCTCAGCGCGCTCCAGGACACCACGCCGCCCCCGCTCTTTCACCTCGCTCCCCGTGCTGCCTGACCGAACTGTAAAAAGTGTAAATTGGTGAGTTAATTAGCAGAACCCAGAGCCGGAAAACGGAAGACACATCGAGGTAGATCAGAGCAGAACAGACAAAGTGGCGGTTAGCTCGCGGTGGCAACACAGAAGCTACGGCGCAGGAAAACGGCGGTGCCTCCTGATCTCCCTAAAAAATTCAGGGCGAGCCGGCGAGGAGCATCGTGGTAAATTCCTGCAGATGATAACTCGGGTGATGGTGGCAGGGGATTCGTTCTCCGGTGAGTATTTTTTGGCAGCGCGACAGTGTTGACCTCCCCGCAGCGGCAGGGAATAGGGGCTCGATGCGCACGGAGGCGAGACAATTAGGCGGCTGAGGTTTGATCTGGGCGACCGGTAACTCGATATGTCGCCAGCGTCTTCGATTTGGTGCAGGAGGTCATGAATCGGACGTGCGTGCTTGTGTATGCGCTCGGGTGATTGAGAGTTAAGTTAACGCTCGGTCGACCTACGCTGACGTAATCCTTCGGTTGAGTCAGTTTCCCTCGATCTCTTTTTTTTTTTTTTGTACAAGGTTTGGGGTCCAAGGACCCCAGTGCTGCATTTTATATCTCAGGGGGGCGGGTACAAAATTTACAGAGGCCCTTTACATCTATTGCCCAGGAAGACCTGAAATTCGAAGAAAGGCCCTGCAATTTTACAAAACAGACCCTAGAACTAAGGATAGAACTACAATCAAGTCCTATGTCTACTCCGCCGCCAGCCGCCGGCGATCTCCAGGCGCGCGAACGCCGAGATCGGAGCCCAGTACTGCACTCGGTCTCTCCCTGCCGACGGACGATCAGACGCCAGCAATCTCGCCGCAGCCGGGAACGAATCACTTGGCCGCTACGAGACGCCGAGCTCTGGCGCCAAATCGCGAGGGCCTCCGCCATGGAGGTTGAAGTACGGCCACCGTCTTGGCCAAAGAACGCAGCGGCAATCTTGTCCACCACGTGATGATCACCATCCTGCAGCACGAATCGCTCCACAGCAGAGCATCGCCTCATCCGCTTCCCGCCACCACAGCAAGCCAGCGAAGAAGAGCTCCACTCCGATGCGAAGCGAGTGATACGGCGAACAGATTTATTGAATCGACTTTGAGCTTCAGCATCTCTGCAGACGATCCACCACGAATCCCACCTGCAAAACAAAGAAGCTCCGCCTCCAGCGCCGTCGCGATTCGCCGGAGCACAGCCGAAAAAGGAGGAAAAGAACGGCATACGCCAGACTCCACAAAGGGCAAACCAAAAGCTAAAACTACTAATATACAGCTCGGGCCGGCACCCTAAATCATCTCTGCACCAGCCGGCGAGGTTGCCGACGGCGAGAGCGGCCGGATCTGAGCCGGGACGGTGGACTCTCAAGCGGATAAAGAGAGGAGAAGGAGAGGCGTGCGGGAGTGAGCAACGGGATGAAACGGCCGATCGCCCCCTCGATCTCCGTTGTGGAGTACCTTGCACACGTAGGGGAGCCTAATGATCTGAGCGTACGGAGAAAAAAAAACACCACACACGTAGGGGAGCCTACTGAGGCAATTTTGACACTGTTGACCTCTGGGTGAAACTTTAGCACAAAATGAACCTCGGCCGAAACTATTTCACGCCATTGACCCTTTTGAGTAGCGCCTCACGATCAGGCGCTACCCTACACAGGGTAGCGCCTCGTGATCAGGCGCTACACCAGTTGCCAGCGTGGCGAGTCGGGGCCACGGGGGGCCCAGTCTGGGGGGATAGCGCCTCGTGATCAGGCGCGATGGTGCGATAAGGTAGCGCCTGATCACAAGGCGCTACCCATCTGTTAACTGTAAGCCGCGGCGCGGCCGTCCCCAACCCTAGCCACAACTTCAAATCGACCAGAAAGAACAGAGACAGAGGAGGATGGCGGCGGCGGCGGTTCTCTCTCTCCCCTTCTAATCCTCCACCGTTTCCTCTCCGATTTGAAGAGAAAAGCGAGGGGATTCCGTCCCCAACTACTTCCCGCAGGTATTCTCCTCCGATCCCCCAATTTTTGTCCAATAAAATCACCCCATTTGGCCTCATTGTGCATGTTTCGGTTCAACCCTAATTGGTAGTTGATTTGGATTTTGTTGCTATGATTTAAGTTGTCTTTTTGTTGTCATTATGTTAGGGATGCCTACAATTGTTCATGTTCATCATGTGGATAAAGAGGCCTTTTTGAAAGGCAATATGGAACCGGACCCGGATGAGGTAGCCTTGGTGTTCGAGCAAAGTCCTACGTACGCCGAGGTTTCGAAACAAGTTAGGATTGACTTGAATTTGATGAACCAAGATGAGATTGTAGAGTTGGAGGGAAGACATAATGCCGGTCATGGAGTGCATCTCCGTTGGAAGTTTTTGCGTATCACCTCGGAACTTCATTGGGTTGCATACACTCATGAATCGCTTGACAAGTCTCTTGAGTTATTTGCCACGGTAAAGTTTGATGCGCATGTGAACTTGGACTTCAACGGACATGCCTCCCCATTTGATGGTAAGAGTCCACCACTCATGAACCAAAGTCCACCACTCATGAACCTAGATGGCAGGAGTTCACCACTCATGAACCAGGATGGTAGGAGTCCACCACTCATCTCAACTGATGAGTACGGGGATGATGAGAACGAGGACAATGAGGATGGGATTGACCTCCACGACAACAATGTTGGAGATTTGGACTTATATATTGAACAAGAGACCATGGAGCATGACATCCCTTATTCTCGATGCTATGCATCGGACTCGGATGACGATGGGCCCGATGAAGATGTGGATGAGGAGGGGTTCACCGTCAAGGAGGCCGAAGCGTTCGAGAAGGTAGTGGGACGGGATCATCGAATTCCGTTGTTTTCTGACCTTACTCTCGCGGATGAAGCGACGGTTGATGGCGGAAAGGGTATCGTGCTCGAATCTAGGCCAACTTCTTACCGGGATATGAATCATTTGGACAATGGGATAACTCCCGGTTTGAGGTTCGCAACCTTGTTGGAATTTCAGATATGGATCAAGGAGTACTCAGTTAAGTACCATCGTCCGTTTAAGGTGGCTCACTCCGATAAAAAGAAGCGTTACACGGTGAGATGCTTACAGGAAGGATGTCCGTGGGAGGTGCGAGCAAGACCTTTGAAGAAAGGTCCCGATTGGCGCATAACTAGTTGTGTTGCAACACACATGTGCCGAGGCAAGAAGGTGGATGGCAAGGATGTGAAACCAGACCACCGTCAACTCACCTCCGAGTTCCTCGGTTATAAGGTTTCCAACTCCATCTCGACACTACCAACAATGAGTATTAAGAGTGTCATTGAAATTGTGGAGAACGTATTTCACTACACGATCAAGTACGGGAAGGCATGGAAGGCAAAGCAAGCTGCTTTCAGAATGTTGTATGGTGACTGGGAAGAAGCATACAACCGAATCCCTAGGTTGTTGGGAGCCATGGCCGCGACTAACCCGGGGATGGTCCATGTGGTTGAGCCGTTTGGGCAAAAAACAAGGAGTGTGGACGGCAAGACTGTCCGAGTATTTGGCCGTGCATTTTGGGCATTCGAACAATGTGTCCGTGCTTTTGAACATTGTAGGCCGGTCATCGCAGTCGATGGCACCTTTTTGACCGGTCCATACAAGGGCACTCTATTGGTTGCAATAGGAAATGATGCGGGAAATCGTCTGGTTCCATTGGCTTTTGCTTTAGTTGAGGCGGAAAACAATGATAGTTGGGAGTGGTTCTTTCACTATTTGAGAACCAAGATAATTCCACCTCAAAGGGAAGTTTGTGTCATCTCGGATCGCCATCAAGGAATTCTCAACGCGGTGCAGATCGAGATCCCCGGGCATGCTCGTTTACACCACCGATGGTGCATGAGGCATTTTTGCTCAAACTTCTATAGGGCTTGTGGGAGCAAGGAGTTTTCCGATGATCTTCAAGATTGTTGTCTCGCCTTCTCAGATCGTCGTTTCGCAAACTTGTACAACAGATTGCTCGCTAACAGATCTTTGAACGCCGGGGGGCAAGAGTTTCTCCATAGGCACATTGAACTTAGATCGAAGTGGGCAAGAGCTTACGATGAAGATGGCCGGAGGTACGGTCAAATGACAAGCAACATGGCAGAATGCTTCAATAAGGTGCTCAAGGGTGTGCGTGCATTGCCCGTGACTGCAATAGTTGAATACACATTCACCAAGTTGAATGAATATTTTCTGAAGTACTCCCTCGAGACGGACCAACAGATTGCGGGAAAGAACAAGCACAATCACAAGTACAAATTCCCACCAAAGGTTGATAATTTCGTGGAATTCGAGTCAATGAAGGCGGACTCCCAAGTTGCAACACTATTTGATAATGAGGAGTTGATCTACCAAGTAAACGAACCGGGAGGAACCACGGCCGATGGTGTCCAACATGGTGGCCGGGCATTCAAGGTATCACTCAAGGATTGTGAGTGCACATGAGGGAGGCCACAATTGCTTCATCTTGCTTGCTCGCACTTGCTAACGGCGGCTCGTACTAGACATGTGGATGTTAATCACCCGCGCACCGTGAGAGAGTCCGAGTTCTCTATCGAGACCACGAAAAACACATGGGCTCCTAGGTTTCACCCATTCCTAGACCGATCACAATGGCCGGAGTATCATGGAGTTCAACTATGGCCCGATCCGGCTTCGAAGGTGGACAAAAAGGGAAGACGCAAAACAAAACGTCTAAGGGGCGACATGGATGGTTGGGGCAGTGGTGGGAGGGAATGTCGGAATGACCAATTCCAAGAGCCTCGTGTGCGCTCTCGTTGTGGCAAGTGCAATGTGGAGGGGCACAACATAAGGAAATGCCCCCAAAGGAAGAAAGCCAAGGGAAATGAAGCAAGCACAAGCCAACAAGGTAGTAGCCAAGCAAGAAATAGGCAACAACAAGGTCCAAGCCAACATGGTGGGCCTAGCCAACAAGGTAGTACCCAAGCAAGAAATAGCCAACAAGGTAGTACCCAAGCAAGAAATAGCCAACAACAAGGTCCAAGCCAACATGGTGGGCCTAGCCAACAAGGTGACAATAGCCAACAAGCTCCAACTCCTCGAAGAAGAGGTAGCCAACAAGCTCCAACGCAACAAAGTGTGAGGCAACATGCTCCTATGCAACAAGCTCCTACCCAACAAGCTCCTACCCAACAAGCTCCTACGCAACACACTCCTAGGCAACAAGCTCCTACACGACAAGCTACAAGGCAACAAAGAGTGAGCCAACAAGCTCCAAGGCAACAAAGAGGGAGGCAACTTGGGCTTAGAAGAGGCCATGTTGGTTATAGAGGTCATGGTGGTGGTGTAGGCCGTGGCGGTGGTAGGACCGTGAGTATGATAGGATATCTAGCTGGGCCGTATCCGTATGTATCTCCATTTAATCCTTGCTTTTATATTGTTTCTATCCATTATTGTAATTTTTTATCGCATATTGTATTCATATTGGACACTTACTAACTTTCAGTTTATAATGTTTCTAGGTATGGCAGCGTCTCAACCCAACAAAGCAACAACCAAGCTCGTCAATGACTCGGGCTCATCATGTTCTGAGAGGCCGGGTTGGTTGGAGGTGGGTTTGAGGAAGGTGAGAGAACAAGAGGCTCGTCTTGCAAGGGAGAGGGAGAGTAAAATCTTCCGGAAAAGAAAAAGGAAGGAGGCGGAAGAGGAGTGCACTTCCAAAAGGAAGGACAAGGGAAAGGTACATAGCTCGACACAATAGAGCTATGTCGTGCTCATAATGTTGTGAACTATGTGCCTTTTATTTTGAACCTTCTTCACATTTCGACTTTGCTATGTAGTGGTGAACTTTGTTATGTAGTGGTGAACTTTGCTATGTATGAACTTGTTGTTATTATGCACATGCTGTGAACTTTGCTATGTATGACTTTGCTATGTAATACTTGCTGAAATGTTGTAGATTCCATCAGTTTGCTGGCACTTTTCTGGATGCCCCCAGTTTAGATGCATAGCGCCTCAAGACAAGGCGCTACCCTTCTGGTATGTTTCTGGACCAGAAACTAACAGAGAGCTCAGCGAGGGAAGGTGGGGAAAAATTCAATGGGTCGCGCCTTGCCACGAGGCGCTATACCCTCTTGGGAGCATAGCGCCTCGTGGCAAGGCGCGACACATTGACTTAGGAATTTTTCCCCACGTTCGCTTGCTGGGCTCTCTGTTAGTTTCTGGAACAGATGGGTAGCGCCTTGTGATCAGGCGCTACCTTATCGCACCATCGCGCCTGATCACGAGGCGCTATCCCCCCAGACTGGGCCCCCGTGGCCCCGGCTCGCCACGCTGGCAACTGGTGTAGCGCCTGATCACGAGGCGCTACCCTGTGTAGGGTAGCGCCTGCTCAAAAGGGTCAATGGCGTGAAATAGTTTCGGCCGAGGTTCATTTTGTGCTAAAGTTTCACCCAGAGGTCAACAGTGTCAAAATTGCCGCCTACTGATCTGAGCGTACGGAGAAAAAAACACGCCACACGAGCGTAGCACGTCCGGCCGCGCGAGCGTACGTGCACGTCTCTGTAGACTTTTTTTCTTCACTTTCTTCTCTCGTAGCTCAGTGTTTCATAGTACAAAAAATTCCCATGTTCAAACTATAAACAGTGTAAGTAGTATAAACTACGCACAAACACGGTGTAGAATTATATAGTACGGAACAAACAGAAAGGTGTACATCAGTACAAAGTACACAGAATAGGGAGTACAAAGTACGCAGAACGGGGAGTACAAAGTACACATAAATATGGTGCACAATTACACAGAACTGGGGTACAAAAACATATATAGCGCAGTGTACAAATTACACAGAACATGTAGTAAAAAATACACATAACACGAATTACAAAAGTATACAGACACAAATAGTACAAGCACACAGAAAACGGAGTACAAAAGTACACAGAGTAAGTATAAAGTACACAGAAGTTAGAGCATAAAGTACACAGAACAGGAAATACAAACTTTACAGAACCAGGAGCAAAAAAAAAGTTCGTCAAAACCAATCAACATGACATCTAATTTTTAAGATCTCGACACGAGAAGTTCAAAAGTGGAAACGGTTCGTAATTAGGATGAACGGTTTTCAAGATATTTCATTTTGAAATTTCGTTATTGAAAATAAAAGGAAAAGATGTCCTCCCGCCTCCAGTATCACTTTCTCTTTTATCCTCCTCACTTTCAATTTGCTTACGACACTTGCGGCATACATGCAAACTACTACCGGGACCGCGCGAACAAGAAGACGACAATTGTCACAGCGAGAGCGAGAGTAAAGCGACCTTTGCAAAGAGTTCCCTTTTTTTAGTGATTACGGGCATAAACAGGAATACAAAGCCGACATGTTACTACAACTAGTTAATTGCCCGTGCATTTGCAACGGGGGCATAAATATTTGTGTGATTCAACAATAATCGTGTTTGACATGCAATTTTAGAATTCTCATGCACATAAAGCATCATTATACAGGGCACAAGCAAAACATAATTTCCAAACAACTGTATTGAACATAAAGTGCAATGACTTCTAGACATTTCAATTTACAATCATTATATAGCGTAGCTTGTGGAAGGTGATTCAAAAAATTTAGCTGCTGACCAACCACGTTGAACAGTGTAGCATGGTTCCCTGACCCCTTGAATGTTCTCTAGCAATTTTACTCTCTCGCCTCTTGAGGGTAAACCCTACTCGGTCTTCTAGTGATAATCATGTGCAATTGCATGCTAAACAAAAACACGTGCAATTGCATGCTAACAAAAACATGATTTACAAAATCCATGAATCAAAAAAGTCATCTCGAAGGACATGTCAAATTCAAAATATTCTTATGAAATTACAACCTAGCTATAAAGCATGTCTAATTTGCACTCTAACAAAATGATGATGTGCAATTGCACGTTCATCATGCGTAATTACTAATTACATGCTAACAAAAACATATGCAATTGCACGCTAAAATGAGAATCATGCGTGATTGCAGGCTAAAACAAGAATCATGTGCAATTGCACAATAACAAAAAAACATATGCAATTGCAGGCTAAACGAGAGTCATATGTAATTGCACGCTAAACGAGAATCATGTGTAACACGTTAAACAAGAATCATGTGTAATACGCTAGAAGAGAATAATGTTTAATTGCACGCTAACAAAAAACATGTGCAATTGTACGCTATTAAGAATCATGTACAATTACACACTAATGTGAATCATGTGCAATTGCACGTTAAACAAGAATCATGTGTAATACTCTAGACGAGAATCATGCTTACTTGCACGCTAATAAAAAACATGTGCAATTGCACGCTAATAAGAATCATATGCAATTGCACACTAAAACGAGAAACATGTCGTCGCGAGCGAAGCAGACAAACTACACTAGAATCATTTGCACATTAACCAGAGTTATGTGAATTGCACACTAACAAACATGTGCAATTGCGCGTTAACAAGACTCATATGTAATTCCATCGTACCGAGAATGCTACCGAGAATCTTGTCCATTTGCATGCTATCATGAATCATTAGTTAAAAAATCGAAATGGCCCTATTTCTAACCCTAATTGAGTTACTCTTGAGGATACAAAATAAATTTAAAAAGTTCGCCCAAAAAACATGTGTAATTACATATTTATGCAAAAAATGGACGCACGACAAATCTGTATGCAACTACATCATACATATATCATGAGTAATTGCAAACTAACAATAAAATCATTATCAAACAAGAAAAATAGAAATAAAAAATTCTCAAGAAAAATAAAAACATGCAATTGCACGCTAATAAAAATCATGTGCAATTGCGGCATTATCATGCGCAATTGCACGCTAAACGATAGTCATGTGTAATTGCACGCTAATCGAGAATAATGTGTAATCACAACATGTGTAATTGCACGCTAGACGAGAATGATGTGCAATTGCACGCTAATGATAATTGTGTGTAATTGAACGCTAATGAGAATTATGAATAATTGCACGGTAAAACGAGTAATATTTGTAATTGATCGCAAACAAAAACATGTGTAATATCACGCTAATGAGAATCATGTGCAGCTAAAACAAGAATAATGTGCAGAAATACACGCTAAAACAAGAATAATGTGCAGAAATACACGCTAACGATAATCGTGTGCAACTGCATACTAAACTAGAATCATTTACACATTAAACGAGTTATGAGCAATTTCACATTTGCCTTTGGGTCCCACCATGAGTTTCACATTCTGGAGACCCACATCCGAGACAACACGAACAAAAATCAAACTCAACGAAGAAAAAAAAGCCCAAACGCAAAAAGATACCAGGAAATAGAAAAAAGCCCCACAAACCCCAATAGAAAAAGAAAAAAAACATGTTTAACAGGCCAGCGCAAAACATAACGAACTTAGCATCTCACGCGTCAACAAATCGCAAAACGTGATCTATCAATCACACAGTCCAGCTCGTCGACCGAGCGTTAAGCAAACTCTCGGGCAGCCGAGCGTTAGCAAAACTGTAAAACAAAACCACCAAATTTAAAATATATGCATAATTTCGCAAATGCTACACCATATATTTGACTTAACAAAAGAAACAGAAATCTTTATACTGCTTTAGCTTAAACAAACGAGTAGCAGACAAAAAGTTTTAAAAAAGCACACTACCGGTGATTTAAAACGTCATACACAAAGCCCAACAACGGCAAAACAACCAGAAAAGAAAAAACGGGCCGAATCCATGTGGGCCGAACTGCCGAAGGAGAAACACCAGCCCGCGATCAAAAACGGGAATAGCAGGAAAAGGCATCGTACGGTCGCAAAAATCGACCGAGCGGTAGCGTAGAGCTCGGGCAGCCGAGCGTTAGCAAATGCGATAAACAAGACATGTGGGTTTCAAAATATATTCTTGGCTCAGTGGAAATAATTGCCCTGCATGGCACGGTTAGTTCAAATGACATAACAAGGATTTTATCTGTTGTCTACACCCATCATCTATCTTCACAACCATATATATTGTTTACGCCAAAAGTCAAGGATGATGTGAGAATATGACATAATTTTTCTACTTACACATGGGTCCAAAAATACGCATATGTATGCTGTTTTTATGACTTCTATTATGTTGCTATGACTCATAATTTTCATTCTCTATGCCGATTTTATCTGTTATGGATCAACATGAACGTAAATATTTACATATTTTACATACCTAATCTAAATCTTTGATGAAATAACGACATAAAAAATTTGTGGGTAACAACAATCTACCATCATTTACAGTAAAACAATATCGTATTTGGTGTTTCCGGCCTGCACCTTAATAAACAACTGTTTTAACAAACTGTAGTAGTACCCTTCTGACCAAAGGGGTATTGTTTCTGAGAAAGACAGTAATACGATGCAGCTGAAGACTCGAATGAAGCTCAGCAGAGAGGAAACAACTTGTGCAGTCAGTCATGAATCAAATCGAAAGCTCTGCTGTCGAGACACGTGAGTGTGACCCGGTTCACAATAAACACTACCGTGATAAAGGTTCAGCAAACACCAAACAACAGTGGAAACATCCGACGAGTTAAATACGCACCACAACACCAGCAAAGACATCCCAGAAGGGTTCAGTCAAACCAACTCAGTCCAAGAAACACCGAAGCTATAGCAGAGTACATGGACACGCCAGGATCGCTAGAGCACCAATCCGTCAGTCGCTGCGGGCAGGAGAAGCATCAGGGGACCTTGAGCGTGACCCCACAGGTGATTCTGAGGATTGCCTGGGCGACTTACGGCGTGGAGGTGATCCGTCACTGTCTGGTGGTGGCGACCTCCTGTGAACATGTAAACCAATGTTAAGAGCTTTTCACTATATGACCACAGATTACTATCGATTTCCCCACTAAAATGTCATATGGTAACTCTGCAGTGCGCATTATATAGTAAACACATAACATAACAATTTGGCATGCAGAAACAGCTGTTAAGAGGAGATGAAGGCAGATCTAGCACATCATAATCCGATTTCCTAAGATGGAATTTTAAATGACAAGCTCGTGCTTTTGCTGAACAGCATGAAACAAGAATACAACGCAAGAATTTCAGACGCTGGCAATCATCTCTGAGTTCATAGAGCAAATAAAGCAGATGTACATAGTAGAAGCATAGACTATCTATTCTTTCGCAACACCAGAACTTGTGCTAAAAATTAGATATGGAGCTTACAAAGCAATGAAGACAGAGAGAACATAGTAGATCTGAAACATTAGAAGTCTAAACCATATATTTCTTTAACAACAACACGAGAACTTACTTTCCATCACGCTGGCCACCACCTCTACCAGCAGGTGAATAGGACCTCCGCTTGTCGTCTTCATGCCCTTTTGGCTGACGCCTGGGAGATTGTGTGTGATGTGATCTTGGTGGAGACGCAGAGTAGTCATCTCGCCTTCTTGGAGCAGGAGAGTGCGACCTTATAAAATGTTAAACACAGATAAAGAGCTTTTGAGAGAATGTCACATGGCAAGCAAAACAAAACCTAGTATTGTCCTACCTTGACCGAGGACGGCCACGATAGCGAGGAGAGTAGGAGCGTGAACGGGAACGAGACCTCCCTGCAAAATCGAGAGGCTTTAGGTAATTTGGAACCTGGTATTACAACAAGAAGAATTCGCAACAGAATATGAATGCTCAAAACACAGTGAACTCCAGATTTCACCCTTCCGCAATTTGAAATAAGCAGTTTGTCACATCGTAAAATAAAAACTACGGAGTGGTACAGTGGGGCCTTATATAATCTTAACCTTAGATTTAACATCTGTACACATTTGTTACATGTCTTGTAGCAACCTGTCAATTATGCCTCTGTGTAACTGATGTTTTCTCTGTTTAGATAAACTGCAGGGTGCTACCTTTAGATCAAGAATGTATAAGAAAGCTAAGCATAAATAAATAACTTTCCAATGGTGTGGTGTAGCGGAGCTAACACCTTATCTGCCACAAAAAAAAAGATTAAATTGGTCTATCTACCTGCAACTGTAAGGTCTAAATTGGGATAAATAACTTGGTAGAAAGCAAAACTGAAGCTTTTAGAATTCAAGATTGACATTATGGAACACGGAGGTCCGGAAATCACAAAATATTAATGATGTATAAGAAAGTACCATAACGAGAATAACGTCTTTCATGTTCACCAGAATACCCCCTGCAGAGCGACGCAACCGGTCATTTCAAATGAGAAAATGACAGAACATATAAGGAAAGAACTTCACAGGAAGGATGGATAACATACCTGACTCTAGC
Source organism: Poa pratensis (assembly GCA_947311845.1). Lineage (NCBI taxonomy): Eukaryota > Viridiplantae > Streptophyta > Magnoliopsida > Poales > Poaceae > Poa > Poa pratensis. Next base: position 86,609,932 of record CAMZMU010000117.1, on the reverse strand, counting down.
TCTATTACGCATATCATCTGGCCTTTTGCGCGTCTCAGCAGCAACAACGACAGTTATCTCTCGGCCAAAAAATACTTGACGATTCATGTGATACTGGGCCTCAGAGGCATCATAAGGGTCAACAAACTCCACAAATGCAAACCCTCGGGGCTCCCTGTGTATGTTGCTTTCATTAGACAAAGTAGGAAAAAGGAAATTAAAGAGATAACAAACATATAAGATGGCATGAAGTATCCATAAAGAGTGTGTGTGCCTCTCGTGTTACCATCACAGTTCAAAATGCAGTGTGTCCTCTATGATTCTTGACGAAGCAGTCAACAACTTACAAACAATTCCATCAAAAGGAAGCAATTGTTGGTAAAATCAGTTATATGCCCAGGACCTAGCACCCAAGTTTCTTGTACGAAATTCTTGTATAATGACTAAGTACGGTAATCCTCACAAAGAGCATCTTCATAAAATCATTTGCTTCACGTTCTTCAATGTTTGAAAAGTCTCAAAAGTACTTGAAATGTACTTCGCTTCATTTTATCTTCTCATGGACCACCCAGTACAACTCTCTTATCTTCTCTTCATGAAATTAATTTTCTCACTCAATCAAATCTTGTCTTCATAGAAGAACTTCATTCAGACAAGACTCTATCTTGCCAAGTAAATCAATTGTTAGGAATATTAAAAAAGGCTTCAACACATTAAGGTCTTGTATTTACATCAAACAATACAACCCTGGGAATAATCTCAGAAGAAGAAACTCTCATGGTGCAAGGATGAATGAGCAAGAGAAGGCAACGTAAGCATTTTCAAATCGGTTCATAACAAAATCTGGTGACAGGAACTAATAAGTGATGTACACTTCACAGACTACAAATGAGTAGAGCATTTTCATGGAGCCTAAATGTTAGGACACAAAAGTGGTTGTAGAGACTGGCATCGCACCAAAGCTGAAAGAGGCTTGCAAGCTCTCATCATAAAAAAAAGGTAAGAGAAGGGAAATTACTAAGCTTAAGCAATAACAACAATGAAGAAAAATGTTCAATGTTAAAACGTTCTATATTCCCTATGATCATAGGAAAAGAAAGTCAAATTTGTTTTGCCCATTGCAAAAAAACTGCGAATATGTCAAACCTACCCGGTGTGATAATCCTTTGGCAGGTACACATCCCGAACAGGACCAAACCTTTCAAAAGGAACTCGAAGATCATCCGGCCTGCCACAGTTAAGTGAATAAAAGGGAAGCCAATAACTCGTAAAGTGAAATATTCTTCTTCGTATACAAAAAGTCACTGAAATGGGAAACCAGCATCCATGTCACAGTTTAACTACCTGCAGCTTAATGGAATGTTGCGGACCAGGAGGCTTCCTGAACTCTCCTGCCTCCGTCCTCCATAACCTCTCCTAGGGGGACTTCTTCCTCTACCCCCATATCCCCTCCTTGGGGGACTACGATACAGGGGACTGTACCTCCTCATTGTTCTGTCTGTAATAACATACAAACACATGACATGTTAGCGCCTCTTTGATTTGACGATTACAAGGAGGCTGAAATCAGAAATAAACATAGGAATTGGATGCCATGGCATGTCAAGTCGTACATGAATAAAAAGCACGGGAATAGGTAACAAAAGTTGTCTGGCTGCACAACAGGAAAAATGCATGAATTTTCTTGAAAGAGGGTCTTTGACATAGTGGTCATGGAGTCAGCAAAATTTCCGAGGTGCTGGCTTATAGCAAGACACCATTGCACACCAGATTTACTCTGCCAGCTCATGTCTAACGAAGCTCAAGAGGGGCACAACAACAAGGCTAGCTGCACGATATTTAAGTCATAAGATACCCTCCTGGTACAAAATTAGTGATCTAGGATCAAGAGAACAGAACAATCTATGGGCAAGTTCTCTTAAGAAAAGAAAATTCGATCAAAATTCTTAGCACAAGTTTCTCATAATATAATAACCGGATCACAGAACATGAACAGATGATGCTGTACGCCTGTACCTTAACATCTCTTCTCAAAATTTGAGCAGCGATTCCGATTCGTAGACAGTTGAATCATGTGTACCAATCTACTACTAACAACACAACATAAACCTAGGAGAACATGCAGCCAGCGCACGAACCATTGACGCGAGTTGATTGAAGCAATTGCCCTTACTGCCGAAACACTGCGGCGCCGAGCAACCTATTGGCACATCTAGGTATGGTCGGTTCAGCGTGATAACTCCGGAAAAGACAGTATTCGAGATTTCCAGCGGGGAAACTTCAGGAATCAAAAGTGGAGATGCCCTCCATGTTACCCAGCGGATCTAAGCCCACGCCGCAGACCTAGGGTTTCCGGTGAAAGAACAGTAGACTACGCACGTAGACACTGGAACACGCTCGCAAGCATGCGGATAGATAGGGCGGGTGGATAAGGGAGGAGATTGGGTTTACCTACCGGGATGAAATTCGGTGATCGCCGGGGAGGTTCCGCCGCCGACGCCGCGATGGTTCGAAGGGAAAGAGAGAGGAGATAGCCGAGGTAGACGCCGGAGAGGAATCGACATATAGATGGGTGGGCCCACTATTTTATGGGCCTGTTCGTAACCCTTTCTTACTGACTGGCCTCTTCTTAGAAGTCTAAAAGGGAAGCATCTCTAACACAGGCCCAACACAAGTACCGTGAGCCCAACTAGATAGTGCATGATTAATAAAACATTTATTGTGTTGTAATAGCTTGTTCATCTAGTAAAATAATGTTTTCTATTTTTCTAGTAAAATTGTAGTAGTGGGTGCAGCATCTTGGAGCCCACGCTCCACAAGGTCTTTTAAAAAAACAAAAAGGCATTTATAAGTTTCAGAATAATCGGGAAAAAACCAATATGTATATAATGATTGTTAGTGAGCAAAAAACCAATCTGAAATCCGTTGTATTCTAGCCTGAGAAAAAATAATAAATGTGTGGATCTGGGTGTGGTAAATAGTGCATGTTTTCAAAATTTTGAAACTGGTCAGATTATCATTTATGTCTAGCCTAACATGTACCAAATTTTGCATTGAGATTTTACACTCGTAGAGTTCAACATTATCTACGTGTCTATGCCTATGTTTTTTGTTTGATTTTTTGAAACTCATTTTTTTAAAGCACCCAACCCAAGCTCGGGCTCCATTTGGGTTTCCGTTATTCACGTGGTATATAAATTTGAGAAATGGATTAATCCCTCCGATCCATATTAATTGTCGTCGAGTTGGATGTATCTAGTAGCACAGACTCAACATCCAATGTGTGGTTTTCGGTGTCACTAGAAATTGACTATAGGAGAATTAGTAGATAGAAAAAAACCAAAAATTAGTATGTATCACCAAAGGTCATCTTGTCGTTTTTTGGGGCGTTTAATGTCCCAGTGAGCACATCTCTTGCTCATCCACATTGTCAGATAGAGGCATCATGACAAGTGCGGTGTTTTATCTCCCGGGCTACATGTAGCCCGGTTTTGAAAATTCAAAATCAACAATTTGAAGTTTTAAAAATAATCGTGGATAGTGATGATTTGTATGAGTATGCAAAAAGGAAATGCGAAACATTTTGTATTTTATGTTGTGTCATAATGACAAATTTCTACATCTCGGGTGGTTAACAGTGACAAATTAAAAAAACTCTCAAAATTGTTAGGATTTATCATTTTCGTGTAGGCCAGAATACAAACTATTTCGAGTTGAAAATTGTAAAAGTGTAGAATAAGTCATTGTCAACATCTAGGATTTTCACCGGAAACTTAAAAATGGTGTTTTAAGAAAAAAAATCGGGCTACATGTATCCTGGGCTACAAAGTGTTGGCATCATGACTTGTTTGTGTACTGACAAAAAGGGAAGCTAAGCTTGCCTTAGCATGGCTGGGCAAACGAGATAAACATTCCGAAAACTTGCTTTGATTTGCTCTTGAGCCAAAGCGGGTTATCGAGACCCTCAATGGCCAAGTAACATTGAATTTGCCAATGTGAAAAGGTGATGCAAGTGCTTGTAAATCAAGTCTGTTATGTTGAGCATCCTAACAAAATGGACATGACTGAGTTAGAATCGACCTCATGTGCAAAATCCCGTGAGATGTTCAAATATCTATCCTCGGCAAGCCTCATATTTTTTCGCATAACTAGTGTAATCGTGAAGGCACTATGATTTGGACTTTGGTGAGTGTGATCATGAACGCACGAAGTAGTTGTTCTTCTGTTATTTTGATTATCTATCATACACTCCATCCGTTTCTAAATATAAAGTGTTTTCCCTTTTTTTCAAATTCACGTGTATCTAAACACGTTTTAGTGTGCGTGTTCACCCATTTCCGTCTATATCTAAACAACATTTGAAATAGTTAAATCATCAGCAACGGAGGGAGTATATAGAAAAATTAGAGTATCTCCACCGGGGGCCTCCAAATTACCCCCAAAGGCCCATTGGGGGTCCGGACGGCCAAAAACGCCACCAGCGGCACCCCCAAAGGGTCACCCTGAACAAAAACATGTCCGGCACCCCCCAAGAGGCCTCCAAGTTTGGAGGCCCCCTCGAGGGTGCCGGACATCGGGGCGGACATGCGCCTGACAGGGCTAGCCCGCCCGTCATAGAGACAGCACCTCGCCCCGTGTTAACTTCGGCTTGGCAGGAGGCCGTTGCGCCGCGTTTAATGGCGGTCAGTCGTCGGGCAGTTTCCCAGCCGTAGCCAGTTGAGCACATAGCCATGCCTCGCCGCCTCGCCACCTCATGCGCCACACTCACCTAGGCAGTGCGCCGTGCTCACGGCACGGCGCAGGAGGACGCCGCCGCCGCTGACGAACAGCCGTTCGACTGAGCGGATGTGGACGACGTCGACGTCGACGAACAGGAGGAGCAGGAACCGTTGCAGGACCCGTACCCCGGCCAGGAGCCGCCGCCGCCGGAGCTCGACGAGGTGCCGCCGCCGCAGCAGCAAGCGCTCCCGCCGCAGCAGGCGCTCCCGCCGCCGCTGTGGCCTGACCTGGTGGTTGCCGCCAACTCGTTCGAGAGCTGGCGCAACGAGCAGGCTAGCCTCCAGGTCAGGTTTGGCTACGAGGAGTTTGGGAACGCCGTGGAGGCCGCAATCAGGCAGGCCTCCATCCTGACCGCGGAGCGCGACGAGCGGTGCCGCGCCTTCATGGCCGCCGAGCGGGCGGCGTACGAGCAGCTCAACGCCCAGGCGGAGGAGCCCACGCAGCAAGCGCTCATCGCCCAGGCGGAGGAGCTAGCGGATGCGGCCTCCCGGCTGCGCGCCGAGTGGGAGGCGCACGAGGAGCTGAACCAGATACGTGCGGAGAGGCAGGCTCGCGCGAGGCAGGCGCAGGCTGAGGACAGGGATGCCATGCGCCGGGTGGCGAGTCAGCTCCGGCAGGAGAGGCGTGTGCGCTCCCGCTTAGCCCACCAGAAGGCCGCGCACGACGGCGAGGCTGGCCCGAGCGACGGCGATGCTGGCCCGAGCGGCGGCGTTTAGATTAGGCTTACGTTTAAGTTTTAGTTTAAGTGTCTATGGTTTTAGTTTAACTATATAACGTGTTAGTTTAAGTTTAGAACTTATATCGGTTTAGTTTAAATTTGTATCTTTTTAAATTAGTTCGAAAGCCGCGGTCGACACAAGTACCGCCCGCAAGGTGTTCGATCATTTGCTCGCGTTTGGGGACGGACGTTTGGGGTGCGCCGCTGTGGGTGACCTCTAAATCTGGGGCGGGCACATGTCCGGCACCCCAATTAGACCTCCACTGGGGGTGCCGGACACGAATTTGGAGGCCCGTTGGAGATGCTTATACGAGAAGACCAAGCGGAAAGAGAAGCCACACTAGAGTGTGAGCCGTGTGGCACGGCAAGTGGCAAGTACCATTGGTACTTCCTATCACTGCCGACGCAAACGAGCCGCCGGGCGGTAGGTCTCGTAGGCACATGTGATGTGTTTGTTGAATAGACCGTGCCCGTGTCTGCTGTCTGCCCCAGTCGCCATGGCTCATGTCGGCCCTGTTCTAGTAGTAGGGCTGAACTACTGCAAGTCTACAGCTCTAGCTACTGCTACCACCTGTTGATCGACGCTTCGTTTGGGCCAGTCCGTGTTTGTTTATGAATGCACAAGCTGACGTGCGTCCAATCAAAGTCACCTTGAGCTGAACCATTTATAGCAATCAAAAGAAAAAAATTGTTCTAAATGATCCTTCGCTAAACTATCAGCAACTAATTACCCCTAAAAAAGTTCAACCCAATTTGTCCCCTCACCAAAAACGCCATATTAAAAGGCGTTTTGACCGAGGATCTGAAAATCTCAAAATAACTTATTCGCTTTCGCTTAACTTAAATTGTGAAATGCAGAAACGACTAGGTCCTCTGAAATAACCCATTTGATATGACGTGTCAGAAACACCATCGCGAATGGCGTATTATGAAATTCTCATAACCTATGGGCCGATAAGATTTTTGGGGAGCAACCGGGCACGGCTGCTCGCTTTCTTTGCGATTACATCTGCGTCGACCATTCGTCTGATTATTCGTCACTACCATGATTGACCGCCACAATGTTATGGTGGGGACATTCTTGGTCAACATGTATGTGATATTTCTCTATTTGTTTACACTAGTATCTGATCCACATGTAGACCATCTATTAGGATATGTCTAGTGTGTCGCGTGTGATTAGATTTATTAATGCATATGTTATGTTGATTTCACTAATTAAACTCATCCAAAATTTACTTAAATTCCAACACAGATTGCATTAAACTTACTTGTATACTTTACTAATTGTAATTTTAGTACTAGTAAGATCGAGAGTTCCTGCCAAGCGTAAACTCTAAGACACGTTTTTCTATATCAACCCTTGTGGGTAGATGCCTGATCACACGTGAAACGTGATTGAACACATTGAAGAGAGGAACCAAGCTAAACCACCCATCTACTACTAGGCGGAAAATATGGTGAAATTTGACAAAATTAACCCTTTGCCGAAACTTCATCCATAAATAACCCTTTTTTCAAAAAAATTCAAAAACTAACCCTTTTGTGTGGCTCCCGTATCGGGGGCGCCACACGTGAAGGTGCAACGCCCCAGGCTGGGGAGCCACACATCTGCCAGCGTGGCAAAGCGGCCCCCAGCCTTGGTGGTGTAGCGCCCGAGCTGGGGGCGCCACGCCTCCATGTGTGGCGCCGGTGGCTGGGGCGCCACACAACGATATTGACTCGCCCAGCCCGACCCGACCCGCATCTCACCTCAGTCGTTCACTTACACAGAAAAAGGAAAGGAAGAACAGAAAAGGGCGGCGACTGCGGTTCCTCCTCTCCCCCTCTCAAATCCACACCAAATCCGCACCGATCTGAAGGAATTTGGGCTCCCCATCGTTCCTCAAGGTAATCTTCCGTTCCCCTCAGTTTCATCCAATAGATGTTTCAGATTTGTCCGGTTTTTGCCACACTAGGTGAAATCTTAGTTCATCCTAGATTTCGAAATTAGTATGGCATGAGGCTTGTTTTTTGATCCCCTAGCATTTGTATGGCACTTGTAATAGTTGTTAATCATGTGGAGGGTTGATTTTCATTTTTAGTTAATTCGGTATAGATGTGTGATATGAAATCTATGTGTATGTGAGGTGTATTTGTGGATGTAAAAGTGGTTACCCAATGGTAGATGTGTGATATGAAATTTTATATGTGGTGTATGTGTGGATGTGGTAGATGTCCTATATGAGGTTGAAATGAATATTGAAAAGATATTGAAAAATTTCTATGTCTTACTAGTGGTAGTTTTTTAAAATATGTAGGATGGAACTTCTCGAAGAACAATATGATAAGAAGCACCGTGCGAGAAAGATTGCGGAGGGAAAGGTAATTTGTAATGTTTTGCATATTTTAGATGTTAGTTCATATTTCTATTCGGCGTGGACGTTGTTGTAACTTGTAATTATTTTTTTTAGGTACTTGCCCCCCTTCGTCTTCGGTCTCACGAGGCCTCCTTGCAAACTGGTGACAAGGGCATGCCGTACGACGAGAGGTACACCGAGTACATCGAGAAGCTTGGACTCCTTCCATTCATTCAGCTCGTGTCTCGGTCCACGCCAAATTTCAATCCTTCGGCCATCACTGCTCTTGTTGACCGTTGGAGGCCGGAGACACACAGCTTTCACCTCCCCACCGGGGAGATGACGGTGACTCTTCAGGACGTGTCGATGATCCTGGCACTACCCATCGCGGGCAAACCTGTGTGTTTTAGCACCGAATCTGATGGGTGGCGCGAGCAGATGTTCAGCCTTATTGGTGCGGCTCCTCCGGAGAAGGATGACTCTAGTAAGGATAGACTCTCCGCCGGCGCCTCATTTGTTTGGATCCGGGAAAAATTTGCTAAGTGTCCTGAAGGGGCTGATAAAGTGGTCATTCAGAATCATTCACGTGCATACGTGTGGTACGTGATCACGAGGACTTTGTTTGCTGATAGTAGTGGGCGGAACGCTCCGTGGATGTGGCTGAAGGCGTTAACACGTTGGGAGAGTAAGCAAAGCTGGGGTACGGCTGCGCTTACTTACTTGTACCGGCAGGTAAATATTTATGTTGCTTTCTTTCTTGTGTGTGCAAAACTTATGAAATTCTAACATGTATACCTATATGTGCAGTTGGATGATGCGTGTCGTCGGTTCGTCGGTGAGGCCGGTATCGGTGGTCCAATGATCCTACTTTCGGTTTGGATGTGGGAACACTTCTCACTTGGACGGCCGAAGCTTTTGCCATGGAAGCCTTGGAACGACCATGACCATCCCAAGAGGCTTCGGGAGGCTACATGGGCATACAAGTGGGACAGGGTTGCGGAGTTCACCGGCGACCCGCAAAAGGAGTACTTGCGGTACATCAACGAGTTCGACTCGCTGACCCCCGAGCAGGTAATAATTAGAATGGTTTCGTTCAATCACAATCTATCTTAAATCCCAACTGCACATGCTGAAATGAGTACTATGATATAGGTGAAATGGCAGATTTATGGTGTCGGGGAGAGATTTGGTTGGAATCCGGAATTCTCTCTAAACCCGAAGTGTCTCGAGGAAGAATATCTTTGGATGATGCAGTGCCCATTGATATCCTTGTCCCTACAATAGTTGGGACACAACCAAAACCTTCGTCCTCTTGTCTCATCCCAATCATTGGATTGCTTGGCCTTGCAAATGTCTTGGCAATAGCACTTTGGTGGGTCCTCCTGGGGCTTCTCAGTCGCCATCCTCCATGCCCACTGCCTCTCCAACCAGCTCGGTGACCCCATACCTACGTAAGTTAGGAAAAAATTGTTAGTACAATAAAATTAACAATATTCGAAATAAAAGACAATAACCAAATAATTTTCATTCGTACCAATCATCTACGACTACCACCTCTACGCCTTCTACGAGTACCCCCTCTTAGCTCGTCAAACATTGATGTTCTTCCGCCACGGTGGCTTGTGCTACCACCACCGCCACTACCGCCACCTCCACGGTGGCTTGTGCTACCACCACCGCCACTACCGCCACCTCCACGGCGGCTTGTGCTACCACCACCGCCACTACCACGGCGGCTTGTGCTACCACCACCGCCACTACCACGGTGGCTTGTGCTACCACCGCCAACTCCACCGTCGCCTTGTTGCCTGCCCGCATGTTGGCTAGCACCCGGGTTGCTTGTGCTTGCATAATTTCCCTTCGATCTCTTGTTTCGACTACAACCTCTAGTGTTGTGCCCACCACCATTGCATTCTCCACAACGGGCAGCCACACTAGGCTCCTGAAAATCTTGGTTGCCCCACTCTCGGAGACCTCCTGCACCCCATGCGTCCATGTCATTTCTAAAACGTTTTGTCTTCCGTCTTCCCCGTTTCGTCACCTTCAGTATTGGATCGGGCCATAGTTGAATGCCATGATATTCTGGCCATTGTGATTGGTCAAAGTAAGGTTCAAATCTGCCCGCCCATGTCTCCTTGGTAGCCTCGATCGAGTACTCGGACAACCTAACCGGATCAACGTATCCCACTTTTCTAATGCGTGCCGCCGTCCGCAAGTGCGAGCAAGGGAGATGAAGCAACTGAGGCCTCTGGCACGAGCACAAACATTGCTTTAGCAAGACTTTGCACGCACGCCCTCCGTGTTGCACACCACCTACCGTGGTGCCTCCTGGCTCATTGACTTGGTAAATCCACTCGTTGTTGTCAAAACATTGGGCTGTATTGGTCTCCGCCTTCCTTAACTGGTATGTCATCCATTTGTCAGCTTCAGGTGGATACTTGTACTTCTTCTTGTGCTTGTTCTTCCCTTCCATCTGCTCAAACGTTTCCTCACTATATTTTTGAAAATAGTCATTCAACTTGTCGAATGTGTATTGAACTATTGTTGTCACGGGCAACGCACGGACTCCTCTGAGCACATTGTTGAAACATTCTGCCATGTTGCTTGTCATGTCACCGTACCTCCTACCGTCGGTGTCAAATGCTCTAGTCCACTTGTGCCTCAGAGACGCATGCCTATCTAGGAACTCTCGACCCCCCGGCGATGTGAGAGTTAGCAACCTGTTGTACAATCTCACAAAATGCCGCTCGGTGAAAGCGAGACAACAATCTTTTAGATCATCAGATAGCTCCTTATTTCCGCATGCCCTATAGAAGTTGGACACAAAATGCCTCACGCACCATCGATGGTGCAAAGGAGCATGCCCGGGAATATCAATCTCCACCGCATTGAGTATGCCTTGGTGGCGGTCCGAGATGACACATACCTCTCTTTGAGGCTCAAATACCTTTGTTCTCACTAGACCCATGAACCACTCCCAGTTGTCCTGGTTCTCCGCCGTCACCAAAGCAAAAGCCAACGGCAACAACCGGTCGTTAGCATCATGAGCTACGGCAATCAAAAGTGTGCCCCTGTACTGGCCTGTCAAGAATGTGCCATCCACGGAGACAATCGGTCTACAATGCTTGAATGCCCTTATGCATTGCCCGAAAGCCCAAAATGCACGGCCAAAGACACGGACGGTTGCACCGTTGTAATCCCTAGTCTTTTGGCCAAAGGGCTCCACACACGTAACCATGGCCGGATTTGTAGCAGCCATAGCTCCCAACAATCTAGGAAGTCGGCTGTATGCTTCCTCCCAGTCACCATACAACATCTTGAATGCAGCTTGCTTGGCCCTCCATGCCTTCCCATACTTCACCGAGTAACCAAACATGTCTTTCACCGTGTCCATGATAGCCCTCACCGTAAAAGTGGGGAATGCCTCTATGGAATTGGAAAGTCTATAGCCGATGAAATCGGAGGTTAGTTGCCAATGAATGTCCTTCGCATCCTTGTTGAAAGGATCGTATGGCCACCTAGAGGGGGGGGGGGGTGAATAGGTGCTACTCCAATTTTTAATTCTTTTTCGATTAAGGCTTGACACAAAGGTAAATTCTCTAGATATGCAACTAAGATGAATTTACCTATATGACAAGTTAAGTCTAAACAAGATAAGATACAAGTAGTAAACAACAAGAAATGAGTAACCGATCGGGAAGCATGCGGAGACAAGGATGTATTCCCGAGTTCCTCCTTTTTAGGGGAGTACGTCTCGTTGGAGGGGTGTGAGTTTCAAACTCAAGACGCCACAAATGGCCTCACCCTATTCTCCGATGAACCTCGCACAAAAGCTCGGTCCACCTTCCACTATCGGAGACCTTCAAGGCGGAATCCGGAGCCCTTACAACAAGCTTGGAGCACAACCCACAAAAGGATTGGGAGCTCCCAAGCACCACAGCTTCACTACACAAAAGTAGCAAGCAAGTAAGTACAACAAGATGCCTAGGTTTTCCTAGTGGAAACCCTAGGCTCAAATCCCTCAAGTGAATGAGGGGGAAATGAAGAACTGCTTGGTGAAGATGTAGATCCGGGCCTTCTCCTTCAATCCTCCAAAGATCAACAAGTTTGGGTGGAGGGATTGGGAGATCTAATGTTTCTTGAGCTTGCAACAATGGTGTACTTCGAATCTAGGCGAGCTCAGCTGCTGGAGGTAGGTGGAGGGGGTTTTATACCCCTCCCAGAAATGTAACCGTTGCAGACAGCTCAATCGGATATTCCGGTATAAGTGAGTATCGGATATTCCGAACCACCGGATATTCCGATCCAACACCAACCGGAAATTCCGAGTAACTCCAGTACTGGATTGCTTCAGGTCCTTAGACAAATTCGAGCAAAGTCTTGCCAGTCGGATAATCCGGTTCAACTGAGCATCGGATATTCCGACATATTCGGATAATCCGGTTCCTTCTGTATCGGATATTCCGAATAACACCAGTACCGTTTCTTCTCAATTCCTTAGCAGAAATCGACTCAACTTTGATGATCGGATATTCCGGGTCACACTGGACCGGATAATCCGATGCACATATTTCAGCAATAAGCTCTTTTCAACTTCCTTTTTGGATTTGATGCAAAGGTGTTTTAGACATGGTAAAACCTGCATCACTTGATTCACACATTAAATCCTCACTAGTGTTGTTGCCTAACACACAAAACACAAGGGATTAAGAAATGTCCTTTCAATCTCCCCCTTTTTGGTGTTAGATGACAACACTAGGATTTGCAATAGAAATCCACAACTCGAACATGTTTTTCAACAAAATATGGAAAGAACTCCCCCTAGATGTGTGCATATAAGTAGTTTGCCTTGGAATGCAAATACACACATATAGGAAGGAACAATTTCCAACACATGATATGGATCACAATAGAAGTCACTAAGAGACAATAACAACACACTAGGTTGAGACTTGAGATGAAGATCATACCTTGTGCATAAAGATGAAAAATAATAATCCATAGAGATCATAGCACAATAATTTAGTCTCAACCATACATAATTAGAAATCCATATGTCTCTCACATAGAACATAAACATCCACATAGTTTCAACACTCACAAAAAGCAAATAAGTTCGACAAAGAGATAAACACGGACACAAGCGCAATAAGAATGATAAACGCATATGCTTGTGCCCGAACCCATGCAAATCCCACGGAGAACCTACTAGAACTACTTCTCCCCCTTTGGCATCGAAACGCCAAAAAGGAAAAAGAGCGATGCTACGTCCCAAGGAGATCACTCCGAGTCAGAGGCATCGTCAGCATCTTCATCATTATCATCAGCATCTTCATCATCATCATCATCATCATCATCAGAGTCCTCTGCATACTCATACTCTGGAGCAGGAGTGTAGGATGGCCGGGAAGGTCCTGCAGAAGCTGTCTCTAGGATATAACTCTCAAGCTGAGTCCATGGAAACTGACAGTCCTTGTTCCACTGAGCATAAGAAAGAGGAGCAGGCCGTGCAGGGGGGTCCTCTGGAAGGCGAGGAAGGCGCTTGAGAATGTCCTCCTGCCTAAGATAACTCTCATACTGCCCCCTACGGATGTCCGCATTCATACACAGGATGTTCCGTTGGAACCAATTCAGTTTCTTGGGTGGTGCAAAGGAAGGAACCCGTGCCTGACCGGTGGCGCCACGACGTGCATCACCCATGAAAGAATCGGTGGCGCCACGACGAGCATCACCCATGAAAGAACCTCGGGCAGGAGCAGCAGTGGAAGTAGATCGAACAACCTCTTTCCTTTTCTGATAAACCTTCTTGTAGATATGTGGCTGCATAGTATAGTTCGTGAAGTCGTGGCCCCTCAAAGTGTCCTTGATGAGCAACATGATGTACGGACCATACGGAATAGTGAGCCCACTCACCATAGAGTCCCACATCTCGCGAAAGATGAAATGCATCACATCCACCTTGAAATCAGCAGGAGGGTCTTGATTCTCAATAATCCTCTTAGCAAGGCAAAGCAGGTTGGCAAGGGGACCAACAATGTTGTCATTGTTACCACCACTAGGAGCAATAATCGAGCGGAAGATGATCGCAAGCTGATCATAGAGGGGCAGGAGGCCATGTTTTCCGCCAATAGTTGCACCAGCCCCATACATGTCCTTCATAATGCTTTTATCGGGCTTGTCATTTCAATGCATACGGTAACCAACAGGAGGATGGCTGCTGAAAGTATAGCCAAGGATAGTAGCAAACTGATCAAAAGATGATGTACAATGAGTGGTACCAGACATCCACTTCATGGTCTTGATATGGTCACCCTCGATCACCAAGGTGGAGAAAAACTGCAAAATAAGTGGCACATTGTACGGACACTGCTTCTCCATGAGAGAAACCATGCCCATCTCTTCAAGCACAAATGCAGCATCAGCATAACTGGGCTTGGCCTTGATATCTGACAATCTGTAGGGCTGCATTGGACGAATAGGATTGTTGTAACGCAGATAGATGTCCTGGTAAATATAACTCTGCTCCATGCACCAAAAGTATGGATCTTCAATCTCTTGATCTCTGGGCATACTCGTATACCAGTTGGACTGACGAACTTTGGCATAGTCAACACTGTCCATTTCAAAGTAGTTGGGGCGAGTTTCCTTGCCCTTCCTCTTAGGCTTAGTGGCAACTTTCTTCATTGACTTCTTGGCTGCCTGTTTGCCTTTTCTGGCTTGCTTCTTCGGAGGACTCTGACTCGAACCACCTGTGAGATAAAGTAATAGATGGATAGCTGGGATAAGTACACACAAGCCACAGATCATGGAATGATACAAGGTACAATAGGAGAGCAACCCTAAGTTGAAACTACTCAGTCCTGGACAAATCGAAACATTGCTGAAAAACAGTACTGTGAAAATTCGGAATATCCGGGTCAGTCAGGAACCGGATAATCCGACGGGTCGAAAAATCCGGCTCATACTGACTCGGAATATCCGACCTGAAAATTTCAGCAACAAATCGATTCCAATCCAAGGTCTAACAGTAGATCGACAAGTATGAGTGCTAGCCTAGTGTACTTAGCATCAATGGGAACCACTACCCTCGAAGGAAACAGCAAATAATAACTTCTTCTAAAAATCTAGGTGAAGAACACCTAGGGCAAGAGAGAGAAGAAGTTACCCTCTTCCATTGAGGACAATGCTTGGAGGGAGAGGTTCCCGGGGAGGAGGAGGACCAGATCCAGCCAAATGCCGGAGATGGGGACGGCCGGAGTCGCCGGGGCGGCGCGGGGACAGCAGGCGGCGGCGCTGGAGGAGAGAGGAGGTCGGGGGTGGGCAAAGTGCTCGAAAGAGCCCTTCACCCCGGCCTCTCCTCTTAAAAAACGACTAGCCGCGGAGTCGGATATTCCGGGTCTGACTTGGACCGGATAATCCGACGTATCGGATAATCCGATCCCGTCAGGCACCGGATATTCCGACTGGCAGAATTTCTGTAGAAAACATACTTTCTGGCC
The DNA here is from genome assembly GCA_947311845.1 of Poa pratensis. NCBI lineage: Eukaryota > Viridiplantae > Streptophyta > Magnoliopsida > Poales > Poaceae > Poa > Poa pratensis. The sequence continues at coordinate 86,594,618 of CAMZMU010000117.1, read as the reverse complement.
TGCTGAACCCTTTCTCCTCAGTTTCAAAACATGACTTGTGTGCAAGATAGAATGTTTTAAGGTGGGATAGGCTTGGGATAAGATTGCCAAACTGTCATTGGTACTTCATACTCAAGCTTGCAAGAATCGAACAAGGAAATGCCAAGTTTGAGTATGTTTTCCATAAAACCAACATAAAGACCAAAGAAATCCAAATAATTTGCAATTAAGACCCAAAAGAACCAACTCTTCAAAAAAAAAGAGTGCGGTGGCCTAGGCCACCATGTATGAGTTTGTGGTGTGACACCGCGAAGATGTATCTTGGGTTCACGGCCACTACTCGTCATTTAAGCTCACAATTCATGAAATGAAAATATAGAGACAAAATGAGTTCTTACTATCAGCATAATGGGGGGAGGGATAGTCCAATGGATTAGGACCGCACTCCCCCTATGTCCATGCCTACATCCAAACCAAATTACTATTGTCTAATATGGGTAGGTATGCAAGAAATCCACTAAGTCCAATTACTTATGTCCACCACATTTAGTTCTCCTCTCAACTCCTTGAATCTTGCTTCACCAAGAGGCTTTGTGAACATATCGGCGAGTTGATGCTTGGTGTTGACATACTTGATTGCAATATCACCCTTCTCAGCATGATCTCGAATAAAATGATACCGGATCTCAATATGCTTGGTCTTCCCATGAAGTACCGGATTGTGAGCAATTTTGATGGCACTTTCATTGTCACATAAAAGAGGCACTTTGTCACAAATGACACCATAATCCTTTAAAGTTTGCCTCATCCATAATAATTGTGCACAACAACTTCCGGCGGCAATGTATTCGGCTTCGGTGGAGGACGAGGCCACACAATTTTGCTTCTTGGAAGACCAACTCACAAGGACCTACCAAGGAATTGGCAAGTACCCGAAGTTGATTTTCTATCCATTTTGCAACCCGCCCAATCCGCATCCGAATAACCTACAAGATCAAAGCTTGTCCCATGGGGGTACCAAAGACCATAGTTAGGAGTATCCATCAAGTATCTTAGAATCCTTTTAACCGCGGTTTCATGACTTTCCTTAGGACTTGATTGGAATCTTGCACACATACCCACACTAAACATAATATCCGGTCTAGATGCACAAAGGTAAAGTAAAGATCCAATCATAGAACGATAAAGCTTGGGATCAACTTCCTTACCATTCGGATCTAAGTGTAGATCCGCCTTGGAGTCCATGGGAAACTTATATGGCTTGGCATTGTTCATATCAAACTTCTTGAGCATGTCTTGAATATACTTGGCTTGACATAAGAATGTTCCTTCTCTCCATTGGTGGATTTCAAAGCCAAGAAAATATTTCAATTCTCCCATCATGGACATCTCAAATTCCTTGGTCATTAGCTTAGAGAATTGATCACTAAATTCATGATTAGTAGAACCAAAGATAATATCATCAACATATATTTGGCATACGAAAAACTCTCCATTTATCCTTTTTGTAAAAAGGGTGGGATCGATTACCCCAATTTCAAAACCACGGTCTACTAAGAACTCCTTGAGATGATCATACCAAGCACGTGGAGCTTGCTTGAGCCCATAAAGAGCCTTATGTAGTAAGTAGACATGGTTGGGAAATTTAGGGTCTTCAAAACCCGGAGGTTGTTTCACATACACTAATTCATTTAGTGGACCATTTAGAAAAGCACTTTTAACATCCATTTGATATAAGGTAATGTTATGAGTAGATGCATAGGCAATTAATAAACGAATAGATTCAAGTCTAGCAACGGGGGCATAAGTTTCACCGTAGTCGACTCCTTCGATTTGGGTGTAGCCTTGTGCAACCAATCTTGCTTTGTTGCGAATGACTTGACCATGTGAGTCTTGCTTGTTCTTGAATATCCACTTTGTTCTAATGACATTATGTGATGTGTCTTTGGGTCTTTCAACTAATGACCATACTTTGTTGCGCTCGAAATTGTTCAATTCTTCATGCATGGCCGCAACCCAATCCATGTCTTCAAGAGCATCATATACCTTGAGAGGTTCTAAGCTAGACAAACAAGAGACATGACCACAAAAGTTAGATAATTGATTACGTGTGGACACACCCTTAAGAATACTCCCAAGGATATTCTCTTTGAAGTGTTGTAGATGATCCAATGTTGATGCACGCCGAATGACTCGGCGTTCTATGGCTTGACCAATTGTTTCACCAACACGAACATCTTCATCATTTCCTTCTTCTTGTTCATGGTCAACCCGAAGTGGAGTTCTTGGAGATGGGGGTTCATCATGTTCTTGTTCTCCACTAGAGTTGGGCGGGTCTTGACCATTATCTTGCTCATGTGGATGAATATCATGATCTTGTTCTTGTATAGCTTGTTGATCAATTGTTGAGGTGGATGGTTCAACTTGAGTAGAACTTGTTCCTTCTTCTTGAGTGTCAATAATAGGTTCTTCAATAGGAATAAGTTCCCCTATGCCCATAGTTCTTATGGCTTGAGATGGAGGTACATCACCTACATCATCATGATCAATATGCTCCGCTTGGGAGCCATTATCCTCGACAAACTCCACATTCATAGATTCTTCAACACATCCGGTGGATATGTTGTAGACCCTATAAGTATGGGAGTTTGCGGCATATCCAACAAGAATACCATCAAAAGTTCTAGATGCAAATTTAGCAATTGGGCAACCTTTAATGTAAACATGGCATTTGCATCCAAATACGTGAAAGTAAGAGACATTTGGCTTTTTACCGGTAAGGAGTTCATATGGTGTCTTTTTCATGAGAGGACGAAAGAAGAGCCGGTTTGAGTAGTGGCAAGCGGTGTTGATGGCTTCGGCCCAAAAGTTGTATGGGGAATGAAATTCGGCCAACATAGTTCTTGCCATATCAATAAGAGTGCGGTTCTTCCTTTCGGCGACACCATTTTGTTGGGGAGTATAAGCAGCGGAATATTGGTGTTGAATGCCCTCCCCACTTAGGAAATCATCCATAGTGTAATTCTTGAACTCCGTACCATTGTCACTTCTTATTGCCAAAATCTTGGAGTCATATTGGCGTTGAACCAAGGTTGCAAAGTCAATGAATATCTTTTGAGTTTCACTCTTCCTCTTGATGTAGAAAGTCCAACAATATCTTGTATAATCATCCACAATCACCAAACAATATTTCTTGCCACCAAGACTCTCATATGTGGGAGGCCCAAAGAGATCCATATGAAGGAGCTCCAAAGGCTTCTTAGTGGAGATAATGCTCTTCTTGGGGTGATTCTTTTCATGCATCTTTCCGGCTATGCAAGCACTACAAGGACGATCTTTGGAAAAATTAACATCGGTTAGTCCTACCACGTGTCCACCCTTCACAAGAGTTTGCAAATTTCTCATACCGACATGGCCTAGCCGGCGATGCCAAAGCCAACCCTTGTCGGATTTAGCCATTAGACACGTGGCAATTTGAGTGGTCTCTTTCGAGAAATCGACCACATACAAACCGTTCACACGAAATCCAACAAAGGCTACTTTAAGAGATTGAGTGAAGAGGATGGTCACGTGGTGTTTATTAAAGATAACAGTGTAACCGACATTGCATAATTGACCAACAGAAAGTAAATTATATGAAAGGGATTCAACAAGAAGGACCTTCTCAATGGATAACTCCGGAGTGATCACTACCTTGCCATATCCCAATACCTTAAGTCTTGCATCGTTCCCGACGGTGACATGAGAGAATGTGAGTAATTGTTTCAATAGACCCTTTACTAATTCTTTGCTTCCGGTCATGTGAGATGAACACCCACTATCAATGAGCCATGAAGATCCACCGGAAGAAAAGTCCTCGGAGAGTTTGGCCATGAGACACGTAGCGGATTTGGTGGTGACATTATCATTGGGGGATTCAAAGAGAGAAGGGGTTGTCGATGAAGCAATGGCTAAGGCGGCCACTCCACTTGTGGTTGTTTCTTCTTCATCACTCTCCTCCCCGGACATATATTCTTCTCTTACCACCAACACCTTGGAAGGTGGCTTCTTGTTGGAGATGAACTTCTTGAAGTAGGGCTTCATGGGAGAAGACCTTGAAGCTTCCTTGAGAATGAGTCTTCCTCCATGTTCTTCACGGTTCTCATAAGGGCATTGGGCAACATAGTGAAATTTATCTTGACAATTGAAGCAAGTCTTCATTTTTGGGTTGCCCTCCTTGTAACCAATTGATTTGTACTTTTGATCCACATGAGCTTTAGCTTTAGATGGATTCTTCCAAAAGGTCTTTGCCGCTAGAGCCACATAATCTCTATGAGCACTCATGAGTTCCTCGGGTGCCAGGGAACTTCCCCCTTCATGATCTTGGTCTTCATCTTGTTCCACCACCTTGGCCTTCAAAGCAAGTGAGGAACTTTGGGCCATTCCAAGAGCTCGGGCACGAGAGTCTCTAGCAATTTGGGCTTGGACCTTGTAAGATTGCATCTCTTGCATGACTTCATTTGAGGTCAAGGTGTCATAGTTGTGCTTTCCTTGGAGACTCTTCAAGTCGGCCTCTTCAAACGGCATGAGGGCATTCACATACTTCCTCTTGATGTAAGTATCATCCACATGTTTAGCACCAAGGTCTCTATATGCGGAAGCAAGAGCCTTGAGCCTTTGATACATCTCCTCATGAGTTTCATCATCTTTCTTGTAGAAGCCTTCAATTTGATTGCTCATGGCTTCATATCTATTTCTCCTCATGCTTTCATTTCCAACGAACACCTCCGTGAGAGTGTTCCATGCTTCCTTGGCGGTGGTGCAATCTTCAATGTGATGAATGTTCTTCTCACCCACGGCAACACGGATCACATCAAGAGCGGTGGCATTTAGTTGAGCTTCAACTTCTTCTCGCCTTGTCAAATCATTTTCATCCACCGCCTTGTATCCATCTACAATGATCTTCCAAAGACCTATGCAACCACTTTTCAAGTGAGATTTCATAGATGATTGCCAATGGGTAAAAGAGGATGCATTAAGACTAGGTGGAGCTCCTCTTAAGTGTATAGGAGGATGAGGGACAGGTAGGTCGGGAGAGTAGGCAAAAGGAACTCTAGCATTTTCTCCCTTCCCATTAGGTGTTTTAGATGGGGATTCATTTTTATTTTGGTCCTCCCCCGGATCCCCTTTATCCTCGTTCTCCTTTAACTCCACTTGAGGAATCTCCAGAGAAGGAGGTGATGCGGTTACCTTTGCTTCCGAGAGTTTTGCTATCATTTCACGCAACTCATCCATTTTGGTTTCCATAGAGGTCTTCAAGTTAGTGAAGTCCTCCATGGAAACCGAAGTGGCCGGAAGAGCAAGAGGGTTCCCATCGGCATCGAAGGCCATATTTCTCTTAGGCGGTTAAGCCCGAATAAAGAGCCGAGGCTCTGATACCAATTGAAAGGATCGTATGGCCACCTAGAGGGGGGGGGTGAATAGGTGCTACTCCAATTTTTAATTCTTTTTCGATTAAGGCTTGACACAAAGGTAAATTCTCTAGATATGCAACTAAGATGAATTTACCTATATGACAAGTTAAGTCTAAACAAGATAAGATACAAGTAGTAAACAACAAGAAAGGAGTAACCGATCGGGAAGCACGCGGAGACAAGGATGTATTCCCGAGTTCCTCCTTTTTAGGGGAGTACGTCTCGTTGGAGGGGTGTGAGTTTCAAACTCAAGACGCCACAAATGGCCTCACCCTATTCTCCGATGAACCTCGCACAAAAGCTCGGTCCACCTTCCACTATCGGAGACCTTCAAGGCGGAATCCGGAGCCCTTACAACAAGCTTGGAGCACAACCCACAAAAGGATTGGGAGCTCCCAAGCACCACAGCTTCACTACACAAAAGTAGCAAACAAGTAAGTACAACAAGATGCCTAGGTTTTCCTAGTGGAAACCCTAGGCTCAAATCCCTCAAGTGAATGAGGAGGAAATGAAGAACTGCTTGGTGAAGATGTAGATCCGGGCCTTCTCCTTCAATCCTCCAAAGATCAACAAGTTTGGGTGGAGGGATTGGGAGATCTAATGTTTCTTGAGCTTGCAACAATGGTGTACTTCGAATCTAGGCGAGTCAGCTGCTGGAGGTAGGTGGAGGGGTTTTTATACCCCTCCCAGAAATGTAACCGTTGCAGACAGCTCAATCGGATATTCCGGTATAAGTGAGTATCGGATATTCCGAACCACCGGATATTCCGATCCAACACCAACCGGAAATTCCGAGTAACTCCAGTACTGGATTGCTTCAGGTCCTTAGACAAATTCGAGCAAAGTCTTGCCAGTCGGATAATCCGGTTCAACTGAGCATCGGATATTCCGACATATTCGGATAATCCGGTTCCTTCTGTATCGGATATTCCGAATAACACCAGTACCGTTTCTTCTCAATTCCTTAGCAGAAATCGACTCAACTTTGATGATCGGATATTCCGGGTCACACTGGACCGGATAATCCGATGCACATATTTCAGCAATAAGCTCTTTTCAACTTCCTTTTTGGATTTGATGCAAAGGTGTTTTAGACATGGTAAAACCTGCATCACTTGATTCACACATTAAATCCTCACTAGTGTTGTTGCCTAACACACAAAACACAAGGGATTAAGAAATGTCCTTTCACTTGTCATCATCATCATCATTGCCACTACACATGTGAGTTGACACACATTTTTTTAGAACCCATTGAGAGGTTCCCTTGATAGGTCTTGCACGCACAATCCACGGACACCCATTATGCGCGTCCTCACACTTAACCGTGTAACGCTTCTGGACATCCGAGTGAACCACTTTGTATGGTCTAAAGTACTTAACCGCATACTCCTTGAGCCATGTCTTCAATTCCAACAAACTTTCAAACTTCACTCCCTCAGCAATACCATAGTTTTTGGGATTACGATCCTTCTTCGAAGTTGGCCTTGGTTCAAGAATTTTACTCGTGCCACCATCAACCACGGCTTTATCGGCGAGACTAAGATCACGGAACAATGGTAACCGATGATCCCGGCCCACTACCTTCTTGAATATTTCGGCTTCTTTAGCAGTGAACCCATCTTCATCAACATCTTCTTCGGGACCGTCGTCATCCGAGTCCGATGCATAGCATCGGTTATAAGGGATGTCATGGTCCATGTTCTCATGCCTACAATTTGTCTCCACATCACCAATATCATTTTTATGAAGCTCAAACTCCGATGCGTCGCTCTCCTCATCCGACTCTTCATATTGGTCACTTTGAAATGGGCTTGAAGGTTGGCTCCTTTCGTGTTCGGTCATTGTTGGTTGGCTAAAATCATGTTGAGTCATTGGAGGTGGACTCGACGTTGGATAGTACACTTCATGCGCATGAGGTGGCTCATTTTGAACCGGCCTCCTAACGTCATGTTCGGAGGCACACCGGTTCAAGTCAAACTTCTTGGTGGCAAACAACTCAAGAGCCTTGTCTTGAGATGCCGCCACCGTCTCCTTATATGCACTCCAACACAACTCGGAGTTGAGAGGCATAATCTTCCAACGAATATGCATTCCGAACCCAACATTATGCCTTCCCTCCAAAGAAAGAACATCATTTGGATCCGTCCAATTCAATGCAATCCGCACTCTCTCCACAACCTCGGCATAGCTAGGACTTTGGCCAAACACCACCACTTTCTCCTCCGAGTCATGCTCCACATTGCCTTTCAAAAAGGCCTCCTTGTCCACATGATGAACACTAACCATTTTCTCCATCTAAAAAAATTTACAACAACCAGAATGCATCAAATGATTGATACATTGCACTAAGCTACGCATTTCAAACAAAATCAATTTACTGATCTTAATTTTAAATCAAGTCATTATGCACTAACCCTAACTAAATCTAGCTCATTAACTACATCTAACAAAAACCCTAACCCTAACCTACAATCAACAGCCCAACACTTCATATCCATCATACCCACACACATTGACCAATATTATCAACAAATAACCACAAATTTGTCCTCATATTCAAATTCTAGGGTTTCCAAGATCTACACAATGTCTCCAAATTGGAATATTTCTATTGGACAAAAACAAGGAGGATGGGGGAGAGTACCTTCTTGCACGTAGGGGAGCCGAAATCCACGGAAAAACCACACCGAAAAGGATGGATTTGAGGGGGGGTGTGTTGGGGGGCGTGCTCTTCTTTTGTTTTGGGAGAGAAGAGAGAGAGGGAAAAGAGGAGGAAGGTCGGGCACGGGCTGGGGCTTGTCATTTTTACAGAATGTGTGGCGCCCCAGACACCGACGCCACACATGGAGGTGTGGCGCCCCCAGCTCCGGCGCTACACCACCAAGGCTGGGGCCCGCTTTGCCACGCTGGCAGATGTGTGGCGCCCCAGCCGGGGGAGTGGTGCATACATGTGTGGCGCCCCCGGTGCGGGAGCCACACAAAAGGGTTAGTTTTCGATTTTTTTTGAAAAAGGGTTATTTTTGGTTGAAGTTTGGCCAAAGTGTTAATTTTGTCAAATTTCACGAAAATATGCATCTGGTCTTGGGACCCCCCTGATCCCGCCATGCGCGAACATGGGGCAGTGGTGTGGGCCCTGGTTTAATGAGCTGGATACTAAAATATCGCGAAATGGAGCAAATCGTTTCTCTGTCCGGCTGGTTGCGCGAGAAGTACCTCAGGTTGTGAACTGCATCACAAACGGCACGCCGAGACGTTGTCACGGCGAGATTAATTACCACCCTGCATAATCTGGCTATTGGGATCCTTCATACCAAAAATGGGGAATGTTATTTTGACATATCCCTAAAAATGAATCCCTAAAATGCGAGACAAAAGTGAATATCATGTACTATTCACACATCATTTGTAGATGCAAAAGGAAAAATATAACCAATGTACATGATTTATTTTATATTTTAGAAAAAACTAAGAAATGCGACATACGACATGGGGTGTGGGCGTAACTAGTTGCAACCTTTAGTCACCGACGAGATGTGAGATATGTTAGGATGACTCCAATGGGTCAGACGCAAACGCACGCGTATTTTGTTCGCGTTTGGTCCGTTTGAGTCGGCAAACGGACGGGTGTCCGACCCAGGTCCGCCCCTTTCGGGTCACTATACCCAACTGACCGACGCATTGAGTCCATCCGGCAAGGGTTTTGATCATTTTTTTCCCGGCTAGGGTTTTCTCTGTTTTTTTTTACCCGGCCAGGGTTTTGAACATAAAATCAATCACACCATACAAATAATATAATCCAAATAGTTTAACAAATGTTTATTACAATCCAAATAATTTAGCAAATAATACAAATTGTTTCGCAAATAACAAATTGTTGCACTCATAGTCTTACAAACCAAATAAATAGGAAATCAATAGTTCATCAAATGGAACTACTGGTTCCGTAGTGCTGCCAGAGATGCTCCACCAAATCATTTTGGAGCCGAACATGGGCCACCTTCTCACGAATGTCACGGTGGAAGTCAAGGAACTGAGCAAATGTGGACGGTCCTGGGCTCAACCAACTCACCCTAAAACTGCCATGTCTGATCATGCATACCTTCATCGCGTTCATCCTCCACAATCATGTTGTGCATGATCACACAAGCTGTCATCACCTCCCAAAGGGTGTCCTTGTCCCATGTTCTAGCAGGGTGTCGAACAATAACCCATCATGACTGGAGGGTACCGAATGCACGCTCCATATCCTTTCTAGCACTTTCTTGTTCCTTGGCAAACCTCTTCTTCTTCTCATCATTTGGATTGGGGATGGTCTTCACAAATGTAGTCCATGTAGGGTAAATGCCATCAGCAAGATAGTATGGCTTGTTGTACTCCCGGCCATTAATCTCATAGACCACCTCGGGTGCATTACCATTGGATAGCCTGTTGAACACTGGAGACCGATGCAGCACATTGATGTCATTGTGCGAGCCGGCCATGCCAAAGAACGAGTGCCAAATCCACAAATCTTGTGATGCCATGGCCTCAAGTACGACCGTGCACGCCCCAACATGGCCCTTGTATTGCCCCTGCCAAGAAAATGGGCAGTTCCTCCACTCCCAGTGCATACAATCTATGCTTCCAATTATCCCAGGGAAGCCTCTGGCCTCGTTGATGGACAAGAGCCGGGCCATGTCCTCACAATTGGGTTCCCTCAAGTACTCCGGGCCGAACACCTGCACCACGGCTCTACAAAACTTGTACATTGCTTCAAGGCACGTGGACTCACTCATCCGCACGTACTCATCAACGAGATCAACTGCAACTCCATATGCAAGCATGCGAATTGCGGCCGTGCATTTCTGGTAGGACGAGAAGCCGAGGGCACCACACACATCTCTTTTGCATATGAAATAATCATCAAAATGCATCACCCCCAACCGACATCACCCCCAACCGGATACGATTGAACAATGATCTTCTCATCCGGAACCGGCGCCGGAAGATCTTGGAAGGATATGTGGGTTTAACCCGACGAAAGTAGTCTCCATAGAGCTAGACATGGCCAGCTAACCTGTTCCGGTCCAAGGCAGGAGAACGGCCCGGCAACGACCCTCGGAACACCGGCCGCGTCCTCTCCATGTACTCATTGACGACGAGGGTGGCAACCAGGCCGTCACTCTCATCGTCGGAGGAATCGTCCGATGATGAATGGTACATGATGTAGTTCTTATAGTACCACTCATCAGAGCTATCCATGGCCGAGTTCGTACCTGAGTGTTTGTCGGGGCAACGGCCGAACACCTTGTGGGCGGTGTCGCGGTTGCGGGCGCTGCAGGAGAGATGGCCGCAAGATTCAACAGCCTTGGCGGGGAGGAAGCTGCTCTGGTAACGGCGGGGAAGATGAGCAGGAGACGGCCTCCCAGATTTGGCCTGCAGTGCGGCCGACGGCGGGGTGGTGGCGGGAGGGGCGAGGGAGGAGGGGGAGATTGGGGTGGGGAATGGTCTGATGGGCGGGCCAGGGTGCGTCCGTAGCCGACGCAAACCTGTCTCAAATTTGGGCCGAGAATGGGTCGCGGCGGACAGAAAAACAGACTGCGGTCCGTTTGCGTCGCCCCATTGGGCCGTGTTTTTGTCTCGCGCGAACAGAAACGGATGGGCGCGGACTTGATGCATCGGCCTGTTGGAGTCATCCACGGTTCAATTGGTGCCGACCACAGCAAAGGCTATGCAGAGTCCGGAGAGACTCCGTCGGTGGCTTCCGGGCGATGAGCATGCGGAGCAGGTCAGCAGATCTGCAAATGGCCGGAGCGGTCCGCGTCGACATATCCCGACGGGCGCGGCAACTCGATACGGCTCACCGTCAGGCCTTCCCATCCCAAGCACTCACGCAGAGCTATTCCCAAGCGATGAGAGAGACAGGGGCATGATTAGCTCACGCAAATGGCAGCGCCGTCGCGGTTGTTTATTCATTCCGGCGCCCATAACCCGCCGCCGCCACTAGCGAGCGAGGTCCCGCATGAATGCAGCCCGGCCCGGCGCTTTGCCGCGCCATTTGGTGCGATAAAGAAGCATGGACCACGCCAGCAACCCTGCGTGGAGAAAAAACCTGAGCGCAATGGGTGCCAATGAAATCTGCGCAGAATCTAAACAGATCATCATCACAAGGGGTGGCTGGGAAGAAAAAGAATACACAACCCCGGAGCACCACCACGAATGGATTAGTTTTCTTTGGCACTACCTCCATTCCTTGTCAATACTAAACCAACGACAACTAATCTGGAACGGAGGAAGTAGATAATATATATCAATGTTTGTAATTCTTCCGAACTAGTTAGAATGTATGATTATTCCGTTATTTTACCAAGAGAATTGGACATAATCTTTAAAGATCGGAACCTTTAGGTATTTATAATATGTTCGGGTTCGGTTTTGTAGGATTAAATCATATAATCTTTTCCTTACGATTTACTCGAAACATGTATCTAGAATATTTTTTCACCCACCCAAACTTGAATTGAACAAGTTTCGACACAAACGCCATCACACAAAAATCAATTGGCATGTCACTGCAACTAGTACACACGTTCCAAAATACATGTCTTCCCATATATAAAGCATGCCGTAAAACTTATTTTATCTTTGAAAGCTAATTAATAAAATGTTATTTATATTTTGTTAGGTTAAAAAATACAAAACTTTTCATGAAAAATCTCTTCAAACACATGATTTATGATTTATATGGCTATATACATACAAGATGCATACTACAGAGCGTGTCCAAATCTAGATCATCATGCATTTTGGAAGGAGGGAATATTTTCCATATCCCCTGTGTGTTTTGGGATCTTGTAAGTGAAAGAGGGTTTAAAGGGAAAAGGACATACTATCATCTGGCTTATGTTCTTCATATAGCATTCAGATCGAATGACTCTATGAAATTACGTCGATATTTACATATATTATGGTAACTTAGGACGAGATGATGAGCTTTTGGTAGATCATCTATTATCTGGCCAGACTAATGTGCATCGGCAATCAGTAGTATAAGTTCTTTACATGTTTGGTTGATATGGACTCAATTTGTGGTTGCTAAAATGTATTGCATTGAAATTTATATATTATGTTGTGAAAATGGCCATGAAAGTAAAAGGTTGGTTAAATGAATATTAAAACCGATTAGATAAGCTAAATTACAATAATCTACCGCAAGTCTAAACGTATCCAAAACTCGGTGAATGATTCTCTAGTTTTGGGTGACCCGTTCTCCTAGTATCAATTTCATCTGGGAGCTGCATATACAAGCAATTTTTTATAAATAAAAGCTCCGGTCAAGGTTTCCGTAAATAAAGATATATTTTTTTTAGAACATTGGCACCGACACCTCATGTACTTAATATGCCAGAAATTTCAAATTAAGATTTAGCCCACCCTATAGAAAGCCCACAAAAATAATTACCGTTGTGAATACTTGCAACGGGATCGCTCTCTTTTGCTACTCATTTGGTGCAATTTGGTGGCATGCTATCAATGTTGCCCTTCTCCATATTTTGTATCAATGTCGTCGAAGTTTTCATATTTTTCACGACTTTGGGATGTTTAGAGCATCTCCACTCGCGGCGCCCAAACGGCCGCCCAAACGCCTTTGGGGTGTGTCGGACACAAAATCGCCCCCACTCGCGGCGCCCAAACGCGAATTCGGTCCGGCGCGGCCCAGTTTTGTGTCCGGTACGCCCAGCCCACGCCCTCAACTTGGGGAGGCTTGGGGCGGCCCCGGACGGAAGGAAACGCGATGCCACGTTGGCTCCCGACGCGTGGGCCACGCCTGGCAGTGACACGGCGATCGCAATAAGTGCCGGCTTCCCCCAATTCGTCCCCAAAAATCGCATTTCCCTCGCCATCTCTCCCGCCAAAAGAAAAACCCTCGCGCCGCGCCGCGCCGGCTCCATGGCGCCGCCGGTACCCAAGGGGAAGGCAGCGAAGACGAAGGCGGCGGGGAAGACGCTGGGCATCAAGCGCAAGGCCCCCCCGCCCAGGGAGAAGCCGGAGGGGATGAGGGAGGAGGATTGGAACATCGACGTACTCCGGCGCTGATTGGACACGCAGAGCCGTGCCGGGCGCCGCGCGAAGGAGAATGAGAGGAAACGGCTCGGCACGGCGGCGCCATTGACGGCAAGGAAGATCGCCGCCATGAACAAGACCGTCGCCGCCTTGAACCAAGCATTCGCCTTGGGAGGAAGCCAAGAGAGCAACGCCACTCTACGATGCAAGGTCGGCGGCTCGCCGTCGAATTCCTCCTTCTTCGCCGAGAGCGCCGCCGCCACGCCTCGCACCAGGTTCTCCCCCGAGTACGGCGACAGCCAGCATCACGGCGGCTTCGACCCCAATGTCATCTTCCCTTCTTGTGGCCTGGATCTAAACCACCCCGTCGATCTGAATTCGCCGGCGATGCGGAGAGATCCCGCCGTCCAAACGGCCGTCGGTCGGAGCCTTTCATTCGACGCGGGCGCCTCCCATGTGATCGACGGAATGACTCCCCACGCCCCGGAGTTCATGCAGGTATGAACCCGCGTTTTGTAGCCATGGCATGTACTATAGACGTGTGCATAGGCGAGTCGTGGCTACCGGCCTTGCTCCTTGTGTGTAGGAGGCCGCCCATATCATGGACGACATCATCAACGACAACGCCCGGGCGGAGGATGACGACGAGGGGTTCGACGAGGATGTGGAGTACTACGAGGACGACGACGAGGTTGAGGAGGAGGGGGTGGTGACCGACGCTGTGGTCGGCGAGCAGGCGGCGAAGAAGAAGGGCAGCCGCGGCATAATCTGGACGACCAAGGAAGACGAGTGCATGGTCGAATCATGGAAGGCCATTACTACCGGCGAGATCACCGGCACAAATCAGTCGAGCACCGCCTACTGGTCCCGGATCAAGGACGAGTTCGACGAGCGCCGGTTCACCAAGGACTTCTACAAGGTGAGCATGGTGCGCGCCCAAGGCGCCATCGAGCATAGGTGGCGCATCGTCCAACGCCTCGTCAACAAGTTCCACGGCTGCCATGAGAACATCGTCGATCGGCAGGAGAGCGGGAAGGGACCGGCATATCAGGTGACCGCCGGCTTGCGATCCCCTTGTTGTGTTGTTGCTTAGGCCAATTGTGATCGTCGTCGTCTTGCTTTGTTGTAGATCATCGACGCCCTTGTGTTGTACAAAACCCTCAACAAGGAGAAAGACTTCAAGTTGATGCATTGCTACAAGCTTCTCCAAAATTGTGAGAAATGGAAGGCGCACCGGCGGACTTTGAACAAGAACGGCCGCGCCGACCTCAACGCCGATCCCCAAAACTCGGAGGGGCGGCCAATCGGGAACAAGAAGGCGAAAGCGGCCTTGGCAGCGGCGGCAAAGACGGACAGAGTGCAGTCGGCCATCGACAAGGTCCTCGCCGATGTTTGCTCCAACTCGAGCTTGAGGCGCGAGGAGAACAACGCAAGGTGGGCGACCTTGATGCAGAAGGCCGACGTCAAGATCAACCTCGAGCAGAAGAAAGCCGCCGTCAAGAAGAGGAGTCAGGACTTCATGATCTTGACGGCCGACGTCTCCAACATGGACCCGCTGGCAAGGGCGGCGCACAACATGTATCGCGCCGCGATCCTGCAAGAGCTTGGGCTCGTTCCGCCCGAGAACGGCGCCGAGAACGGCGACAACCAGGGCCACGACGCGGACGGCCAGGTCGACGATGACCCCGACATGATCGACGATGACCCCGACATGACCCAGCCCGGCTATGGCTACGTGCCCCAGCCCGGTGACAACATCTAGATCGGCGGCGGCGACGGCGGCGGCGACAAGCAGACGCCGGGCAACGACATCTCCCGGCGTATTTTGGCGACATATTTTGGCGTAGTGTATTTTGGTAGCGCAGGACTCTCGATTTGTGGCTAAAACAGCCCGTCTGTAATTCGAATTCGCAAAACCTTGGCGGCACATTCGAATTTGTAAAACCTTGTTCGGGAAAAAAAACTTTGGACCGGGCGATTTGGGCGCCGCGAGTGGGGAGCGAGGGCGCCCAAATGCGCCAAGTAGTCCGGACGGCGCCCAAACGGCCTGTCCGGACGGCCTTTGGGCGCCCATTTGGGCGCCGCGAGTGGAGATGCTCTTAGAGCACTATATCTCGTAGATCTCACCACAAGGTTGGTCCGTCATAAGTTGCTCCAACATACACGTGTCACGAGGTCTTATGTTGTTCGTGCGTATAACATTTTTTTTCCAAAATATTCTGCCAACAAGAATTTTCTCGTCATAATGTTGGTCATGGTTTTTGTCCAAAATAATATTTCCAAATTTCATTTGTTGCAGATAACTCATCCTATATGCTACCATTTAATTATATTTTCATACATACTCTCTCTCGCTGTCAAAACTCTGTTACATAGCCGCAGTTGTTAAAAGCCTAAAAAATTGGCTTGTCCATTTTTCCGCCTGTGTGCGCGTAGCATTTTCCGGGTTTTGAGGTAGAGGTCCCCGTCCCCTACCAGTGGATTTTCTCTCATCGTGACTACGATGTCACATGCCATAAATCTCTACCCATGTCTTTGTCTAGAAATGATTGAGGATCTTCATATCTCTGCGTTAGTTGACATCGCATCTTGTATCCTACAAATAAAATTGTATGCCTGGTTTCCATAAATTAAATGTGTTCTTTACTCCGTTTTTTTTTGAACTGTTCTTTACTCCTATTTGTACTACTGATTGTATGAAATGTAGCAGACGAAAATCTTCCATCGAGTCGGTGCTTGCCAGAATGTTCCTTCTGCGTAACTTGAGTACTAGGGAAACAGTAAAGGGAACTTGTGGTTATACGAAGAATTTTGTACTTCTGAGTTTTTTATTTTATTTGTTGAGGGCTCACTAAGATCCGGCTTTGACATTTGAATGTACTGGGATTCAGTTGGTCCCATCATGCAAGGGTTGCCAAACGAGAGATTTTGCAGTGATAATCTGTGCTGGTTCATGTCAAGGAGACATCGTGAGACTTTTTTTAAAGGAAAAAAAAAGATGGCGTTTCAGATCTTATGTCATGGAGACAATTACAAGGACGTGAGCAGCGAACGCTTCAGTATTAAAACAACCATCAACCACGCTCAAACCTTAACAAACTTTAAATGATTTCACGTCCTGGCACTACACAAAAACTGGGTTTTTCTCTGTTAGATCATGTTATTACGTTGAGTGGGAGCACCAACACGGAAGCAAACTGAGACGTACAACGGGCTTTGGTACCTCATCTAACCTGCCAATCTGGAAAACGGTGTGGGGACTTAATGTGCCGGCCAAGATCAAAATTCACTGCTGGCGGTCTCTACTTGGAGCCATCCCATGCAACGGGATACTTGCTAATCGGCATATACAACCGAGCTCCCAATGCCAACTTTGCCTCACGGATTGTGAGAGCTTACGGCATGCTTTTTTCACCTGTCCTCGTGTGCGAGAAATCTGGTCTCTGCTGGGTTTGGGAGACGTCATCTCGCAGGTATGCAATTTTGAAAGTGAAGGTGGACCGATCCTTGAAACCTTGTTGCGTGATCGATCGGCAAAAGCCCCGTTGTTACCAAGTGTTGACAGGAATGACCTGATCGCCACCGCTGTGTGGTACGTGTGGTGGGAGAGGAGAAAGGCCACTCATGGAGAATCGGTGCAAGCACCAGCCAGAACAGCGCAAGCAATCTCCACACTCTCTCTTAACTACTCCCGGGCCAAGAAAAAGAACTCCGGAATTAGGAGACATGGCTGGGCTAAACCAAGAGAGGATTTTGTTAAACTGAATGTTGATGCAGGTTTCAGCTACGATTCTGGTACTGGAGGTACGGGCGCGATCTTGCGCAATGACAGAGGATTTTTCTTGGCTGCCAGCAACTATGGAATAGCGTTTGTCTCGGATCCTGCCACTGCTGAGGCGCAAGCTCTCCGAGATGGACTCCTTCTTGCAGGCCAGGTTGGATGTAATAGAATCGAGATTAATTCAGACTGCGCCGAGGTGATTGATGTGATGAAGGCAGGTGGCAATTCTCTGGGACCGGCGGCGGCGATCTACGAGGAGTGTACCCTTCTTAGTCGTAACTTCACGGAGGTTGTTTTTAGTCATTGTCCTAGAGAAGCTAATATGGCGGCGCATGTGCTGGCTAGTAGAGCGGAGGGGAATCAGTCGTCTGTCTGGCTTGATGACCCTCCTGATTTTCTTTTACATGTCTTAGCAAACGATGCGTCGGTGCTAGGCAATGATGTAACTATTGGTGGTACTTGAGGCGGCAAGTTTCTGACGCACTCTTTTCCTTACCAGGATACCTACGGGGACTGGAAGGTTTTTAATGAGGCGGCTTGCTGACCTAATATATGGCGGTTGAAAATTCAAAAAAAAAAAAAATCACCCCGTGCATTTTGAAGACCGCAACTGAAGCCGCCCCTTGAGACGGAGATGGCTCCTCTGACGTGGTCTCACTGACATGTGGGGCCCACATGTCAGCCACCCAACATCACCAATGGGCTACGCCAGAGGATCCCAGTCTCCCTTGAGACAGGACAAAGACAACATTGATCGAACATCAGCAGAGCTACGCACCAAGCTTGTCACTGCTTTGATCCGACACCACCACTCCTGAAGTGTTTGGGCGGCGACATCAAGCCTCAGAGAACGCCGTATAAGCTGTAGAGGCCCATTCCACATGTTAACAATGTGTATCACGCTATGCTTTATAAGGTCTCCTTCCTACTAGGCACTACTTAAGATGAATTGGTTCGTGTCGCCGGATCGACCGACCCATTTGCGGTCGGCCTATAGATGAAGAATCTGCTTCATTGTTCCCACCATCTATATCAGATGTTTAATAAGAATAGAAATCGAATAAGCTGTTGATTGACTGCGGAAGCATTTGAAAAGAAAGGAAGGTGATGCATTTATTATCCCAAAGAGTGTATTGATTATGTAAAGAAACAAAATATTCAATTTCCAAACAAGCGTGGTTGGTTTACTTAGACGGTGAGTCTCCCTCCACTGGATGCCCTACAAGTTGTACTAATCACTACCTTAGCAGAGCGGTGTTATTTAAGTACCATGTACAAAAAGATGCACGCCATCAACAAATTACTGAACCCATTGTTATATGATTTGGTAACAGCACCCTCTTAAAAATTATATATTCCGGATTTTCTATTTGAGTACACCTAATCATAAACTAGAATTCTCTATCAAGATATGCTTATAGCATACTCCTTCTGTTAAAAAATATTTGCTCTAGATTTGTCCTAGGTCAAACTATCTTAATTTTTACCAAGTTTGTAAAAAATAAATCAACCCCTACCACACCAAATTTATTCTATTATATACATCATACAATATAATTTATATTATTTAGATTTGACATTATCTATTTGACTTAGGACAAACCTAGAATTTCAATTATTTTGAAATGGAGGGAGAACAATTTAGATATCGCTACCAACATGTCTAAGGATACACACATGTACACACAATATATTTCTACAACTGACACAAATTAATCCAGGAGACATATGATTTCATAGTTTCTTATTTTCTCACCATTTGCTTAATTTGGTTTATATATTTTTAAGGTGCAATGTATTAAATAAAAATATAAATTTATTATAACATGTGGTGACCACGAATTAATGAAAAATGAGTAACAAACAAGTATATATATATAAGTTAGTATAAATAATTATATTTATTTTAAACACTAATAATTTGTATGGACCGGCCATGGGAAAGAGCTGGTAGGGGCGGTGAGATTTAGCTGGATCCAGCTCCTTGGTGGTAGACCATAGCATTGCCGCTCGAGTATAGGTTTGTCGTGGAAGTAGTGATGATAAGCGGGGAATGTCGACAACCTACTACGTGTCAACGTTTTATGTGACTCTACCTTCACCCCAAAACTTGTAGTTCAAGGAATAATCCATGATTTCAACTTATAAACTTGTGTAGCATAAAGTTCTAGTTGAAAGTTCAACTTAAGGGCTCTACTGAAGTAATTGTACATAAACAATGTTTTAAAGCCATAGGAATTACGCGTACCTCTGAGATATAGTATGAGATTGTTGTAATTATTGGTCCTAGCCCATTATTATTTGAATAATAATTTTAAGTGAAGAAACTAAGATATCCATGTGGCCCATTCATGCATGGAAAAAGGTGAACTTCAGTTCCACATTCCTAATTGGAAGAGAGTTGGACAAATATATAAGCTTGACTCCTTTACAACGAGTAAGAGTATGATAGTAAGGCACATACATGCATGCACTTCCGTTGCCGCTCGCCTCACCCTGCCACGGCACGCGTCGCGCATACGTCATTTTGCATTAAGGAGCCGAGCCGAGTTAGGACTGATGCCACGTGTATTTGTTATAGTATTTGTTTTTCCACACACGATAAAAGTCCAAATGTTTTTGTTTTGAATCCGAATGGTTGCACCGGTTGTGCGTGTCTATAAAGAGGTCGCTCCTATCCCATGGAGACACTCCACATCATCCATATGAGATTGCATCCTGATCCTTAATTTTGCACCGCCAATCACGTCTTCTCCCATCCCGCGTCCTGGTGTGCATCGTAAGACGGGATATCGCGCCTCCAAACCATCTCCTCTTGTGATCCTGTAAGGGAGAGGGATGATCCGATTTTTTGGCGCACTTTTTTGTGACTACTGCCTTTTTCTTTGACACTGTTGCAAACGTCAACTTCCCGACATCGACAACTTCCTCATCAACATGGATGCTCAGAACGACATCACCACCAACACATCTTTCTCCACCGCATGTTATTTTGTCCCTAGTGTTAGGCATTAGGTTTTGATAGTTAGTACTACAGATCGATCAGTCAATGCTCTTTCCATCCTATTTACCATATTGCAACTATAGTTTCATGTGTTTTTGTTCAAGCCTCCAACTACCACTGCTATTTACAATATCACAACTATTGTCGACAACTTTGAAGAACCTTAAGTAACTTTTAGTTTTATCGTGGATTTGTCCGGAAAGCCATTTTGGCTCCTAACTTTGAGTGCACACTCTATTAAAAAATCAAAATCATATTTATAAGTTTTAAAAAAGTCCCAAAGAAATCTGCATGTTGTCAATGATGATCACATAAACGTGCGAAATCTCGGTTTGAAATACTTTATATTTTGAGCTATACAAAAAAAAAAGAGAAACTCTTGTATATTTTGCCGATTTGGAAATGTGTATATATAGATCCACACATTTATCATTTTTGTGCAGCTCGGAATATAAAGTGTTTCAAATCGATATTTTGCACGCTTGTGAGCTACATCATTAAAAACATGCATATTTTTTTCAGATTTTTTAAAACTGTAAATTGATTTCATTTATTTTTAAATTAAGAGATCACTGGAACTGGGAGTTAGAAATCTCTACTCATCTTCGTCGCTGTTTTTTTCTAGTTTGTTCATACTTTGCTAACTTTATCATCGGATCATTTGCTAACAAGCATCATCATATTTTTATCTTTATTCTTAGGGTCACATCTAATTTTAAAACAGCATTGATAATACACTGGACCGGGTAACATAAATACACTACACAACATACGCGCTATCGTGAAACAGGAAGCAACTGGAAGGTGCGTTCGTGGACGCACTGCCAAACTGAACACCTCTCCAACAGCTCCTTGATTTGGTTTAAAATCCAAACCCCCAACCCCACCCAATAATCCACCTCCTAACAGCCGCAATAATCTCCACTAATATAAAAAGACACAGACGGGGTGATCCAACTAATCCTGGCCACAAAACAATTAATCAAACGGTCATACGTTGATCCTGACGGAGTATGGAGCGCGCTACGCAGCGGAGCGGAGCGGACCAACAGATCAACCGATCGATCTGCTCTAGAAATAACCTCCATCCCACGACTGCCGCTCCTGCCACACCCGCCGCAAGCGATCACGCCCGACGCGCCGCCGGCCCCCACGCTCCGCGCGACCGGCGACCACGCCCCACGCGCGCAACCGGCGACCTCACGGGTGGATCCGTCGTCCGCGACTTATCCGGAGGAGAGCACGGCAAGAGAAGGTCGTGGGCCATGGCGATGCCGGCACGAGGCGGCGCTGCTCCGTTCGCCTTGGGGCATCACCCTTCTTCTTCCCTGCCGCTAGCCACGACGGATCCCCGGTACTGCTTGGCGTTCAGGTGAGGAAGAGGCCAGGGCGCCAGGCAGAGGAACTTCGATCGGCGCTGGGAGGCGCTCGGCCCGACACCGGAACGACGGGGAGAGCGGAGCGGCGCCGCCGACGAAGTAGGACGAAGGTGCGGGGTTGGGGCGCCGAGGTCCAGCACAATGCACGGGAGGGCATGCACCGCCACGGCGCCACCGCCGGTAGAGCGCGTGGCAGGGAGGGCGGACGTGAGGTCGAGGAAGACGACCCAATGCTCCGCGCACCGTCCCAGGTCGACGCAAGTTGAGGATGAAGAACCCTGTTTGACTGAAAATCCGGTAACTATTTGCGTTATGTCTGCTAGCATTATCAATTTATAACGTACATGAAACTGGCGTAGCACTATACTGCTATTTTGTGAACTAGGTTGCTTCTATTTCAGCATAGACTGGTATTGTATTTCTTGGACTGATGCAAACATGTTGTACCTTGCCTGAATGGTGATAATTTGGAGTATCTTGCCTGAATGATCTGAATCTGTTCGTACCTTTCCTTGGCATGTTGCTTCTTCCGATTCAAGGTCGTTGGTACTTCTGAATGTTACTAACAGTTCGAGAGAAGTGAAGCAAGTTTCTGTCAGGGAAGAAAATGTTTTATTCTTTTCCCCTTTAAGTCAGTCAATCAAAAATATAAAGTGTGACTACTGAAAATAATGATGTCACTTTTCAGGTAGTGCATAACACCACCGAATACTATGGCCTAATCTTTCAAAGAAGATTTGGTCATCTCTGTATTAGAATATCATCTCAAACTGCAGTTTTCCGGGAGTTATCTTCCAATCAGATGCATGTATCTGCTGGAACCAAATACAATCCGGTTGACATACCATATTTTTTTGGTGATGTATGCCATTCTGAAGAGGGAGAATTTTTAGATATGGACCTTCTTGGCCGCTATTTTGGTGCGCCAATGTCCATGCCACGCGCAGGCAGCAATGCAGGAGCTTAATGTTATGAACTACTACATCCGTTTTTTTTGAGATTTCAACATCCGTTTCTAAGTAGATGAAATATTACATAGCTTGAAGTTTAAATTTGGTTCATATCATACAAATGAGTATCCAGATTGATTTGACCACAAGATTATATTTAGGAGGCCATGGTCATGTCCAGAACATCTTTTGTTTATGAATAGATGGACTACAGTGCACTAATTTAAGGCACATCATCATTTGTGCTATGCAGGCATCGTTATATCTCAGTGAATCTAAATGTTATGAAGGATATAGTGCCCTCCTAATGGTCTCCCATATATTATTTTATTTAAATGGTTCGTTTAGCAGCCTGTTTAATGTTGTGCGCCTGCCTTTGAAGAGTGGTTCCGTGAGGCTCCTGATCTGAACCTTGTAATATTGTGAATTGGTTCTTTAGTTTCATTTTAAATTGCAAAGGGGCTATAAGCTATTGGAATCTATAGAGGGTGCAAGTTTAGTTTCAGCTTGGACTTGTGATGTCTTCACAGGTGAGGTTTCCTAGCTGTATTATCTTTCCAGCTTTGTCAGATTTTATTTTTGTTAATAGTCGATTTGTTCATTTCGATTTATACCCAGGTAGATGTTCACCTTGGTTGTCTTCATAATCCAAAGCTTAATGTATTTGTGTATTGCGCCTTATTAGGTGATTGACTGCATGAAAGAAACTTGCCATAAATCGTTCATGTTTGGTATGGAAGGGATTTGCTTATGCAAGGTTATGCAGGGACTGATTGGCAAGGTGTGTTTCCTATCGAACATTTCTCCATGTAGTTCAATCCAGTTACTCTATCTGATTATGCCTATAAAATAGTGCACAAATCATTTATGATCATTCGTTAAATGTGCAGGAGAACTGACTGTTTCGAATCCTGATTTGCCAAGTTATAACCGTATATGCAATAAGCTGTCTCCAGCCAAACACCTAGCAAGATATTGTCTCCTCCAGAGATATGAGTTTTGTACTCTTCTGATGTAATTAACTCTGTGGCGGTTCTTCGTGAGTTCATGTCAATGATACATAGAAGCTTGCGTCTCTCAGAAGAGCTGTGTTCTGCTTATTGTAGGCGCTTAAACGTATCATTGCATTGGTTGTAAGGATTTCGGAAATCTACCAACTTTCTGTGCAAAATATGTGTTGATTGAAACCTGCATGAAAAATAAGATTGAGGTGTTAAAATGCATTTTACTCCGTGGAATTGTTTTGGGTTTCACATGGCCTAAAAGAATGTAATTATCTTTCGGCGAATTGGAAGCCTGAACATGATAATGAGTCACAAATTTTTAATATTCTAGAAGCTTTTTTTTAAACTGAGAGCAACTACTCTAGGGACCATTGTACAATATCGAGTATAGCTAGGTAGTTTTTGGATGCTTAATATTTGGAAGCGGATATACAACACCTTCCTTCATATACTAAATCCAACATACAAGTTTAGAAATTTAAAAACAAAATGTTGTTTAGATACTAGATTGATATATACCATCAAGTTTTCGTGCAAAAACAAAAAAAAGGAATAGATGATATTTTAGCCTCAATAAGGAAACAGGAATGTGGAGCTAGAAGTGAATTTTTGTAGTTTTTAAGAAATCATGTTTTTTGATCTATAGGCCACAAGATTCAAAATTTGAATATGGAGAATATTATGGAATTTTTTGGAATGAAGCAATGGTTTCGTGAAACAAGAGCAAGTACTCGCAAGCACAATTTGGCATTATCCATCATATGTTGGAACTTTTTTATTACTTTTATTTACTTAAACGTGCATGGCACGTGCAATATTACTATAAAGGCCAAGAAAAGGGGAGAAATTTTCTTCGGGAGGGAGGCCCCTCGCCCCATTATTTATTGGTAACAGTTGTTTGTGGTTGGTGTTTTGTTTTGTTTATCATTTTGCTTATTTATTTCGGAGGCGAGAAGAAGAAGGAAGAAGAAGCCAGGGAGAGCGCTCTTCTCTCTCCTCCTTTTTGCGAATTTTCGATATTGTAGTCTTGGGATCTGATTTTGTCCCCATACTGGCTGGACAGAGAAGAGAAGCAGGGGAGGGATTCATCGATTTTCTTTCTCTTCCTCTCCACCTCATCCTTCTCTCTCTCCGCCTCTCCGCAAGATCAGCTTGGGTCTCGTGACAGCAATCCCTGCCCGCTCGCTCGCTCTCGCTGCCTCCCAAAGTCCCAAGAGGAGCACACCACGCTCAGGTCTCCGTCCCTCCGCCTCAATATTCTATCTCCCCTCTCTCTGCATCATTGCCCCCTGCTGATGGCGGCAGCGGCAGGAACACAAATTCTTTGGCGCGTGGATATTCCCTTCCTTGACGTATGATTTGGTTGCTCCGGTTCTTGCTTCTTCTTTGCTTTAGGAAATCGCGGTGTCTGATCTGGGGTGGGTGCAACCGATCCTTCTGCTTTCCTGTGCTGCTGCTGTTATGAGAGCTCCAATGATTGGTTGGTGAGTTTTCTTGGTTTTCTAGGTAGGGCTAGCAGCTAGCGTCTCTGAATTGTGAGGTTTCTTGGTGTCTCCGGCCGTGTTCTTTTCAGTCTGATACCTTGGGGGTTCTTGAGTTAGGAGCGATTGAGAAGCCTTTTGGCTGTAGAATTTTGTGGTGCTGTAGCTTGGTTTCTTGGGGAACTGAGCGCATTTGGGGGTTTTGGCAGCTTAAGCGATGTTCCACTTTTACCTCCTCACCCCAACTTCTTGGTTTTCTTGGTGTTGATGCCCAAAGAGAACTGCTCTTTGGTACGGAATTCCTGGCCATCCTGTTGAATTTCGTGTTTCGTGGTGTTTTTGGTAGCTCAATTATCGTTTGGTATTGGAGGGGAGTTCTGAGTTCCTAGTTGCTTCCCCATCTACCAATAGAGCTGGCTTTTGAGCTTGATTACAGTGGAGAGGAACCCTTTCATTTTCGTTTGCTGACGATTCTTGAATCTTTCTTTCCTGGCTTCGGAAGCCCATGCTCGTAAAGCCCTCTGTTTTTTCCCCTTCTCCTGGATTACTATCTTGTATTATCTGAACTCTTAGCTCTTCTCATCAGGATTTAAGTTATTCTATATTGCGTGTGACAACTGACAACAAGGTCTTCGCCTTGGAAATTTCTCCTGGTTTCACACCCACCTCTTTCGTATCATTAAAATTACTTAAAATTTGAGCTGAAACAAGTAGGACAATACTAGTTTCTATTTAGCTGCTATCTTATGCCACTTTATCTTTTATTTCAGAATCATCCTGAAGCAGTACACGCTCATATCTTTGGTGGTTGTTGCTGAGCTGGTGGAGGAGCTCTGAGGAGTCTTGTGCACGCCTCGGCTACCAATAATTGATCGGAGAAGGTACTACCGGCCAACATGTAATCGTGCTTCATTCAAGAACAATTTATTGTCAAGGCAAAATAACAATGTTTTTTCTTCAGAAAACAAAATACTTTCGGTGCTTCCTGCAGTTTCTCTTGTGTTTGTTTTATATAGAGTCCATCATCTGTTCTCGTTCCTTTGGACGGTTGTGTTATTTTGGTGAAACATAAGGAATTTTCCTCCACATTCTCATCATCTTGGTAAGGAAGGTGCAAAAAGCCAAGAACCTAGATGAGCTCATAGACGACGGACCACTTCTACCTTTAGCCTGCAAACAAGCATCTTGTCTTGTCACTTTGTATTGTCCTGTTTCTTGAGCAGAGTGTCCGTTTCGTCCATACAAATGTGAAAAACAGTAGGAGCAAACTGTTGGTAACTGCTGCCAAAGAGGATCTGGGCTTTAGTCACTCGTGATGGCCATTGTTTGTATCTTGTGCCCTTTGAGAAGAAACAGGGGCTGAATATTTTTGGAACAAGAAAGAAAGGATAAAATGTTGATTGCATCAGTCTTTTAATTCCTTCTACTCGTACTGTTTTTGGCTAAAAACAATTCCTTGTTCAGTTAATCTTTTTTCCTTCAGTGTTATGGTCAACTCACTAGTTTCCCCTTTTGCAGGCAGGTCAATCTGAATTTTTATTTGGTGAACTTCATAAGTGACATGCAGCTGCTCCACGTACCATCCGCAGTTGCTTCTACATACATAGCCATGCCTTCGGAATAATCTTCATAAGTGAGCAGTCAAAGTTGGGACAAGTCTAATTATTACTCGAGCCCGGGCAATGTCGCAAACCATGTACTCACCAGACACGGCAAATCCATCATATCCTGTGTCATCAGCTCTAGGGAACTTGCTTTATTCAAACAATGCATCTTCTGGACCATACACCGAATTCAGTGGTATTATGCAGTCCCAGCAGAATTTCATGCAGCTGCCTGGCCATCCTTCGGAGATTCCACAACATTCATCATCAAGGGAACCTAACATGGTCACTTCACTTGCAGAGCAACGCTCCTTCGGTCCAGTCAAAGATATGAGAAATGAGATGTTAATGCATTTCATGGATGGTGCACACAGTGGTGGTGGTGATCTCATCCACAGTGATGCCCATAGCAGCGCACAGCTTGAGTTCGGCCTGCTGAACAGCCACGATTCGACGATTGTTCCATCAGCACCAGGCCAAGGATTGTCTCTGAGCCTCAACACACATATCCTGGCACCTTCATACCCATACTGGGCACCAAAGCCAGACTTACTGGCAACCCAGTCTTACGAGGGTGATGACAACAGAATGAAGAATATGCAGTCCGAGGCCTCACGGGCAATCAGGAATTCGAAGTATCTGAAGGCAGCACAAGAATTGCTTGATGAGATAGTCAGTGTTTGGAAGAGTATAAAGCAGAATGCACAGAAAGACAAGGTTGAACCAGAAAAGGTGGATGGCAAAGAGGCTGACGGGGTGTCAAAAAGCGAGGGGGTTTCTGCGTCTGAGAATGCCAATGCAGAAGCTGAGATTTCTGCGTCTGAGAAACAAGAGCTCCAGAATAAGATGGCGAAACTTTTGGCCATGTTGGATGAGGTTTGTGAGTCACTGCCTCCATAATTTACTACTGTTGAAAGAAAGCTGAAATGCCACGACAATTTACTTCTGCTTGGCTAAATTGGTAATCGATATTGCTAATCCACAAAATCTTTTGTAAAAGATTAAATTCACTTATAGTAATACACCAATACGAACAAACTTAATTTAAGATACTCCAGGCTAAAGTTCTGTAGACAAATAAATGCTTTATTTGGTGGCAGTTGCAGCTCAGAATTTCATATATCTCAGAAGTCAACTGCATTGCCCTATCTTTGTTTTTTATAGAAAAAGTGGTGGTTGGGATTGGGATCCCCACCAAATCAGCAGGCATGGGCTTAATATTCACTAGAGTAACATAGATGGGTCATGATCCAGAGTTTGTTCTGAATGGTTCTGTTTCTTACTATAAATTCATACCTCGGTCTCGGGCCTGTTAAGAAAATTAGCTTGTGCACATATTTTTTTTACCTTAGGGGCATCCAAGAAAATACTAAGCATATGTGAATAGGAACGCCGCATATATCTAATTTTATCATCAATTAGATCGCCACGAAGTTCATAAGAAAGTTGTGTTAACAACCCTATCAAAATGTCAAAGTGGGCTGGGGAGCTTAAAATGTTCCCTCTCAGGGTTGTTTGGAGGAATAGTATTTCTGGGTAAAGTTTTGATATCTTAATCAAATTTAAAATTTGAAACAAATACGGAAACTTTGCTGAGAAATACTCCTCTTCTAAACAGGCCCTCAGCAAGACAAATTGTCCTTAACACACACTCAACAGAAGGTTTACACTGCAACCTAAATGTGTTGTTCTTATTTTTCAGTTAGTAGTTGGCACATCACATCTTCAATAGTTAATTCTGAACATCAATTTTTTTTCAGGTTGACCGAAAGTACAAGCATTATTTCCATCAAATGCAAATGGTAGTCTCATCGTTTGATATGGTTGCTGGGCCTGGAGCTGCCAAACCTTATACTGCAGTTGCCCTTCAGACAATATCGCGGCATTTCCGATGTCTGAAGGATGCTATCAACGACCAGGTCAATGTTATCCGAAAGAAACTTGGAGAGGAGGAAAATTCTTCCGGCAGAGAGGGCAAACTAACTCGCCTCCGTTACATCGATCAGAAGTTAAGGCAACAACGAGCTTTCCAACAGTATGGTGTGTTACAGCAAAATGCTTGGAGGCCGCAGAGGGGACTGCCAGAAAACTCAGTTTCAATTCTCCGTGCTTGGCTGTTTGAACACTTCCTTCACCCGTATGTTGCTTATTTCCTATATACTTATTTCCACTTGCCCTTGTTGCCTTTTTTCCTGATGGCAAAGTAATTTTTTTCAGGTATCCGAAAGATTCAGAAAAGCTAATGCTAGCAAGGCAAACTGGTTTAACAAGAAGTCAGGTACTTTATCATCTTACCAAGACATTTATTACCTTTATAACGGTTAATTTTGTTAGTAATCATTAGCATGCCTTGTTAGTACTAAAATCAATGTACAAATCTAGGGGTTAGTAATGCATTTGTATACCAAGTGGTGCAAATTTTGAACCATGCTGCAAGGTTACTGCTCTATTAGTATGTATGTCCATAACCTGCAAATAGGCAATCTTAAATTTGTCAAGTTCTGCTCCATCAATACTAAGCATCACACTGTTACTGTGGATGTTTGGGTTTGAGTTTGTGCAAATGATTTTTTGAAGGGATTTGCATTCTGTTAAATGAAATCAGTTTGCTGAACTTATTTTACATTCTGCACTGTTCTAGATTTCGAACTGGTTCATAAATGCCCGTGTCCGCCTCTGGAAACCGATGATCGAAGACATGTATAAAGAAGAGACTGGGGAGGCAGAGCTCGACTCAAACTCCTCCGACAATGTAGCAAGAAGTAAGGACAAAGTGGTATCTAGTGAAGAAAAGGAAGATCTGAAATGCTCCATGAGTCAGGCTTACCAACCCAGTGAATCCAAGGCCAACATCGGGATGATGGGTCTCACTGGAGCACCGGCCAGCTTTCACAATGAGGTGAACTCTGATGATGGCTTCATGAACCTACTGTTGAAGGACCAAAGACCGGGCGAGGCGGCTGGCGGTTTCCTCCATGATGCCACTGCCCATCATGCCGATGAGAGCGCACGGTTCATGGCCTACCATTTGGCAGAGCTTGGTGGATACCGGAACAGCAATGTGTCTTTGACCCTAGGATTGCAGAATACCGAGAACATCCTTTCAGCTCCAAAGACGCACCAGCCAGGTTTCACTGGCGTGGAAGAGGACATGTACAACAGGACGGCGCATCCTGGCGTCACCAATGCCTCCTCGGACTACGAATCGACGAACCAATTAGATCAACGGCAACAATTCGAACCGCCGCCTCTGCTGCATGATTTTGTGGCTTAGATACTCATCGGTAAAAATTGGATGGAGGAGCATTTGTGATCTGTAGGGCCATAGTAACACGCCTGAAGCATGGAAATTGTAGCTGTAGTCACATTTGGTACAGAAGAGGGGGGGTATAGCATGAAATGTAATATATTTTTTAGGTTGTGGGGGTAAATAATCTTGTAAAGATGAATGGGATGCATTATACGTGTAAAAGATTATGACTGAAGAAGAATTATCTTGTAAAAAAACACCTGTAACGAATACTACTGATCAGTTATATATTGTTCAGCTGGTTTAAACAAAACAGAAAGGAGGAAAGCTGCAAATGCATTGCAAGGGAATCTTCAGTTTTTCTTTTAGTTCCGTTATTGCACTTGAATACTGTCCAGTTAATCTTTCATAAGGAGTTGAAGCATGGCGTATTCAGATTGTTACTGCAGTTTGGACTGTTGAGATGCAAAAAGCAAAACCAAAAACTTCAGGTGTACTCTTATGACATTAATTAACAGAAGCTGTAGTCAAAAAAGTCTCTTCAGGTCTTTTGTTTATTCTTGGATGGAATTTAGGACCTATGTTACCGGTGTTAGTACCAGCCGTTGTTTGAGATATTTTGCATTTGAAAATTTATTATGATTTCTCATACTAGTATCATATACTCCACGACATCCAATGAAAGAGTATAACTTAGGAACTCCACGTAGTTGTGGATTTTTTTAGATGGGTAATTCGGATCTCTCTCCCTCTCGCTTCATAGTTTTCTCCCCAACCGGTGGAATTTTGTTTCGATGATCTTCAAATAGCATCTACGGGAAAACACACATATTAAAGAGAAAATACGTATATGACTGTTGAAACAAAAAAATTACAACATAAATTTTTGTCGACAAAATTTATGTTGTAACTTTTTTGTTTCAACGGCTCAGCGCAAACCGTGACACGACAAAATACTATAAATTTTTAAAACTATAGTCGACGAAACACGGCTGAGCTCCTTTAGTTTTAACCCAAGAATGTTGATCACGCCTACATGCTTATCACTCTTTCCGCAGGAGCACGGCCCAAAAGCCGTTTCGGTCGGTCTGAGTTTTGCCGACGGTGTAATATTTTTAAATAGATTTAATTCGTGTATTAGTTTTCAAATTTGTATTTTTTTAGTTTTCTCTCTCCCACCCATGGGGGCCTTTTAATAAAGGACTGTGCTACTAAGGGCACATGCCCTAGATTAGCTAACTGTGGGTACGGAAAGAATACGTTAAACGAGCCCATGCATGCATGCAGTCACGTAGATTCCTTTTGCTTTTTAAACTTTAAATTGATTTATCTCTTAAACCGTAAATCAAAATTCAGATCCGTTTTCACGGTTGGCTTTGTCGTGATGAGATCTTCAAAACTAGATCCCATCTTGATATGTTTTTCTGACACTAGTTGCCAGATTATACTCACTTAGTCACCAGGTACTGATAAGTTGGTTACCAGATTAAAATCAAATGGTTGCCATGCTATTTAAACTTCTCTACTCACTAATTTAATTCTTTAGTGATGGTAATTTCATATTTTACGTGTTTAGAATGGATCAAACACTCACTCTTTGTAAGTGTAGATCATGGATATGACAAAAAAAACATTTAAAAATTGCCTGATAATTATGTATTCTTTGGGTGGTAACTGTTAACTACTAATATGGTAACTAATATGGTAACTACAGTATTATAACCTGGCAACTGACAACGGAAAAAAAAAGTTCGTCAGAACATATTAAGATGGGATCTTGTTTTAAAGTACTCGTCGATGTGAACCCAGCGGTGAAAACGGATCGTCAATTGGATTAATGGTTCGAGAGATAATTTATTTTGAATTTTCGGTTATGGAAAAGATTCTTTACATGCATGTATCGTTCCCGCCTCCCTTATAGGAAAAAATTAGATTTGCTTCCTTGTATGTATGCATGTGCCGGACGGATGTTGATTGTAGGGCACGTCTGCTAAGTAGATTAAATAAAAGGGTCATGCCTTGCTGGCCAGGAGACTACGATTGGCCTTGCACGCGAGTTAGAAGGGCCAGCTCGCATGTGTTTTTTTACCATTTGGTCCGTTTCTAGGCGTGTCTTTTTTGATAAAAAAACTGAAGACCAAAACAAATAAATATAATTTAAATAAAAAACATCGAAAAACTAAAAGGGCCGTGTTGTGTACGACCTTAAGGCCTCACTTGGGTGATCGGCGTAACCCCTTGGCGGACCCAAGGCCGGCCTGACCCCAATTCGCGTGTCGGCCGAGAAAGTGAGCTCGCGGACCGGCATGCGCGGCACAGTCCATACAGCCAAATAAAGAATTATACTGCATGCAAAAAATATTACTCCCTCCGATCCATATTAATGGGCATAGCTTTGTCTAAATTCATATGTATCTAGTTAAGTATTTAGACTAGATACATGTGTATCTAGACAAAGTTGTGCCCACTAATATGGATCGGAGGTAGTAACAAAATTTGTACAACACGGTACTTTTTATTGGTGCAAACCGTGGTACAAACATACACCATTAGAGCATCTTCACTCGCACGTCCAATAGCCTATGTATTGAGTTTTTTTTTGAACCTGCCCCCGCGTCGTCCGGACTGGGCGACACGGGCGGCGCCTTTGACCTCCACCTCCCGACTTCAGTACGATCTGCAGGCGCCGCCGTCGCCGGAGGACGCTACCGGGCGCCCGCGTGGCCGACGGCGGCGGCGGCGCGAATACATTTCCCTTCAGTGTCGACCTAGGGTCCGGCGGCGGGATCGACACCGCGACGCGCGGCTACGTGGCGATCTCAGCTGCGACCTGGGCTGGAAGCGGGATCGAAACCGCGGCGCGGCGGCGCGACGATCTCAGCCGTGACCTCCATCGGACCGGCGACGTGCCGGCGGCGGGATTGGGTGGCGCCCGCAGCGATCTCGGCTGTCAGCGGATCTCCGTCGCAGTGGCAGCAGCGCCCTCGCGTTTTTCGTGGAGGGTGGGTATTGTGCCCGACCTGTTGGAGGCGTTGGGGATCCCTTCGTGGAGCAGTGCCGACGTGAACTCCTTTGGTGGCTGCTGCGTCCTGAACGCCATGCGCAAGCTAGCAATTGAGTCCCCGTTGTCTTCATGGTAAGATCTGGTGGCTTTGATGCGTGCGCGACGGTTGTTTGGGTGACCGTCCGGTTCTCTTGTCGCTCGGCACCGCGCATCAGGGAGTTCGTCTTCTCGTGGTGGAACCGTGGAAGAGTGAGATGTGCATCCGGACAAGCTCGACGGTGGCTTCTGCGAGATGTGACGACTACCTGCGCCACTTGCTTCATCAGCTTGGCGGTGGGTGTTCTAGACACAGCTCGACAGCCTGTTCTTGGGGCATGTTCTGGTTACGTGGTGATGGCCACGTCAGGAATGTGTGCAGGAATGGCTATCTCCAGGTACGTACATCATGGCAGTAGTGGCTTACAGATCCCTTGTCCATGGTGTATGCATGCCCATCTTGGCGATCAAGACTTGCAGCAATGTTCAGGCGCTAACATGCCCATGTCCCCCTTGGGTGATACGGTTGTGTTGGCTCGGCAGGCAGGAGGCGGCAACACGGGACGACCTTGACTTGGTGGTGCTTTTTGAGTTCCAGGTTTTGAGCTCTGGGGTCAAAACTTTAGGTCTGACCTTTACTGGTTATACCTAGTAATGGCGACGCATTCTCATCGTTCTCTTGTTGAAGGCATTGCTCAGGGATTACTCAGACTTTTCTCCACGGTGAAAACCGAGCCTGGTTGGATTCAGCGACGACGACACTTGTGTGGTGTACCCTTCCTGAAGGCGTCGTTTTTTGAGAACCTTTTCTTGTTGTCTAGGTGTTGCCAAAGATGGTGGTTGATGTTGATGTATGTTGTTGCAGTCTATGATTGCTTGGGTCCTTTTTACTTTTTTGTAATAATAGTTGTGTGCTTCCTCGACATCTTGACTAGTTCTTGATATCGTGTTGTTGCAGAGGCTGGGTGTAATTGGTATCAACTTGATATTAATATATTGCTCTTTATCTAAAAAAAATAGCTAAATTGATGTCGATATTAGGACTAGCGAATCCAAACCACCGCCTATCCCGTGAGTGTCAATTGGGCGTGCCGGACACAAATATTACATCTGGCAAGCGCGTCTGCCACCTCCCCCCTTCTCTCTCCTTCTACCAGGCCCACCCGTCAGCCACCTTCACCCTCCTGCATTGCACGCAAACCACGGCCCTGTTGCCGCCTCACACCTTCCTTGTCGGCCGCCGCGCGCCTCCTTCCGCGCCACCGCAAGTCCCACAAGCCCCGCAGCTGGCCCTGCCATCTAGAGCTGGCTGCGCGCTGGCTCGTTCTCCCATCGGAATGCTGGCGCCAGGCACAGGAAAGGGGGCGCTCGTGCAGCACACCCGGCGAGGAAATGATGTGGTGGACGGTCACTGTGGAGGTGGGCATGGCTCACCTTCGAGGCGCTCTGAAAGTGCTTGTGTTGCCCCATGCGTGGTTTTGGTAATTAATGACAATCCTTATGGACTAATGTTTGCATTGAGATATTCGTGTAGATCTTGTCCATAGGAAAAGATTGGACTTCATGTGTTGGACTCTAGAAGATTACATGATGACCAAGGTTTCATCCAAGGGTTTATATGAAGAATGGTCATGTGAAGAGTTGAGCTTATTGCAAGCATGGTTTGGAAAAGAAAATTGAGTGAACTTCATGTTATCTCCAAGCCATCATATATATCAAGATAAGAAGATGAAGTGCAAGTGGATTCATGAAGACGGAGATTAGCAAGGCTCTCCCATAATGGAGTATGGGGGAGTATTTGGAGAAGTCTTCATCAAGCATGTGCTAGCAAGCACAATCAAGAAAGGTGTTCCACTTGGAGAGATCAAGATCGTCATCATCTAGCTCAAGTGGAATGCGCAAGACAAATGTATGATCTTGATAGGGTTTCTATTTTACCGGTCTCATGGTGTTAGTAGGAGACCGGGTTATAGGATAGACGGCGTACTATCAAGAGGGGCTCTCAAGTGAGTAACTTGATCGCATCTTTGTGGAGAGATCAAACCTTTGTATACTTGGCATCATCATCTTTCTTGGTTCTTATTTGGCTCTTATCCATGCGAGAATTTAGAGCTTGTGTTCATCTCCATACCAAGCTCTAGTTCATCAAAAACGGATTTCATTTGCATATCTTGTTGTGTTTTTTATATTGGAGGTTTTACCGGTTCGTCTCTTGTAGAGAGGTCAAACTCTCCTCTTGTGTTTTCCTCCTCACATGATGGACTATGATGTGTATATGCGTGATCTTGTAGTGCTTGTGATTATCTTCGGAGCAAGCCCAAGATCATAGATAATGGAGTCCGGATGGAAAACTTGTTGCGTTCTTGGTGTTGGAAATATTACCGGTCCTCCTCAAGATAAGGTCCACACATTTTTGTGGGAAAGCTCTTGTCGTTACCTTTCCAACAAAATTGGTTTCACCTGATTTGGAGTTCGAACGAGAAAGTTATTGCATTTCAGGTTTTTGTCAAGGGAGAAAAGGAGCTTTTTCCTGCCCAGCCGGTAGTACCGGCCGAGGCCCGGTACTACCGCTTTTCAGGTCTTTTCGGTACTGGCTTCGTTCTATTTTTTGCAGTATTGGCCCGGTAGTAGGCCGGTACTACCGGGTGGTGCGGTACTACCGCGTGACGCCGTGTGGCACTACCGCTGCGGGCGGTGTGCGAGGGCCCGTTGACCTTCGTCGTCGTCGACTGACCCTGGGCCGGTCAGTAGTACCGGCTGAGGCCCGGTACTACCGCTGTGGCCTCTTTTCGTCTGCAACGGGCAAATTTTTGAGAGGACCTTTTTAAGGGGCTTTCTTCCCCAATGGTTTCTTCACCCCTTGAGCTCGTTTTCCCCCTCTCTCCTCCATTGTTGACCTTTGGAAAAGCTTGGCTACCTCTCAATCCCTCCCATGATTCTTGCATATCTTTGAGGGAAAGTGAGAGGAGATCTAGATCTACTTTTCCACCAATCCATCTCTCCTCTAAGTGAGGGGAACCCAGTAGATCTTGATCTTGGAGTTCTTAGTGTTTCTCCTTCATTGTTCTTCCTCTCTTATTCCCCCATAAGCATTTGTTACTTTGTTGGAATTTGAGAGTGAAGGACTTGAGCACTTATTGTGTTCTTGCCATTGCATTGTGTTGCATCGGTTTGTGCTCTCCACGAGGATTCGTGGAAGTTGAAAGCTTGTGAACTCGTTACTCTTGGGTCTTTGTACCCTAGACGCCCGTGTGGTGGTTGAGACCCTTGTGTGGTCACTTGTAGCTGTTCGGGAGCCCCCAATCCCGTTGTGGGTTGTGCCCCGGATCGTTGTTGAAAGGCTCCGGATTTCCGCCTCGAAGGATTCCGATAGTGGAAGGTGAACCAAACCTTTGTGGTGCGGTTCATCGGAGAAGAAGGTGAAACCTTTGTGGTTGTTGAACCATTGTGTTGGTTCACACCTCTCCAACGAGACGTACTCCCCTAAAAAGGAGGAACTCGGGAATACATTCTCGTCTCCGCGTGCCTCGGTTATTTCTATACCCGAGCTCTTTACTTATGCATTTTACATTGTGATAGCCTTCGTGCTTGAAGTATTCTATTGCTATCACCTTGTTGCTTGTCTTGCTTAGCATAAGTTGTTGGTGCACATAGGTGAGCCTAGTATATTTAGGTTGTTGGCTTGTTAATTTAAACACCTAGTTTTATTTCGCAATTATCAAGCCTAAACCGGAAAAGTTTTAATCGCCTATTCACCCCCCCCCCTCTAGGCGACATCATTGTCCTTTCACGCTTTCCGAGCAAAAACGCGGAACGACGTCCGTCGTCGTCATGCCCGTCGATACAAGCAACCCTGAGACCCGCTTTCATGTCCTGGAGAACCTCCTCGTCGTCCTCTACGTCCACGCCGAAGAACATGTCCTCGGGAGCCCCAGTTCGTGCAGATCGAGCCCGCCCTTCTGCATCGCCAGCCGAGCTCTGCAGTCAATATTGCCACCGACACTCCGCCTCCATCCAAGCCGAGCCCACCGTTGAGCTTCTGGTGAGCTTTCGCGCCTCCTGGACATCTCCTCAGCCGCCGACATGGAGAGCTTTGGCGAGGTGCTGCCGCGATGGCGTCCCGGCGATGCGCTCTACTGAGAGTTGCATAGGGTGTGCAACTGGGAGTTGGATTTTTCTGATCCCACAATACAAAACCATACGTATTATATGTCTGACACACCTCCATTTATGGTTTCCATCATAGAAAAATAAATTATTCTTACAAATCACGTAAAAAAAGATTCTTACAAAGAAGTGTGATTGGATGTTAGATTTCCTATGCGATGTTGTGCAAAGGATTTCTTAGGAAAAAATTCCACGAATTCTATGCTACAAATCATACAACCGTTGCAAGAAAAATTCCGAAGCATTGGAGTCTTCTGCAATTTCTATAAAAATCTTTTGAATCGAAGAAACACTAAATTTCACAATATATTGATTTCCGAGAGAGATGATTTAGCTGCCATGACACTGCAATCCAACAACGTGGAAATCTTGTGAACATAGCAAATCTAATAGTGTTTCACATTATTACAGACGTTACATCGGTGGTATGTGCTAGAAACCCAAGTTAATTTTTGTGTGGATAAGGAGATATATTATTCGGGACAGTCTAGAAACCAGTTAACTTCAAACTCCAGGGAAAACCGGCTGCCATCAAAATGCAAGTTCTTCGCTTTTCTTATTATTTTTAGAATACGTTGTGGACCGCCAACCGCCTTGAACATCGCGATGGCCAAATTGTGTCCATTGTCAGATAGGCAAAAGAGAACCAGGGTCAGCGGTGATTCTCTTCTTCAAATGTCGCTTCTCCCTTCATATGTGTTGTATGATCAAAGACTAGTTAAACCTATCAGCTTTTTTCGAAAAGGGAAACAGAGCTTAGGCCTCTGCATCAATACGATTAGGTTTAAAGAAAGAGTAAAACGCACCTGGAGTCTATCAAGTTGCATGGTTGGAGCGGATTGGTCACCTACTGGGAAAATGCTAACTATTGGTCACTAACTTGTGCAAATGTTGCACGTTAGTCATTCCGTCACTCCCACCGTTAAAATGCTGACGTGGACGATATTTTTTTACAAAAAAGATCTTAACCTTCCGAAAATTCACATTCGCACCCGAGCTCATCTGCTCCCGTGATTTTCGGGAAAATAAAAAAATAGTAAAACTTTTCAAAAAATTCCGAAAAAAATCACAGGCAAACATGAGTATGGTACGCACACCCGTGTAAAATTTCGTCACGAAATGACATTGGGAACGCCCTGTGCAAAAAAAAAAAATCACAGATCCGTGACGAAATTTTACACGGGTGTGCGTACCATACTCATGTTTGCCTGTGATTTTTTTCGGAATTTTTTGAAAAGTTTTACTATTTGTTTTATTTTCCCGAAAATCACAGATCTGAAAATTTAAATTTTTGGATCTCATTTCTGTCAGAGATTTGATTTTTTTGCACAGGGCGGCCACAATGTCATTTCGTGACGAAATTTTACACGGGTGTGCGTACCATACTCATGTTTGCCTGTGATTTTTTTCGGATTTTTTTGAAAAGTTTTACTTTTTGTTTTATTTTCCCGAAAATCACAGATCTGAAAATTCAAATTTTTGGATCTCATTTTTGTCAGAGATTTGTTTTTTTTTCACAGGGCGGCCACAATGTCATTTCGTGACGAAATTTTACACGGGTGTGCATACCATACTCATGATTGCCTGTGATTTTTTTCGGAATTTTTTGAAAAGTTTTACTTTTTTTTATTTTCCTGAAAATCACGGGAGCATATGAGCTCGGGTGCGAATGTGAATTTCCTGAAGGTTAAGGTCTTTTTTGTAAAAAAAATATCGTCCACGTCAGTATTTTAACGGTGGGAGTGACGGAATGACTAACGTGCAACATTTGCACAAGTTAGTGACCAATAGTTAGCATTTTCCCAGTAGGTGACCAATCCGCTCCAACCATGCAACTTGATAGACTCCAGGTGTGTTTTACTCTTAAAGAAACCTATTGGGTTTGGACCCCCAAAAAATCGGGGTCATTCTGTCTATCTGAGATTGGAGGGCCAATGCCACTATGGCGACCATAGAAAGGCCTTTGCCTCGTTGTTCGTGGTTTACCGAGAACCGTGGAATGAGCACATGATGACGTATCTTGATCTGCCACGCTTCTACAATGCCTTCAATCATTTTCGAGAGAAATAAGAAGGAGGTGGCCAATTGTGGTAATACCGGGGCAAAACACCTTGATTCCTTAGGGCACCTCCAACGGGCTGGCGCATACGGACCAGCCCAGTCCGCTTTTGTCCGAACGGACAAATGCCCTTCTCCAACGGGCTGGCGCATCCGGACTGGTGTCCGCCCGGACACCAGTTTTCGACCCAAACGCGGCCCAACTTTGGGGCGGGACGGACAGGCTCTCGGTCCGCCTCTTTGTCCTCCCTGTCCGCGTCGGGCCCAAGGTCCAGCCACAGAATCCCCTCCCAAACCCTCGTTCGGCCGCCCATTCCCTCCCCAGCCGCCCCCAGCCGACCTCGCCGCCGCCGCCCTCGCCGCCCCAGCCGTTCATGGAGGACGGGCTGTCCAAATCCACGGCCGCTACCGGCGCCGCCCTACTCGCGGTGAAGAAGGAGCCGAAGCCGGCCTCGGTCAAGCGACAAGGCCAGAGGGAGAGGACTCGGGAGAAGAAGGCAGAGGAGAAGGCCGCCCTCACAGCGGCCAAGGAGAAGGAGAGGCTCGCCGCCATCGCGCATCAGGCCAACTCCGACCTCATCGCCGCCCAGGCCGCCGCCCGAGCTGTCCTTCTCCTCAAAGGGGAGGTTTTTGCAGGGGCCTTCGTTGCTGCCACCGGCCTCTCCCCCGACACGGTTCCGTCGGCCGGACGCTCGGTCTCCTCCGCCAAAGCGAAGCCGCCTAAATCCTCGTCCCCCGGCCTCTCGACGCCGTCGCTAGCCGCCGCCCATCACCCAGTGTCGCGGCTGGGTTCCCGCGAGGACTCGCGGGAGATTTCGTCGGTCCCGGTCGAGCCGAAGTCGCTTGACCTCAACGCGACCCCGAGTGCCGGCGACGGGCGGCCCCGTGCCAAATCGAAGACCACGGCGGGTGGCAGGATGACCATGCCCGAGGCCCGTGCCCTCATGTTCGACGGGAGCGAGTTCCCGCCGACGACGCCTGCCAACCCAGCCTACTTCACCGAGGATGTCATGAACGACATGATCAACGGCCGCACCTACTTCGATCCTGCCGAGGCCGAGACACAAGAGGCCAACACCTACTTTGACCCGGCCGACCTCGACACACAAGACCCCGACGCGACCATGCCCGAGACGGAGGCCGATGTGGTCGACATTGAGGAAGAGCCACTCGATGTCGACGAGGAGCACGCCCTAATCGCGGCGAGCCTCAAGCGGAAGAACATCCGCACGGCCTCGTACACGGACAAGGAAGACAGGGTGCTATGCGAGTCATGGATGACTTGTGGGCAAAATGCAAAATGGGGTGCCCAACAAAGGGGCACCACATTTTGGTTTAGGGTGCACAAGCATTTCCATGAGCAAAGGAAATTGCCGCCCTACCGGATTGAGAGTGATCGCAATGAGGGCTCACTCACAAAGAGGTGGCAACACATCTCGGCCGGGTGTTGCAAATTCCAAGCGGCCTACGAGCATGTGAAGAACCGGCCGGTGAGCGGCTACGGGGTTGAGGACAAGATGAATCAAGCTTTGGAGTACTTCAAGGTGGCCTTCAAGACCAAGTTCACCTTGGGCCACTGTTGGGACATGATCAAGGGTTGTCCAAAATGGCAAGAGATCTACAACGCCATGAAGAAAGGGGGCCTTGAAGGCTCGAAGAAGAGAACCAACGATGACCCCAATGATGATGTGAATCCCGGCCAAAGCTCGGGTGGCCAGGCTGTGCGGCCGAGAGGACACAAGTCCTCGGCGCAAGACGTGAAGCGTGAGGCGGCACAAGCACAATTGGAGGAGACCCTGAAGACGTTGATCGCCGGCAAGGAGGAGTCCACCGCCGCTAGGTACGTGGAGAAACGCAAGGACAAGGAGGAAGCCATGGCAAGGTATGTGGAGATGACAAGGAAGAAGCTCGAGATCGAGCAAGAGAAGATCAAGTCCGAGGAGACCCGGCTCATGCTCGAGGCCAAGGCGGAGGAGAATCGCGTGAGGCTTGCGTTGCTCGCCGAAGATAACCGGATCATGATGGCCGACTTGACCATCATGGACCCGGAGCAAAGGGCATGGATTCTCAAGAGGCAAAAGATGATCCGTGAGCGCGAGGACATGTGATGTCCTATTTATTTCTATTTATTATGTGTTGAACTATTTAAATTTTGAAGAATTTGTATTTTGAACTATTTGGATTTTGAACTCTTTGGATTGAGGCCAATTTGAGTCATTTGAATGTTCCAATATTTTTTTTTGGCCCATTTTGCGCCAGGCCGTTGGGGGCACCCCCACCCCAAACGGACAAAAGCTCAAAATGTGTCCTCTGTCCGCCCCCAAACGGACCAAATCGGACAAATTGGGGTGTCCGTTTGCTCCACCCCGCTGGAGGTGCCCTTATGCCCCGAGAGTAAGCCTTGGTTTTGGCCATTTCCCGTTGTTGTTTTTTTTTCTTTGTTGACTTAAATCTACTTCACTAATATATTATGGCAAAAAAATGCCTCTTTTGAAAAAGAAAAAAAACGATGAAAATCATGTGCGGAAGTTTATGAAACCTCATTCTTTTGTTATATATGGCCAAGAGGGTATTATATATCCATGTAATTCTGTTTAAAAAAAATCAAAGTTGTTAACATTTGAAACACAAACTATTCATGTAAATTTTTGCCTCTTTTGGAAAGAAAAAAACTCGATGAAAATCATATGCCGAAGCTTTTAAAATCTCATTATTTTCTAGCGTGAAAATTGTTTTTTCATGCTATTTGTGTTTTTTCATATAATCCAAACTTGATCTATTTTTATCCTATAATTTTGCATGCACATATTTATCCCCTCTCCCTATACCCCTCATTTTTTTGGATATTATAGACGGTTTTCGAGTTGAATATAGTTTGGGGTTCCACATGATATTTGTTTACCCAAGATACATACAGTCGAGTCGATAC
This sequence comes from Poa pratensis, assembly GCA_947311845.1. Lineage (NCBI taxonomy): Eukaryota > Viridiplantae > Streptophyta > Magnoliopsida > Poales > Poaceae > Poa > Poa pratensis. The sequence goes on along the minus strand of CAMZMU010000117.1, from coordinate 86,552,493 downwards.
AGTATTGAAGGCGCGCGTGCAGTGGCATCATATAACAACACAGTGGAAGGTGATCAAAGGCGTGCATTGATTGGTCAAACCTGACCAGTTCACAGCTCAAATCAGCTCAGTTTGAACGCCACTGTAGGGATCGCCTGAACAAACAACAAAGGCACCTCTGCCCCAAAAAAACAAACAGCGTCGCCACCCCGGCTTAGGATCAGTCCAATCAATCACTCCGACTACTCCCCGATGACATTGACACCTCCAAGAACTGTATTTTGACCTCCCTCTTTTACCTCTCTCTCTCTCCAGAATCTCTCTCTCTCTCTGAAATCTCTCGAAAGCTCTCTCTCTCTAAAATCTCTTGAAAGCTCTCTCTCTCAGCATCTTTCTGTGTCTCTCTCAGCATCTGTGTGACTGAATTGAGCACTTGTTGATGTATGACATATCTATCCATTTATGTGCATCACACACTTGTCAGGTTTGTTACCTTTACCTATCTATCATGCATGGTGCAAGTACGCAGGTTGCAGCAAGGATGAGTTGCTTGGTTCCACACCATGTCTTGTCATGTGCACACACAACACTCTCCAAGCACCACCAACAACAGAAGCCGCAGGCACCCAGAAAGAAAAAGTCGCTGGTCTTTCCATAGATTAGGGCAGCTACACAAAGCAGCCACTCTAGCATATGTGTATATGTGTATGCCTTTGCAGCCGGCCAGCACACATACACACACACAGAGCACTGCATTTGATATGAGGTTGCACTCCCCAAGAAAGGCTGGGCTAGCTACCCAGCTGCGGCGGCATGCAGCAGGACCAGCGGGAGCATGCAGCTGCGGCCTGTGGCTATGGCGGTAGATAGATAGGGAGCGAGAGGTGTAGATGAGGAGACAGGAGGACACGCCACAGTGCCAAAAGAGAGCTAGCTGCTTGCACCAAAGTTGCAGAGTTTGAATTCAGCTTCTTCCTATGGTTGGTGTTTTTTCAATGCAAACATGCATGTCTAAGCTCCTCTATACACACACAGTGGAGCATGTACAGTATATATATACTGCTTGGGTTCCACAGTAGAGTACTTGTGTATGCATGGACCATGACCAGTAGCTTGTAGGAGTACTCTCTCTATATATGTCTGCAGCTGTCGAGCCTCTTTGAACTTGCCTCCCTCTCATGTGTTGATACCTCTACTGCTACTGTAAGAGGTATGCACATTTTAGCAGCTGTGTCCATCGACCATCTCTTGGTTTGTTTCATCGGTTTAGTTGATCGATTTCATCTTCTTGTTGATCGTAGATTCTACTAACTGCATTTTCTGGTTGCTGAAAAATGTTTCCAGGACACCCACATCCTCATTTAATAATCAGTTGTGGTGGTCATCAGTGGAGCGTACACGGGCCGACATGGTGACCAATCGCCCCCAAGAAAGCAGCTCGCCGAAGGAAGGTCCTGTCGCCGCCGACAGCGCCAACGGCACGCTGCTGCGTTTTCAGGAGCAGTGCATCCATGGTTGCCACCTACCTGCGACGGCGGAAGGGGAGAACGCCGTTGGCCCGCTGGTGCTGACGCTCGGCGCCTCAGCGGCAACTGACGACGCCTGCCGGAGCTCCTGCACGCGCGACGCCGATGCGCCGGCTCCGGTGCCGGCGGCGATGATGCCGTCGGTGCTGCGCGGCTCGCGCTACTTGAGGCCGGCGCAGGAGCTGCTCCGTGACGCGGTGTCCGTGGGCAGACAGGTGGCCGACAAAGAGAGCGCGGGAGGCGACGACGACGAGGATGGAGATGATGCTCACCAAGAAATGCTTGCGACGAGCCGCCGGCTCCACGGCAAGAAAGGCGACGGCGTGCAAGCCAAGCTCCTCGGCCTTCTCAGCGAGGTCCGTACTATTCCATTGCCAAACCACTAATTAGCTAGTCTGTTGTGTTCTTCCCTCGATTAATCCATGTCATTTTGTTTTTTGTTGCAGCTGGAGAGCCGGCAGGAGCACTACTTCCAGGAGCTCAGCCGCGTGTCGGCGTCGTTCGAGCCGGCGCTGGGCCCCGCCGCGGCGGCAGGGTACACGTCCCTCATGTCGCAGGCCATGTCGCGCCACTTCAGCAACCTGCGGCATTCCATACTCCGCAAGCTCGCCGCGATTAGAAGACCGCCGCCGGCGACGCTGTGGGCGGACGAGGACAGCGAGGAGGAGGAAGACGACGATGACGACGACTACGACCCCGCGCGGCCGGCCTGCGAAGAGGACATGGTGAACAGGCTGGTCCACCGGACGAAGCAGGCCGCGTCGGCGCGGGCGGCGGAGCAGGTGTGCAAGCCGCTCAGGGGCCTGCCGGAGAACTCGGTGGCCGTGCTCCGGGCCTGGCTGTTCGACCATTTCCTAGATCCGTAAGTGCTCGTCGTTGAACACTAAACAGGCTGTGTCTGCCATTGCGGATGCACTCCATGACTTCTTGCTTATGATATTCAGCTTTCGAAACTTTAGGAAAAGTCTCGTTGGCTCTCGAGCTCCAGCGAGGCAGTGATCCCTTTGATTTAAAAAAAAAATGAAAATCAAATTTATAAGTTGCAAAATATTTGGAAAAAAAATCTGGATGCAGTCAATGCTGTATCCTACAAGCATGTAAAATCAAAACATTGAATTCTTTGACTTCTGAGCTACAAAAAAAAGCCAAACAAAATTTGGAGTTTTGAAATATGCATTGTTCACTATAATCGAATCCATAATTTTTCATTTTCATATAGCTCGGAATACAACGTATCTTACATTGAGGTTTTACACATTTGTATGATACATTATTGAGTACATCTAGATTTTTTAGCAACTTTTTAAAACTTGTAAACATGATTTTTATTTTTTAAATATAAATGGATCACTAGAACTCAAGAGTCAAAAATCCATATTCACTACTAGTAACATCATCAGGTTGAATATTTCAAAAAAAAAAATATAGAAGAGGAGGATGAACCCTTCAAAATATGTTTATAGATTTGTCTAAAATAAAATACTGGTGTTATATATAGATTTATCATGCTACAAATTTGTGATCAAAGTTTCATAAATATTGTCCTTTATGAACTGTGCTGTGGTGATATTTGAGCCAGTGATGAAAGCAGAAATAACTGATATCCGTTAATTATATATGTCTTCAACCTGGATGACTACTTAAAACTCCAGTCTGCTGTTGCAACGTGAAGCAGGTACCCCAGCGACAACGAGAAACTCAGGCTGGCCGTGAGCACGGGCTTAAGCAGAAGACAGGTGAGTGCATGCCCTTTAAAACTGGACTGTTGATGGCTAATAGTGTACTTCTTACTCACTCCGTTTCTAAATGTAAGATATTTTAGGTGTTTCACATTACTAAAATGTGTGAAAATACATATTAAAACTTATCTACATACATTTATATACATGTGAGTGTGGACAATGACTAAAATATGCTATATATAGAAACTGAGGGAGTAGTTCTTACTTTCTGAGTTGCTATTGACGTATGCGTGCAGATATCCAACTGGTTCATCAACGCACGGGTGCGACTGTGGAAGCCGATGGTCGAGGAGATGTACAACGACGAGTTCTCCGAGGATTCCGCTGTCTCCAGGGACGACGGCGTGTCATCTTCTTAGCAAAGATCTCAGGGGAGGTTCTGCGGAATCGTCACCGGTCTCAATCGCACGAACCCACCACCATCACAAACATGAAATAGTTTCATTGTTTCACCGGAGATAAGTGAGTTGGATGTGATCTTCGTTAGTTCCATATTTTTCGCGGTCTCATGGGACTGCAAGTTTTCCTGTTAGTAGAAAAGCTCTTTTTGTCAGAGCTTGAGTGAGAGTATCAGTTAGTCTGCGATGCCAGTTAGATTTGAGTATCAGTGTATCACTATTGGATGGATCTTTTTTTGTTCTTCTGAAGATTTTACAACATGCATGTGATGTGATGCGAGGTTCAGTCAAACTGTTTAAGATGGTGGAAGAATAGCTGGTTTATGGCATTCTGGCGATTGCCACACTTACTAACTGGTGCTAGATTACCTGAGGCTGATCGAAATTTGAACTTCAAATTCAGCTCTAAACTGTACTTTCCTGGAGCATACATTCTAAGTGTGATGACTGGAAGGTCATTTTCTCTGATCACGCCAGTCCATGGTGCATCAAACATTAGTAGAAAACAACAGAAACTTGTCCCAAAGAACGTCCAACAAAAGGTAGCGCAGACACACGAATAATACACATCCAGATGAAAAACACGGTGGTCCTCTTTCACTGGACGCAGGAAAGGAAACATCCACTTCCACTACACGAGTCGGGTTTACCACGGAAGTCCACCGTTCTGCAACGGCGCCATTGACGGGGCAAACCAGGGGCGTAGTGCTGCTCATTGAGTATCTTACTACATAACCAGAAAGAAGATAGCTAACCGAGTTTCCTAGCATTAGGACATATATACAAAACGGGCAGTGCAATCCCCAGTTTCTCCTCTAACCAGATGGCTTGAAGCCTTTCCTAGCGAAGTGGTCTGCCTTCATCGCCTCAACTGCTTCCCTGCAAACGTGAACAAAATTAGTGCCCTGTTTGGCACCTGGTTTAGACTAGTCTGCAAATGTGCATGAACAAGTGTGGAACATGAGCTTGTTCTGTCTTTTTCACCCTTAAGATATAGTTGTGATTGCATCTTACTGTTGAGAAAACGAATAAACTAAATGCTACAAATACAAGTGATAACAAAAAAACACCCATCACTGGAGTTCTTGAAAAATGAAGCGTGATTTCGGATAGCTTACCGGAATGCTTTATCCATCTCGTCATTTCCCGGGTCCAGCTGCAGTCCAGCCATGAATGCATCACAAGCTTTTTTGTAGTCCTATGGATGGGAGGTTGGGCAGATTACATAAATACATGGGGAGGTGTCATGTAAATAATTGCCAGGTGAGTACGCTGTAATTTAGCTGACCTTGAGCAACATGAGAGCAGCTCCTTTCCTGTAGTATCCTTTAATCCATTCAGGGCGCAATCTTATGCAAGTGTTGGCATCATGCAGAGCCTTCTCTGCTTCGGTCATTTCCAGATGACAAAGGCTCCTATTTGAATACAATGTGGCGTCACTAGAATCTAGCTCAATTGCCTACATCAAAACAGAGAACTGAAACAGTGAGGGACGTATCATAAGCAAACAAGTTTTTGACAAAAGAGCGAGACTGTAATATATATAGGGCTAGTTATGGCCTGACAAGAGACATTCACCCAAGTTAACAAGACATCATTTGTTCCATATGCCGTCGATGCATGTCAACTCTTATCAGCAATGACACTGGTCTGTTCACACTTTATGATGGCTCTGAACTGAAACCTGAGAACCAAGGTTTATGTTCTAAAGGACTGCTGAAGATGGTTTGAACCGTTCCCAGCAGTCATGGCTGTCGCAGGTTTCCAGATATCATGATACATGTCTAGACTTGGCTGGAGACCTTTATGGTGGATTCAACTATAATTGCACTTAATAATTTGGCTCATAAGTAGACATGTTTACCTGGAAACAGTGGTGGAGCTTCAACAAGATTTGAGAGGGAGCTAAATAAGCTTTGAAGAGAGTTGAGGGGGCTAATCTAGGATATTATGTCAAATTTGGTCCGAATAGTGTTAAATATGAGGTGTCAATCAAAAGCTTTTTTTGTTGTTGGCTAGGGGCCATCAGGCCATGCGCCATGTAGGACCTAAGTAATCACAATCATTGCCTGGATATAGTGCGTCAAATAACTACACTCTTGATTCCATCAACGGACAGATATTTTGAAACAGAAACTCTGATTCCACAGATATTTGTGAAACAGAGGCCTATTTCTGTATAGCGACAGGAAAGGTACACTGTAAAAGTGTTCCATGCATATGCATTTTGCAAAAACCTTAGAGTAGCACAACTAATACAGCATTCCTCACATCACCACTAACCTCGGTGTAGAACATTGACGCGCCATGATAGTCCTTTCTCTTTACAGCTTCCCCGCCATATGATTTCAACTGAACTTTTGTACTTTTGACAGGTTTAACCTAAACCATAGAGACAAATTAAGCCAAGCAAAATATAGACACTAAATGTACAATATTCACTGAACACAGATGAGGTTTTTTTGCCAAAAGAGATGTACTTCGATGATTAAACTTTATACAACAATGAAAGATCTCATAAGCAACTAGATTGTACTGTTTGTTTAAAATTAACTAAGTCGTACATAACTGAAACAAAAAATATAAAATTTCCGTTTCTTTGTTCCAAAACACAGACTGCAATATCTGAAAATTCATGGTGCAAACCAACACTTTAGTCTCTAGATATTTTTTTTGAAGTACTATATATTTTATGTCGTAGATAGTAGAGAGGTTTGACTCACAACAAAGCTAGAACTTCAAATAAGTTAGAACAGAGCGAGCAATTACACTGTTTTCAAGTTGATCTATCATTCACGATGTACATGATAAAGTATATAAAAGGGTCAAAATGTGAGCAGCTTTGCAGGTAAGAGTGCCACCTCATAAATTGTCTTGTATCTTGTGAACTGCAGTTTGCAGGTAAAGAATATGACTAGAATAGAACGTGCTTGCCAAGAATTTCAAGGTAGTCTCACAAATTTTCTCGGAGGAACTAATAACTTTTGGGTTGCTAGAAAACATGGACAGACGCATTTCCAAAAATCAAATCCACCCTAATAAAGCATAGATCGAAGTGAATGCTGTTTTTCTTTACTTGGAATAGTTACAGGTAAGAGCTTCCTCTGAGAGGGAATAAGTGGTCAAGGCGGAATCTAATTTCCTCTCTTTTCGTAATTTGGTTGAGGTCAAGAATTCATTTTGGATCCAAGGGATTATCTTTCTAGTGTACTCTAAATTTATAATATAGGGACAATAATGCTCATGCCACAAGATTTTGAGTTCAATATTTTTGCTTGCATTGCAATTTGCCACTGGGCTATGTCACTGAACGGCAAAAGCAGATTGAAAAATCTGCATAGTGACAAAAACCATAAAAATTGCTATACCATATCCTTTTAATTAGGCCTGTCTCTCCTAGTCCCATACTCCCATATAAAAAAACGATTCAGGTGATTAGAGGTGCAAGAGTTTATGCCATAACAGTTGAAGGACAAAGAAATAAGTAAATGTAGGATTTCAAATTCTTAGAGTCAACTCATACCATTGGTTTCGAGGGCCTTGAGCACCACACTGTCAAGTAACAAAAGAACAAACATGAACCACATGATTCAGTAACAGAATTGTTATATACTCCCTCCGTTTTTAAATATAAGATGTTTTAGCATTTGTCCACATTCACATGTATACAAATGTATCTAGACACATTTTAGTGTGTATGTTCACTCATTTTAGTATGCATCTGACACATTTTAGTGTGTATGTTCACTCATTTTAGTATGCATCTAGACAATATGAAGAACACCTAAACATTTTAGTGTGTATGTTCACTCATTTTAGTATGCATCTGACACATTTTAGTGTGTATGTTCACTCATTTTAGTATGCATCTAGACAATATGAAGAACACCTAAAACATCTTATATTTAAAAACGGAGGGAGTAGCTACTAGGGATAATAAAAGAATATAAACATAGCAAAGAATCTCAGCAGTAGTAATTACATCAAAATTATATATTAAGGAAATAAATAGCAAAATGAAACAGGGCACATAAATTCATGAAGTTATACTAGACATTATATTGCACGCCCACTTCAAAATGTCATTTGATTTGTTGTTTCTCAAAGTGTCAAGCTTCGTGCAATCAAAGTCAAGAATATTTTTGTTGCAAATTAATTGCATCAACTGAGATGATTATATGCACTCCATATCATGTCAACTCTCAGTTCCTGGTATTAGTAGCCTTAAGCACTACCCAGTATAACTAAATTTTCGACCAAATCCTCAACAGTCAAGGAATGGATAGAATAAGACACAATCCTGCTCAGTGACAAATCAAAATCTGATAGGATTATAGCTCATTTGATCATGGGACAATATGTGATTCATTGCATGTTCATTAGATGCCTTAGGGAGAGGATTTCACGTTAGAAACTTAGAACCGAAGTAGGAAATAGGTATTCATGCTAGATATGTCCCCAGTCCCCTAGATAATACCAGTTTCTAAGAAAAGTGCAAGAACTAGAAGACTGTGGTATATTAAAAATGCAACAAAACTCACATGACATTGTGGGATATTTTGGTCTGCGCCAGCCTTCCAGAGGTACTTGACACAGTCAGTTAAGCCATGAGAAGTTGCTATGGCCAATGGAGTATCAGGATATGTAGAATTTACATCTGCGCCTGCCTGTACATATGAATAATACCAAAAAATTATGAACTATACAATTAATGCAACTGATTGACATCATAAGAAAATATGTGCATTAATATGAAGTCAAAGTGGATAGTTATCAGACCTCCACAAGCAGCTTCACACACTTCAATAAAACAGATTCAGGTACTCCTTTATCGGTGGCACAAAATGTTTCAGAGAGAGGAGTACCTCCAATTTTTTAAACCTTGTTCGGCTACATTTTTTATGACAGAATATTTATTAGTGAAAAATATTGACATTTGATATAAGCAGAAATTACTTGCTCGAACATAATATAGAGAAATTATAACACAAAGACCCAAATGCTTCTGTTCTGACGATTCTCCTTTTACTTGGAAGTGGGAAGACAGAACTATCATAGGAAAGGCTGGTGCCAGTTTGCAATGCATATTTTATATAGATTGACAAGTCACAAGCGACAGCTGCAAAGACAGTTATTTCAACCCAACCAGTATTTATGACACTAATAGCACGAGACAGAATAACATTATGATGTCGAGTAAAAAATCAAATAAGAAATGCACATGTTAAAGCAGGAATCTATCCTGCCTCTGCATAAGGACAAGGGTATCCTAAAGCTGTATACTTGACATCAATATCTGCTATGGCATCATGAAGAACTGAAGATCACACAGCAAGGAAAAAAAAAGCAATGTTACATTGTACCATGAAGTATGACCTGCTGAAAAGCTATTTGAATCGCCCATTCCAGCTAACTACTCTGTATATGATTTTTTTTTTTTTTGCCGAATCTCTGTATATGATTTTGAACTAATATTAATTATAAATATAGGATATGAATACCTACAGCCACAATAAAAGGCTGAGACCAGGGCATGGAACAGCAACCCGACATACTAAATGTTAATGATTTGCATTCTAACAAGGTCGCATCTAAATCTCAAAAACAAAAGCATGGAATTTACTCATTACATCAGCCTTGTGCTCCAGTAGAACTTTCATGACACCAATCTTCCCACCGGCAGCAGCAAAATGTAGTGGTGTCACATCAGAAGGACCTATATCAACACTAGCTCCACATGAGAGCAAAAGTCGTGCTGCATCATCGCGTCCGGAACAAAGTGCACAAAAAGCAGAAGATAATGCTACCATGAAAAATAAGCATTTCTCGCGCAATAGAAGAATATGTTTGAAGGGTATTGATAACCACCACTTGCCTGGCTTAGCTAGAAGCCAAGCATGAATCAACTGTTCATGATTATTTTAGCTAAACAATTTAATAGACAGAGACATTTTACAGAAACAAAAGAACAAGCACATGATTTGTTGACACAAACACAGAGTAAGAACTGGCGTATTAACTTTTTGACAGGGGACCAGGCTTATTAATTAATAAGGAAACCAAATAGAGCTGAAACAATGTAGATGTCAATATCTGTTAGATGACCTCAAGATCCAAATTCACATGATTGAGAGTTCATCTAATATGCCGCAAAATGAAATTAAAAAAAAGTAGGAACATAGATTGCAAATTATCTGAACCAGACTCAACTAGAAACTACACTTTTGGGAGAAGTGCAAGAATTCAGCGTCTAAAACAGAGACAAAACTTAACAGTATGAAACACTCCTTCAAACCTTTCTTCTTCACACAGCAACCACTCAGTAAACACAAGTCTATAGGCAGAAAGCTTAGCATGTGCGGAGAAGAGACCTTTTTTTGCAGCACAGTGAAGAGCAGTGAAGAATGAATCGTGTTGCTTATTCGGATCTGCCCCATGGTCGAGAAGATACCTCATGACATCCATCCTTTCATCCATTGTAGCAGCAGCCAAAGCGGTTACACCTGCCAAGAAAAATGAAAACAGGTAACCTGTGTTAGGATCGACAAAATCTGTGGTAAGTGGACAGCATGGTATGCTGCACTGCTCAAAGTATATGACATTTATACAATGAGTTTACTGAAATATACACAAGCTAAACGACTCTGCACGAACAGAACCAATCGTAACAGAGAGGAAGTGCACACTTACCCTCTTTACTGCCATCATCGACATTAAACCCTAGCTCCTCGACCATACACCTGACAACATCCAGTTTCCCCAGGCGCGCCGCCGCCTGAAACGGCCCCACAGCTGTGAGACAGACGTCGGCAAGCCACGCCATCCCCTTGGCGTCCCTGCCGCTCGCCAACTCTGCAAGACGACACCGATAAACTCGGAGGTGAGACACAAGCACATAGCGAAAGGAGCACAAGCACGCGCAGACCCATTCATTTCCCCCCAAATTAACCAAAACCCTAGCAAATGCAGGGCCGCATTGGAGGGAAGGTGGGCGGCCAGAGCCGTGAGAGATGGGACCGATGGAGTGCTCGAACGCTCACCCCTGAGGCGGGGAAGGTCGCCGTCGCAGGCCGCGTCGAAGAAGGCCATCTGCGGCGAGTCCTTGCTTGGAAGCCCGCCGTACGGAAGCGCAGACCGAAGAGATCTGTCGACGCTGAGCTGGAAGCGGAAGTCCGGGTTATACATGGTCGCCGCCGACGGGTTCCGCCGCCGCCTGGTACCACCGTCGCTCGGCTTTGTCTCCGCCTGGAGGACTCGGGGGTTGGGGTTTTTGGAAGCGCCGCCGAATGTCGCAAGTTGCTCCAAAGAAATGAAATGCACAGGGCCACACATGCTCCCGGGCTCCCGCCCGGACAAAGAAAAAAAAAGTTATTTTTGCTTTTTTTACAGCAAAAAGTTATTTTGCTGATTATCTGGTCTACACGGCTGAAATTCCACGTCAATTGTATTAAAATTCTCAAACAGTGATTTTTTTACAAACTATGTGAAAATCGAATTTCTAAGTTCCAAAAAATAATGAAAACCCCGCACACGTATGTATGGGGTTAGAAACTTACTATCATAAAATTTTATAACAGGTTATGGCTATTTGCAACCAGTGCAAATAATGCGCATGATCACAGGTTATCTTATTTAAATCTCAAATTTTTGAAACCTAGTGTGTAACCTGAATCATTTTGTGATTTTTGTACATATCACTTATCACAAATGGACATATTTGAGTTTCGAAATTCACATGCCCATACTTCTATCAATTCGGTATATGCACATACTTCTATCAATTCAGAGCCACATGCGGAAGATCCGTCCATGCTGCATTTGTATTAGATCAAAACCATGTAAATCGGTAATGTATTGCATGGATTTTTAAACAAAACGCCTGTCACACTAAATATGATGGAGTATAATTAATATGGGCAAAATGGCACGTCTCCAATTTGCACACAACTTAGACCATATTTAATGGCTGCAGTCGAAATACCTTGAATTGTACCGGTTTGTAGCAACTTTTTGTCCATTTAAATGGATTCTGGTCTATATCCGAAGGTAGGTTAAATCTGAACTACAAGTTGTTTATAGTTTGTTGGTATGCCTCAAGGATTGGGACCATTCTTTACATATCTAGAGCAATCTGATTTGTCCATCCTAAATTAAAGGCTAGGAGCATATACCTTCCCTTCGAAGAGTGGCGCGGAAGCCAAGAAATAGCTATGTCCACAGTGGCCGACTACCTCTATAGATAACTAGTCCAGATAACTTATAAGAGTAGGTGTATAGCCATCATAGCACGCAATTGATTGATTTGAGTACTTTCCAAGCTTGGTATCGTCCAGTTAAATCAGTGGTCATGTCAGTTTCACCAGAGTGAAGTTTTTTACCGAGTATTTCATGTCCATTTCGATAAATGCACCGAAAGAAAAAAACTACTAACATGGGAGCAAAGTGACCCTCTCCATAATCCTCCTACTTCTTGCGCCAGGAAAATATCTAGTGATACCACTACTTACTACTTAGATGATACCAGGATACCAGTCATCAAAATTCAAATTTGCAAGTATAAAAAATTCAAAAAAATGTGGGTATTCATAAGACGTGTGTTTATAATCCCGAAAATTTTCTGAATCAAATTCGATATACACATGAAGAAACGAAAAGGACAAATTGCTAAGTGAATAGTGTCATTTTTTTGTGACGCTATTCATGTTGGATTTTTGTATTTTGTTTTTCTGTGTATATATCAAATTTGGTTCTGAAAATTTTAGAATTCCTAAACACACATATTATGATCATGCACATATTTATTTCAAGATTTTTTGAAACTTGCAAATTTGATTTTTAAAATGTGGTATCATGGTATCACTTGAGATTTGGTATCACTAGATACTCCCTCCCCTAGCCCCCTGCCCGTGTCGCCTCACATCACCTAGTCCCTCTCCATTCCCCGCCAACCCGTTCCAAAATTCAAATCAGCAATCGCTATCAACACTCATCTAAGCTCGAGAACGAACCCTTGTTGCCCTAGCGGCCTAGCCTACCAAGGTTCATCCAGTCTACAGATCTTGCCCTAATTCACCTTGTATATAATATTAGCTACATCTTTTGTGCAATAGTCTTTTAACTGATAGAAACGATCGAAAGCATCAAAGCGAATTAATTCGATATATAACTTGAGTAACTGTACTCCACCTTGTTTTTCGCAGAACCTAGCACGGGCGTCATGCTAGTTATTTTATATTTTCTGGTATCAGATGAATTTTCGATTTCATTTTCTCCAAATTTTATAATAGTTGTCTTTATAGTCTTAGAAAACTGATTTTAAATTCTAATATGTATTTATTTCTCATTTAAAACTATCTTCTATAAATTTTGTACCTACGCAATGCCAGCAAAAATCTTTGGCCCATATTTGCTTTTCAAGATTGAGGTCGAGCCATAGTTCGGCGATATGCCCTTATCTTACAAAACATGCTCTAATTGCGCAATGCTCGTCACAAAACGAAAAGACCATATGCACTGGAACAAACGAGAACTTTTAAATCCGGCTCAATCTACCCTCTCTTCAAAGCCGACCTAAGGGACAAATTAATAAAGACATGCCACATAAACTGGACGTGAACCCATTAGCACGAAAAAGTGTTTTCCGAAAAGATTGCACAAGTGTCACCGAGTGCTTGTAAACTTCTGTTGCATTTGGCCCTTCCACTTGCTGTGTTCTAGACATTCAACAAAGGGTCATAGTTTTGGGCAAAACAGCACTGTACAAATGTTTTACTACGAGACTGGTCCAACCGCTGAAACGAAACAAGGCATGTGTAACCAGTGGATGCCGACTAATCTGTCGACTTGATACTTCCTCCAGCAGCACGATCCTTTCCCATCGCCTGACAAGCCTCCCTGAGAACATAGATCAAAATTAATGTAAGGGCAAAAAGAGCACAGGCGACCGTGCACGAAAATGGCGATATATAAAAACATATTACAAGGCCTCCAGGATGTGGTGCACGTGTGTGTTGGTGGTGATGTGGTAGCAACTAAGGATGTGCCTCGGCAGAACAAATGTGTAAGTAGCATGACTGAGGCTGGATTACCAAATATGAAAACTTGGCCCATGTATCCATAATCGACATGGACTGCGTCAACATGATTTGTCCTAACACAAACCCTGAAGAATGAAGATAAATAACAGATAGATACATTACCACAACACTTTCTCCATCTCGGCATTCCCAGGATCTAAGTCCAGCCCATCATGGAAAGCTTCGAATGCTTCCTCGTACTCCTGCGGACAGCACATTGAACAGATGACCACACCAAGTGTAGAAAGGGCAACAGATGACTAGCAAACTATCGAAACTTTTCTGACCTTGAGCGACATATGAGCAGCTCCTTTCCGGTAGTAACCTTTCACCCACCTGGGTCGTTTTGCAATGCAAAGATCAGCATCAAACAAAGCCTCACGCGCTTTGCCAATTTTTAGGTAGCAAAGGCTCCTATTTGAATACAAAGTTTCGTCAAAATAGTTCATCTGAAGTGCCTGCATTAAATTTAAGACGAAGATACATAAGATGAGCCAAATCCCAGAATAAACGACTAGAGAGGATTCTACTTGGCGGTCAGTATAAACTTCGGTAGTTTCCAGATTCCAGTATGCAGATGTGAAGATTACTTTCGCAAATTTCTCCAGCAGGAATAGATTTCCATCTATTTTAATCTTTCATAGGTTATTCATAAAATTATTCTAACACAAACCTTGAAGACAACCTGGAGTTTGAGTAGAGTGAATACTGGAAAATTTTCGGTTTTGCGGTGGTACTTGCGGAAAACCCAGAGTATTTTGGCATGTGTCATACAACCTCAGGTTATATTGTCTTGGAATTTTAAACGAAGTCTTTGGTTAATCGCACAGGGCCTGATAAGGTGGCCCCTCCAGCACAACCATGTTGGTTGCCTCTTCTTACCATGGAGGCATGCTGATGTGCCAATATAGGAGTACCATCATTAGTGCAATTCAGATTGCAACAAGCATACTGGTCGAGAAAAATTCTCTCCAGCATGGCTTCGCTCCTGCCTCCTACAATGTGAGAACTTGTGCTCCTCACACCCTCGCCACTCGGTACCGCGCCAACCCAGCCAAAGAGTTGGGCACGCTGCTGAGTTTGATCACTTGCCACAATCACGGCCAAAAACAGAGGAAAGAAAAAATGGTCTAGTGCATTAGTTCGTTCATGTAGGGTTTCAACCTCATTTTAGAAAGAAAAAAAATCTGTTGTGGTCACTAGACATTTCGTTTTTGTGTCATCATGCTTACTGGTATAACCACATGTCGTTTGGTGAATCTATAGTACAATTACAGTTGTGTGTTCCTGCAATGCATGTCTGCGTTTTCGCCAACCCACGTTCAAGATCCAGCCTCCATCAGGTGCTAGCTTCTTAATTAAAACGCTGTGGGTGCTAGTGCCCATGGGTCGAGTTTTCAACCAAGCAATGCTCGGTTGGCTAGCGGCCCAGCCTACACAGGGTGCTTGCTTCTTAATAAACATAAACCCTGGGTGCTAGTGCCCATGGGTCGAAAAAACGAAGCCTGACTAAGTACTTTGTTCATTGTAGGATAATGCCACTGACACTGAGCAGATGAAACATAAGCATAAGATACCTAAAATTTCTTTGAAATGGAGTGAAAATATGCAAGCATGCACCTTTGTGTAGAGGTTTGACGCACCAAGGAAGTCATTTCTCTCAACTGCCTTTTTTGCTTGAGATTTCAGCTGAGCTATTTTATCCATGATCTTGTTACAAGACTCATCCTAAATCAAGAACATAAATTAGGGAGAAATAAGATAGGCTTCGACATGACATAAAAAAGAGCTGAAAATAAAAGTATATGTAGTTACATTAGTCATATATACATACTGAAAATGACGAAATAAAGATCTTGCTACCCATTAATGGCACAAAATCCAAACAGGCCAGTTGGTTGGAGGTTTAGATGGCTTTTACCTGAGTTCATGTGTTTAATTTTCTTTTTTGACATAAGGTATTTATTAATTTTGCAAATTCAAATGGGCTAGTTTTGCTCACTGAAATAGGAAAAATATTCTCCGGTTTTCTTGCTTTGTTTTCATCCGCTTGTTCCAACATTCTTTGGGGGTAAAAGGTAGGAATGGTTCATATTCCACAGGTTAGTAGTGCAGGAATATGAACTTTTGAATTATTTCTATTTCATTTTATAACTATGGTTGGTGTTGAGAGAGTACTTTTTGTCAAGCTTCATGCGCTGACCACTATTCCAAAAGACCGATCTGATGGAAAGGGCCAGACAATCCACTTATACACTCAACACTTTTCACCTTCCTTCACCGAATTCATAATGAAATAAGCTAAAACACATGTAATAGATGACTAATAATTGTATGATTGACTTGTCACCTTCCTTCACCGAATTTCTTTTGTGCAAGTTAAAGATGATAACATTATACTTCGTGTTCAATACACTGCAGATCCCCACAAGCAAGTTGAAGATTAACTTTTGCTGGTGTGGACATTTATGATTTGCAATGAACAATATTTCTTCAACTTTGAATACCCATTCTGAAAATCCTATACACATCACTAGGAAAAACATCATTTAGTTGTACATGCATGCCTTCTATTTATTATCAACAAAGGTCCAAAACTATCTTATATTAATGAGTATTTCAGCACCTTTTAAGAATTAATCCAAGTTTATGATGTAAATGATCAAATCTACGCATGATGATTCAAACAGTCAACTGAAGGGTGCTATCTGGTGACTTGATTGTATTTCTAAAGAAAGTAAAATGTGATAAAACATCCTGCCAATTTTTTTTAATTTGAAGCATATGCACAGAAGTTTGTACCAAAGCTGGAGGTCACACATGCTTATATACAATCATAGAAATTTATAATGACATGAAAACTTGTAATTGAAATCAAACCTTGGGAATTGAGCATCTTAATTTCTCATGGGCAATAATTCCTTCAACAGTCCAGTTTGACACTGCTTTGATGGGAGAAGTGAAAGGAAATAGAATCTCCACATGGCTTCTTCTACCAAAGCTTGCAGCAATTTGTATTGGCATACGGCCCTGCTGTAAAGTAACATTGGTTAAACTTTATGGGATCAACTTTATTTCAGTATACCACATCACCAAAGTTGATTACTTCATTAGCAAGAATCTGAATGAAGGGGTTCTCCATTGGAATACATTCATTAAGAGATTTCATGACGTTTTTCTAGGTGCTGTTTACCTTGCAAAGAAAATAAAAAAGATAGTACAATATGGCATCATGAACACACCTGCATACCGTGGACAAAAAGAATACCATATGCACTAGATTTCCCACCGCAATAAGGGCAAGAAATTAGTTATAATAAAAGCCCACCTGTTCATCTGAAATGTTAGGGTTCGCGCCAGCCTCCAGCAAGTACTTAATACAGTCAGCCAAGCCACACGTAGTTGCCACCACCAAGGGATTGTTTGGATTAGCTGAATTCACATCAGCACCAGCCTGTGGACGCATATTATGCAAAGTAAAATGCCATGAATACAGATCATACACACAGGAATAAAATAAAAAAACTATTCTATAGTAACTAATGGGTTCCCGCGTAGTAATCATGACATGAAGAAAAAAAGAAAATAGGATACCAGACCTTCACAAGTAACTTGACACATTCCAATGAATCAGATTCACTCAATCCATGTTTAGTAGAATGAAGAGCCGTAACTAGAGGGGTACTTGAGACTTCTGAAACCCTGTTTGGCTACAAATTTAAGAGCACAAAGTCACTTCCTACACAAAAGTGGCATAATTCAACAGGTTACAGCAATAGAACTGTAGATAGAACATAAGAAGAGAACACACCGACATATTCAACTACTGCTACTATATACAGCAATAAAAATATATGAATGGATTAGTATTCCTAACATGATCTTGAACTGGAGGTGACTAGAAATATATGAATGAATTATTGGACTTGTCAGCACAAAAATATGTTTAAAAAAATATCTCCAAAACAACCAGGTATCAAAATTGTCAATACACGAAGGATGGAAGTTACACATTACATCTGCATGGTGATCCAATAAAATCTTCAGAACACTAGTCTTCCCATAGGAAGCAGCAATATGCAGTGGTGTCCCATGAGCCACAGCTATATCAACTCTAGCCCCTCTAGATAATAGCAAACGAACTACTTCCTCGTTCCCTGCGTAGGATAAACAAATAGTATGATAGGTCATAAAGAGAAGGCATGCAGATACTCTAGAATTGGCTAAGTCAACACTGAAATAAATTCCAATAAGACGTGTGTTAAGATCTCCACAACCACCCTTTCCCATAGTATCAATCATGAGACAGCAAAAACAACATAAAGACATCAACACTGAAAATTAATCTGAGCTCTAAGTTCTCAATAAAAAAGATACAAATATGTGAGCTCCAACTGGTGTTACTTGTACAAATATAACTTATAATGGTGTGCGTTGATCAAACACCATTTTTTGAAAGCATGACAAGAAAAGAACCACAAGGATCCAACGACTACTCAATTAGTAGGGTAGACTAAACGAATTATCAAACAAAACTAAAAAAATATTTCTCCAAGAAGACGATTGACCGATAAATGTTTTTTTGATTGGTAAAGTTCCGATAGACGGAAGGTTTATAGGTTTAAAAATGTGTGCGAACTTCCTAAACTATCACCACCTTATCAATTGCCTCCATCAACTTATGTTTCTCTGTCACGCCTCCTTAAACTAATATCTGATTTCTCACTTGGCTCTTTTTCACCAGATTCCGTTAGGTGGCGCTGAACATGGCAAAACGAGTGATAGCCATGCCACGCAATTTTGTCAGTGTAATGATGAAAGGAGCCATGCGAGAAACGGAGACAAGTTCAGGGAAGCCTGGTGCAGAAAATCAAGTTAAGGGAGCGAAGTGATTTAGTTTGTGATAGTTTAGTGAGTTCCAATACAATTTTCTCACAATTAATTTAACGCAACGATTTTCTGAAAATTCAAAATTGGTGAGTCTTATGGTTACAACTTTGAATTCACTTGTTCTTATTTAGCACACAACAATATTTATAAGAAACACTAACAGAACAACTGAACACACACACACAGAGCGAGAGCGAGATACCGTTTTTTGCAGCATTATGAAGAGGAACAGAGCCTGACTGTTCTATCTTATTCGGATCAGCCCCATGGTCAAGAAGATATCTAGCAACAACTTCTTCTCCAAACAATGCCGCAGAACTCAGAGGTGTTACACCTGGCAACAATCAAGTACCCTGTTAGATCATCAATACCTCCCCACTCTCTCATCTAGAAGGTGAAAACACCAAGTCGTAGAATAGTGCAAGGTATACCACATTTTTTCCGCACATGCATGTGCTGTCATCAGATTAATTCCTCCAAGTATGGCAGGTAAACTCATATTCCACACAATACCTATTACTAGACAGTATAGATGTATACACAATGATGTGATGGAAGCTACATATCGGATCATCCAAATGTGACAAAAGAACATCAGATCCAGTTAGTATGTATCGCAATCAAACTCACATGAATGCAACTTGTACTCAAGCAATACATGAATGTCATAAGTTTAATAAATTTATTAACTCCTCAAAAGAACCTGCTTCACTGTCATTTTCAATTAATCAGAAACACGGAAATAAAGTACATGGATTGATATAACTCCCCCAAGTGCCCTATAAGTCATACCAAAAACAACTGAAGCCTGATCAATTGCAGGACAATAGCTGGTACTGGTAATCACCAAATAATAGAAGTGTAAAACAGAGATAGCAAGGATCAAGATGTACTATTTTTAATTTTTATAGCACAATATCACTTGTGTTCACATGCAATTTCTGAACATAGATTTTCAGATCAGCAGAATATTTGAGTACTGATCATAAAAGAACTAGCATAGACATATATATCTTTTTTTAAGGAATAGACATATATATCTTATTACATGCATGTAACATATTGCATCAGATAACAGCTTGCATGGCATGAGTCCATGAAAGCAAACTAAGAAACAAAAAGGGAGAGTTAACATAGAACAGGAAAAGTACACACCACTGCCGAGGCCACCAGCATTGATGTCAAACCCGAGCTCCTCCACAAAGTACTTGCAAACTTCCACATTAGCAAGGTATACAGCCACATGTAGTAACCCAGAACCATATATATCCATATCAGCGAGCTTTGCCCTTTCCCTTTTGTCCATTCCACTCACCATTTCTACATGGCCCAGGAATGTACAAATGAGTCGTAATAAAATGCAAAAGTACGAAAGATGTAACTGCAATTCCAAATGATCACACAATCCGGGTCAGAATTGTCAATAATCATGCATTATAATTTAGTACCTTAAGCAGCCCCTGTAGAAGTAGAACCACGAAACAAAATCTGACTGAAAACGACTAGTTCAACATGAAATCACCCCAAGGTAAGTAGTACCAAGGTGTAAACAATACTAGTAAAAATAATCGCGGTGCAATCATGCATCCCAATACAGCCCTGAAAAATGTCCGTGACACAAATACTACAATCGTAATCGTGTGAATCAAAACAGTCTCACAAAAGCAAGCGCAACGCCTCACAGCCACAGCAAAACATAAAACACCCGTGTTGGGCGAGGTGGCGGCGGCGCGGAGATTGACGAGGCGTACTCACCCTTGAGGTCGCACAGATCTCCATCCCGTATCGCCTGGAGCAACTCGCCCTTCAGCGAGCCGGGGTTGGCTGGAGGAAGAAGCTGGCCGTTAGAGACAAGGAAAGGAGGAACGCGGA
>CAMZMU010000117.1:86352490-86447197 GCA_947311845.1 Poa pratensis | reverse complement strand
GCATTACAAGTTTTAGGGTGATTGGCATTTTTAATAACCGTTCATCCATCGAGATCTAATGGTGTTTAAATAGTCGGAACCAGACTGACGGAACCGAAATTGTGTGGGACCGGTACCAAAAATATGTGGGACCAGGTACCAAAACTGTGGGTCGGTACCAATTTATATGGGGGCATAATTTCATTTTAATTATTAAAAGTTTTTCACCGGTTGTCACTCTCTCTTTCAACCAAATCTCCTCACGCAGTTACGCTCTCTCACCGGACTTCCCTCTCCATCACCGCCGCGGGCACCGGCGCCGTCGCCGGCTCCTCCACCTTCCCTCTAGCATGGCCACGGGCGCACAGAGCGGACCTCCTCCACCTCCCCTCGAGAATCGGGCGCGGGCGCCGTCCTCGCCTCCTGTACCTCGGAAAGACGGAAATCGTTTGTCCTTCATCTCCAATCTCATGACTCACGAGATGCAGCCCTTGCGCGCTCGATGGCGGCCGGCCGTGCGTCGTTCGTTCTTCGGCTACAGACGTCGATGGGACGACGGTGGTGCCCCACCATACGGAGAACTGCCTCTAATCCTCGCCCTCGTCCCGGCGTGCGAGACGCTTTGCACCAAGAGCGGCGGCATGTCCTGGCGTCCCGTCGATGCCATCAGGTTACGGCAATCTGGCAATGGCTTCGACACTCGGATGGATGCTTGGCGGCCGGAGTGGCGTTTGTTCTCACAAAACTCGGCGCAGTTACTGCTATCGTCTGAGGACTGTGTTCCTGTACTTTGTCTCTGTTAACTGTATTTTCTAGCCTTGTAACTGACACAATTCAGCACAAACGTTGAAGCTTTGTTTATGGAATTAATGGATGATGAAAACGCTGTGATTATTCTGATTTGATGCAATTCTGTACAAACGTTGAAGCTTTCTTTGCGGAAATCAATATGGTCTGAATCTACTGGACATGTAAGGGAACTGAGACACTACACATGTATTTTATCAGTTTGTGAACTTGCTATGCACTGAATTCTCAAACTCTGTTCCTGTGTAGACTAACAACGTGTTTTTGCACTGAATCGTGCTATTCACTGAATTCCCTGCCATCTATTTCCTCCATTCTGGAAAGGTATCACGGCTGGAGAGAAACACAATGTACTGAATCACTTTGTGAAATTTGCTATGCACTGAATTCTCCGACCTCTATTCCTCTATAAAACTGACAATGTTTCCTTACACTGAACGTGCTATGCACTGGAGTCCCCGACCTGGCTCTAATCCTCTATTCTGGCGAGGTATCACGGCCGGAGGGAGATGGCACTATGGCAGAGGGATCACGACCGGAGCCGGGGATGTGAGGTCTTGGGGCTGAAGGAGGGAGATAGATCACCATGGGAGGGGAAGGAGCAAGAGAGGGAGAGAGGTCAGTGGCGGTTCTCCGTGGGGGTGGGGGGCCACCGGCGTCTGGCCAAGACGGACGAGGCACGCCGGCGGCCTGCTAGTGCACAAGGTCTGCTTTTATCAACGGTTAATAAAAATCACCTCATAATCAATGGCTAACAAAATTCAGAGCCCACAGTTCCGACGGTACACGAGTTCCGTGCCAATCACCAGAAAAGAGCTCTGATCTAATGGTCAAGCCAAAATGAATTTTGTTAGTACTTTTGTTCTCAATTGACAGTCGGAATGCACCTACAAGTTCCAGTCTGTTGGACAGTCAGTGTCCACCCACTCTTTCTCTACTTCTACTATAGAAAGATGTAGATGGATAGCAGGATGGGTATAAAAGTAGATTGTCGACGTGGTAAATGCTTTGCAAGATGTAGCGGGGTGCACTGAAGTTTGACTCCATTTATCACACGCATGACTAAATTACTTGTATGCCATGATAAATACCTATGATTCCCTCCTGGAAAAATGTCAATATGCAAACTGGTTCAAGAAATTATGTACATACCATGTAACCTCCGGGGTACGAAACATGCATATCCAGTCGTTGGCGCGCTCCACACATTCAGGAAAATTTGGTCCCTCGATTTCCGGAAGGGTTGTTGTCTCCTGGGAAACATGAAAATAGAAATGCACACTCCCTACGCAGGCATTATCCTGTTCAGGTTCAAAGGGACTTTCTCAGCCCATATCACAACAATCCAGGCCAAGGGCCCTTCAGATTGTTGAGAATACAGGCACCCTCGTGCAACTTTCATCACTAACAATCCCATAATGATACAGAAAAGAAATATATCATACAGAGCACAATATAGAGTTTTGTTTATTACAATCCATAGCATTAAAAAACTGAAGCTAAGCAACACCAGCTTTATTGAGGCACATATCCTGCTTACCACCTCCTAACAAAGGATGGTAGAAGTGCTGCTGACAAACAGCCTAGCCATCAGATCTGCATCACCTGGAACAGACGGCTGCCAAGGAGATCTGCAACAAAGTTTGTATTTCCGAATTATGAGAAAATATTTAAGAGATAAAACACGTGTGCATTCACAACGGTTCGTCATACATTTGAAAATGGTTTGTTAAGTGCCCTAAAATTACAACTAAAAGTTCATACCAACAGAAACAAGGTAAAATAAGCCACTTCAACAGAATTACATTATGATGTCAAAGTTCTCCTGCATGTAGTTGCTCCGCAATTATGAATAGATTATTTAACCACATTAATCGTGCTACTAAATGTTTTCTTCTTCACAACCATTTAATACCAATCCACAGCTTTTTTAAGAAACATAAAGTTTGCTCAGTGCTGGAAAAGTTTCACATTCTGTGGAAAAGAAATTAGCCACATTGTATGACATGGTAACATAGAGCAACGATTGAGCAGATCATATAATGTAATTATGATCAAATTAATGAGGTCAAAATGGTTACCTATAGTTACAAAAATTATCTGACGGAAACAAAAACATATGTGATTCAAAAGTTGAACTGTGCTGTTTGTGAAAAACTCATGTTAATGGATTAAAGATATGGTGGGAGTCTTATTATAATGTATAGTATTTCAAA
This sequence comes from Poa pratensis, assembly GCA_947311845.1. Lineage (NCBI taxonomy): Eukaryota > Viridiplantae > Streptophyta > Magnoliopsida > Poales > Poaceae > Poa > Poa pratensis. Next base: position 86,444,195 of record CAMZMU010000117.1, on the reverse strand, counting down.
GAGAAAAAGCTTCATGTGTGTTCTCTCGAGGACCCTGTCTGCTGCACCTCTGCGTCCACGATTCACAGTCATCCACACCGTCGGGGCCTTCGGTTCCACCGCAACTGCATCCCTCTTAGAGAGGCAAGCCTAGCTGCCGCTGTAGCAGGGGTCGGCAGGGACGACGGCGCTAGGATCCTATCGTAGTGCTCGATATATATATATTTACATAAGAAACATTGCTTTTGGTCTTGTGCAACATTTTTTCACTTTTACATATCTGAATTTTAACCGTCTCAGTTCAGAACTTGCAGGACACTAACGAACGTACAAGCTGAGTAAGACTTGTTGAACAACAATTTTCATTGATTGACATCTAACCGAGTTACCTACTTTACTTATGGGAATTCATTTCAATTTTCCCTCTATATATGCTTGATATAGAGAACATGAGCAACACGTCCCTCTCTTCTAAAGAATGAAAAGAAAAACCATCATAACTCCAATGAGACAAAGATGAAGGCACCAAAGCCATGAAGAACAAAGTTAGCAGCGAAGACTAGGCGGGAACTCCGACTAGTCATTCTCAAGAAGTTAGCCAATGTGACAATGCTATACCATTAGCTAGCTATGACGTCGAGCACTAACCAAGTACTCTGCGGATGCGCCGGCCTGCTTATGCTCGTAAGGTGTCCAAGTCTAGTGCCGACAGATCCGTAGATCTGTAGATGGGGATGTGAGGCTTTGGGAACAACCGGCCGGTGAAACACTACATATGTGCCGCGAATGCAATAGAATGGCCTTGCTGCTTCTCCAGATCGTGCAACTTAACCCACATCTGCCTGCGATACACTCCACAGGAAAGCCAGCGCCGAGACAGCAGAGTTGATAGAGGTAATGCACCAGTACGGATGTATCTTACATAACGTGTATCTCCATCCCAATTATGAGATTGCAACGGGCAGAGCGGGTTGGGACTTCTCGGCTGCACAGGCTCCAGGGCAAAAATAATTTACTACTACCTCTGTTCCAGTAAATAAGACGTTGGACTACCAAAACGTTTCATATTTTAGAACATTGTTACTAGCGACTCCCTCTGTAACTATCAGTTTCGTTTGTACTCAGCTAAGACCAGAAGTTGTGCGCCAGAGTTTTTTTTTACACATTGTGCAGCAGGCGCGATTTCGTTAGCAAGTTATACCTTCTTCGGACATGGCCTGTGGCATTTTGGGCAGGGCAGCCTACATGACTCGTGGTATCAAGGCCCGTCAAGTCAGGAGTTAAACACTGGTGAGAGGCCAGGAGGAAACATGGCCAGAAATTAATCGATTCATCAATCTCGCATTATGGCGTCATTTTTTGTAGTATTCTAATTATTACTAGCTAGAAGGATAGGCATGGCGCAGTGGTGAAGTACTCCCCACTTGTGCCGAGAAATTCTGGATTCGACTCAGCCTCTCTGCATTGCACTTTGCAGGGGTAAGACTTGACTCGTATAATCCTTTCCCAGACCCCACCAGGTGTGGGAGCTTCTAACGCTGGGTTTGTCCTTTAATTATTACTAGCTAAATACTCTTGCGTTGCTACGGCATAACAAAAGAGGGTATGTCATCTCAGAAAAGTATATGGAGACCGTTGACTAAGGGGGTGTTCTAGACCATGTTGCAACTCCATACAAGGACTTGGGTAGTAAAGATAATCAGTGTTTTTTCACTCTCCATGAGGCGAGTCAACCAAACAACATGTCACGATCCGACAGCGATCGAGGCATCAAGCATTTGCGGACTGCCCATCCGTCTTCAATTCTAGCCCGAGGTACCACACACATCAGATGATCTAAAGTTGCTTAAATCTTTCCGAATTTCCTAGAAGCCACTGTACAAACTTGTTGCGAAGTGGAGAGTCATTACTCATTAGTCTTTGTCAAATACGGTTACATGGATAGGTATCTTCTTAAACAAAAAACGACGTATCCTACAACATAGTAGGGCATAGAGGGCGCTTATAAGTGCGATGCTAGATGGCTTAGCATCAAGGAAACACTTTCCATGACCGTTTATCGACTGCCATAAAAAGGCATTGCGAAAAGTTTTTCCACTGCATTTAGCAAGCTTGGCTCTTAGGGAAGTGCCGCAAAAGACCTTTTATGGCAAGCGTGCAAATTCTGTAATTTTTATTTATGTAACCAGATCTGTTTATAACTTAAGGCCAACGCAATACATAAATACTACTAAACCTACTCCTTATGTTCCGGCCTAGGCTTTGAGGCACGTAGAAGTGTTATCCTTTTCCATTTCAACAAGGCAACATTTAAGAGCAGTGCTTGGATATGTCAACACAGGCATATTATATGCGGAACCAAAGTTGTATATGATTTCAGGCCAGGCACGCAAATTCTGAAATTTGTTCATGTTATTTTCACATATAAAGTTTGATGGAAGCAAAACATAAAGCATCATAAAGTAGACAAATCAATGAAGCATCATGTCCTTGTGCCACAGCGAAGTAAGACATATATCAGCATATATTAGACAAGCAATTGTATCTCAATTAAAATCTGAACTTGCAAGGAATCTCTTTATACAGTGAACAGAAGTGTGGTACTCCTACTTAAGAGACGAAATGTCACATTAAACGTTCAACACCGTGGGAGCGCAATCAGAACAGGAGCGAAGCTCAGAAGACCCCAGCCATTAGCACTTTTTCTGACATATTTCACCCATATATCTCTCGACGATTCGTCTCAACAAATGGTATTTGGGTCATGAATCAAAAGGTAGAGTGGCAAGTAGAAAGTCGACTAAGAAACATGTGCCTAAACGACGGAAGGTAGAAATAAGGTTATGCGCTTCATTGATACAAAATATGTCTGAAAGGATAAGATTATGAGGCTCTACGGTTATAGTTGATACCTACAACAAAATTATGCAAGTTTTTGGCCACACTTGTATGGCTGATAGGTGTGTATTTCTCTAGTATGCTTAACTGTAGTCGTGAACTAATCAAGTATGAAATGCCGTACGGGAGGGGATTGTGGTAATCAACCATTCCAGCATTAAAATATTTCCGACAAATTCTACAATGTACATACAGTTATGCATGAAAGATTAACATGAAATTAACTGTCTATGGAGGTAAATTGGTGTGTTGAACATATGATGCACTTGCTACATTATAATTCCAATAGGAAGAACCATAACATAGTTGATAATAAATCGTATCTTAGATTTTTTACAAAATCATTCTCAATAGATACTCAGATAATCAATTGACAATGAATTTTATTAGTACTTTTGTTCTCAATTGACAGTCGGAATGCACCTAAAAGTTCCAGTCTGTTGGACAGTCAGTCCAGTCACGTTTTTTATACTTATAGTATAGAAAGATGTAGCTGGATAGCAGGATGGGTATAAAAGTAGATTATATAGGACAGGGGAATGATTTGCAAGATGTAACGGGCGAACTGAAGTTTGACTCCATTGATCACACACGAGTAAATTACATGCATGCCATGATGAATACCTATGTTTGTTTCCTGGAGAAATGCCAATATGCAAACTGGCTCAAGAAATCATGTACATTACCATGTAACTCCGAGGTAAGAAACATGCATATCCAGTTGGTGCGCTCCACACATTCAGGAAAATTTGGTCCCTCGATTTCCGCAAGGTTGAGGGTTGAGTGTGTCCTGGGAAACATGAAAAATAGAAATGCACACTCCCTACGCAGGCATTATCCTGTTCAGGTTCAAAGGGACTTTCTCAGCCCATATCACAACAATCCAGGCCAAGGGCCCTTCAGATTGTTGAGAATACAGGCACCCCTGGTGCAACTTTCATCACTAACAATCTCATAATGATACGAAAAGGGAAATATAACATAGCACAATATAGTTTTCTTTATTACAACCCATAACGACATTAAAAAACTGAAGCTAAGCAACACCAGCTTTATTGAGGCATATATCCTGCTTACCACCTCCTAACAAAGGATGGTAGAAGTGCTGCTGACAAACAGCCTAGCCATCAGATCTGCATCACCTGGAACAGATGGCTGCCAGGGAGATCTGCACAAAGTTTGTATTTCCGTATTATGAGAAAATATTAGAGAGATAAAAAACGTGCGTATTTACAACGGTACGACATAGAATTCAAAATCGTTTGTTAACTGCCCTAAAAATACAAGTAGAAGTTCATACCAACAGAAACAAGGGATAAGCCACTTAAAGATAATTGCATTATGATGTCAAAGTACTCCTGCATGTAGTTGCTCCGAAACTAATGAATGGATCATTTGACCACATTAATCGGGCTACTGAATGTATGCTTCTTTACAACAATACCATCACACCGTTGGTTTAATTCCTGTCTTTTTACGAAAGATAAAGTTTGCTCAGTGCGGGAAAAATTTCACATTCAGTGGAAAAGAAATTAACCACATTGTACGACATGGCAACTTGATTGAGCATATCATGAAATATAATTATGAACAAAAAGATGAGGTAAAAATGGATTATTGATGATTACAAAAATTATCTGAAAGAAAGAAAAACATATGTGGCTCAAAATTTGAAGTGTGCTTTATTTTGTGAAAAAATCATGTTAATGGATTACCGATATGGTTTAAGTCTCATTATAATGTATAGTATTTCAAAGAAATAAAAGCTTCATGTGTGTTTTCTCGCACGCCTATCTTTACATCATATACAGAACAAACTGACCTTATTTTTTAGCTAGGTAGCTTTCTGGAACATAGATTTCCCCGCCAGCTTCACCATGTTGTTCGCCACTAATTGTTTTCCTTGCAGCCGTAAATTCAGCACTCATATCACTCATTCCTTGCCTCACAGCTTCCTCTACTGTCCCGTAACCATGTTCATCAGCATACTTCCTAATATCCTCTGTGATTTTCATTGAACAAAACTTGGGGCCACACATCGAGCAGAAATGTGCTACTTTGGCACCATCAGATGGTAATGTTTCATCATGGAAAGACATAGCAGTCACTGGATCCAGAGATAAAGCAAATTGGTCCAACCATCTAAACTCAAACCTTGCCTTGCTGAGTGCATCATCCCATGCTTGTGCGTAGGGGTGACTCTTTGCCAAATCAGCAGCATGAGCAGCGATTTTATAGGATATAACGCCTGTCTTAACATCATCACGGTTAGGCAACCCAAGGTGCTCCTTTGGAGTTACATAACAAAGAAGTGCAGTGCCAAGAGCCCCAATGTTGGCAGCACCAATGGCTGATGTGATGTGATCATAACCAGGTGCAATATCAGTTGTCAATGGACCCAATGTATAGAAAGGTGCTTCATTGCACCACTCCAGCTGTTTCTGCATGTTTTCAGGAATTTTATGCATTGGAATATGCCCTGGACCTTCATTCATCACCTACATGTTATGGAATATCAGAAAGACTAAAATACATAGCAGATAGAAACAATTCATCATTCAGAGCGCAATAAAGCTCCAAGTTCAACTACTGAGCCACTATGGAAAGTAAAATGATTTACCATTTACGGAACTTTGCAAATCAAGAGTTTGAAAAAGCGATCTTTAATTTTCTCACTTGTTGGCTTTCGACAACTAATTGCGAGGTAGGCTTATTAAGCTACAATGCACAATAAATGAATATCATTGCACATACACGGTTCCAAATAAGTGACAATGTTACACATTAGTCATGGGTGCAAAAATAATCAGATGAAAAACAGCTAATGTATGTCCTATTTAAAATTGTGTCTTTTATGCTCAATATGCTATCTGCCGACCAGGCAACCATATTCAATTTTAGTGCAAAACAAAATGTTGTTTGTACCTATTGCGAGTTACTTGAACTATTTCACTTAAAGCTCATGTTAACATAGTTTATGATCTTTTCCATAGAATTTATATCAAAGTTTGATCGCATAATCAAAGTTTATTCAGAACATTGTAATTGATCTCTGGAATATAAACACACATAAAACAATGACAGCATGTATTCAAACATGTTTATATTACAAAGGAAATAACTCTATTTGGTTAAACTTTACTCATATTATTCTCACCTGCACATCTTTCTCCCATGCTCGGCGTGTTAGCTCCCCTTGAGTCAGCAATTCTGCAAACTGAGCACTGTCATTTGCATCATAAATAGAACCAGGCCTTAAACCATCACCAATTGATAATGCCACATCATACTGATTGCATATGTCAAGAATGTCATCCCAATGCTCATAAGCAAAGTTCTCCTTGTGATATGTTAAGCACCATTTTGCATGGATCGATCCACCACGTGAAACTATGCCAGTCATTCTTTTTGCTGTAAGAGGAATATAACGAAGCAATACACCAGCATGGATGGTGAAATAATCAACACCCTGCTCAGCTTGTTCAATTAAAGTGTCTCTAAAGACTTCCCAGCTCAGATCTTCTGCAACACCATTAACTTTCTCAAGTGCTTGGTAAACAGGAACAGTTCCAATAGGGACTGAAGAGTTACGAATGATCCATTCCCGGGTCTCATGGATATGGCGCCCTGTTGAAAGGTCCATGACAGTATCAGCTCCCCACATTGTGGCCCACTGGAGCTTGTGGACTTCCTCCTCAATAGAGCTCACAACAGCTGAGTTTCCAATGTTTGCATTGATCTTTACCAGGAAGTTTCTTCCAACAATCATGGGTTCCAATTCCAGGTGCCTCTTGTTGGAAGGAATAATGGCTCGCCCACGGGCGACCTCAGACCGGACAAATTCAGGAGTGAGGTTCTCACGTTTGGCACAGTACAACATCTCCTCTGTGATGATTCCCTGCTTAGCATAGTACATTTGCGTGTATCGAGGACTACCCAACTTCTCCCTCCTGTCAATCCATTCCTTCCTTATCTTTGGGAGTCCTGTAAAATTTTAATGAAGACTTACTAAAAAAACTTGTATGTCTTCTATTTACGTTTGGGGCAACAAAAAGTAATTTCAAGTATTTTAGACAATCAAAAGAACTATATTGCTATTATGATGAAATCTAACTTTTTGATGCAAATATATATCAAATTCCCCAGGAAACCAATCATCTAACATTCCTCTTTTCTTCTAGAACACTTTAAACAAGAGGTGATAGGGTTGGATAATTTTTTCCTGAAGGACAATTCAAGACCTCGACGGCCATAATCTTGTGCTCTGCCAACGTTTCTGTTTTTCTAATTAAGTCCATTTTTATCTTTACTACTGTAAAAGTTGGAGGTGGCAGTCAATTCACCCCTTCCATCCCACGAAAAAATATCCACAGAAAAAAGCTAAGGGAATGAAACACCTCCGACCAAGCGATGAGGACAACGGGGAGAAGATTGAGCCCGATGACGATGACTTGATGTGTTAACTAGGGTAATATGATTATTTTATCCTTAGCAAAGCACCAGGACTCAGCTGGTTAGACTTTAGGATGGCACAGTATGAATTACAACTAAAATTATCACATAAATATCCAGAGAGATATCCGATGTATGACCATAAAAATGGGATAAGTCTAGTTTGCCTCTTCAACTATTCCTAGTCCTAATCAACCCTCAACTCAAAACCGGTCAGTGGATACCATCCAACTGCTGCCGAAAGCCTGAAACCATCTAGAATGAACTTATCCCCAGCAGATCAGAGCAAAGAACCAACAGTAAGCACAACTGCACAGTTGCATCAGAGTGAGCACACCGTCGATGTTTCTATTCAAATCTAGATGTTACTTAAAGAGTAAAATCCGTTTAAATGGCTTAAGACAAAAACATGGCAAGAAAGATTGGGTCAGTGAGTTACCAAGCCTTGGGCTTATGTTCTGTGGACCACTGGTGTCATATGTATCAAAGTGCCCACTGTCTCCAGTCAAATGAATTCTCCGAAATGGAACCTTGAGGGAATGACCAGATTCCTCGTGAACAATTTCACTGCAGAACAGAACCAAAAAACATATAAGGCATAATCAATATACCGGAACATAAATCATGCTGGAAATCGGATCATAGTGGCTAGAGTGAAGCGAAAACAGAAAGCATGCCTGGACTCTTTGGTGCTCCGTGGGAAGCATTCTTCAAATGCTGGGAGCGGCAGAAACTCTGGAGCAGCAGGATCAACCGTCTGTTTCTTCTGCCTGGGCTTTGCTGGTTCAGCTACTGACTGGTCAGTCACTGAAGCAGCCTTGGGCCTTGAACAGGTGAGGCTAGCATTCCTGTCCTGCACATCTTGAGCACGCGAGATACCACCGAAACCAGGCAGAAGTGCAGTTTTGGGAAACTTCATGGTGTTGCAGCTATTGTTCATAGCCATCGCCGTCGACGAGAACGAGGGTTGCAACGCAGCCATTTCCTGTTTAAGGTTACAGATTAGTGGCTGTAGACAGTTGATCTTGCTTTAGACAAGAACATGCATAATTTATATCTGCAACTGCAGAAAAGTGCAGGCAGTATACTTCTTTTATTATTGAACTACAATATCTGGCAGCTACGATAATGACACTTTGTTGTCGTAATTTTTTAACATTATTACAAGAGGCTAACTGCATCTGGAAGTCTAGGCCATACAAGTCCTACTGTCAGTTCGATCGTTTCAAAAAAAAAAGTCCTACTGTCAGTTCGGTATGCGTTTCTGCAACTACTACACTGATCTCCACGTTTACACATGACAAAATCGCAGTATACTGAACTATGAGGCCCAATTCTGACGACAAAACTGAACTAATTGCACAAAATGGATTATTGCAGCACAACTGCGACCCCAAGCCGGCGAACACTGGAAACAATTCCTACAAATTCCGACCCGAAAACAGAGCATGACGTCTAAACCTAGAGCAGCAAGCACGATGGACTCGATCCGGTCAGTAGAGGAACGGAGGTCGCTCACCTGAGAAACGGCGGATCCCGCGGGAGGCGTTTGGAGGCGAAAGCGTTTGCGGGAGAGAGGGGGATGGCAGTGCACACCTGGCCAGTAGAGCTAGAGGGAGATATTTATAGGGTGGAGGCGATCGCCGGGCTAGGCCGGGGCCGGAGAGGGGAGGATAGAGCACGGGTGGCCACTCCTCGCCGCGGAAGAGGACAAGCCTGCGTCTGTGGCCAAATGCTGGGAAACCGACGGCAGTAAACAGTGGCAGTGGCACCAGATATTTCAGTCCGCCCAGATATTCCCGTGCGCACGTCCACCTCTCGACAAAGGCAGCCATGATTGATGACACGTCCTGATACGCAAAATCGTCGTACACAGAGACGGAACAACCTTCGATTCGAACGATGGCTGACGGGTGGGGTAGAGTAGTCGGATCGCCGGAGTAGGATGACGGTGTGTGAGGCGGCGGCGGCGGTAGCGGTGGTCGAATGTAGGCAGCAGCCTGGGATCCATGGCGTCGGCGGTGGTGGTGGTGGTGCGAGTGGAGCCGTGGCGGCGTGGCCCTGTGAGGGAGGCGACGAGGGGCCTGACGCTGATCGGCGCCGTCTCGCGTCATGAGGCTGTCTGGGCCGCTCGACTGCTAGAGACTTTTGGGCTGGTGGAGCAGATGGTCTATTAGACCGTGGAGTTCATGGGCTTGTTCGCCGATATGTATTCCCTCGGATTAAGTTTTTTTTCAAATAATAAAAATCGGAAGTTCTTCCTTTTCTTTTTTAACGACAAGCCGACAATGCAATTAGCCTGATCTGATGAAGCTATCGCGGCTGTCTGTCTAGGTCAAGGTTTTCCCATTGCCAATCTTCATCGTATGTGATGGTCTATTTTCTATCGAGTCGAGTTGCGAGTTACTCGTTTAACTCGCGAGTTTCGAGTTTTAATTCCATGTCTACTGTCATGTTTAATAGGGGACCCTGGGCGAAAACTAGATACAAATGGCACAAAGTCCCTATGGATGGAGCAGACTTGGAGCAGCGAAAACTAGATACAAATGGCACAAAGTCCCTATGGATGGAGCAGACTTGGAGCACACAACAAATGTAGGAGGTCACCCTGAAAAACAAATGTAGGAGGTGAAACGCGCCTCTAGAACCTCACGCCTTTTGCAACATGCGACAATCAAAAAACCGTAACAACCCATGGCCGCATCTCGACACCCAGCAACTCTAGGGCCACCGCAATGATATCCCCTGCTTGCACACTCGCCACATTGTCTGGCTACCTGAACGCTTCCTAGACTTAGCTGCACAGAGCAGCCGCCCGCATACCTCGACTGTCGCGCCAATATATGGGGTAGCCACCTCGACCTACCAACCAAATAAGACCAGCCAAATCATTGTGTCCGGGCAGACCAACTCACCACCTCAGGATGACTCCAACGGGCCGACACAAACAGACGCGCGTTTGGTCCGCCTTTTATCCATTTGCGTCGGCAAACGGACAGGTCTAGTCCGCCCCTGTCCGCCGTTGGTGGCAGTGCGCCCAACGGCCCGACGCATTGAGTCCGCCCGGCAAATTTTTTTTAACTAAACAGGCCATATATGGGCCTTTATCATTCATATATAGGGGGTGGGCCACAAACGGCCTTTTTACATAATATTTTTAAAACAAAAATATATAAAAACTAGAATATTTGCCCTTCGCGGGCTTCTACTCCTCTTCGTCATCCCCATCGAGGATGACATAATCCGGCTGCTTCCAGAGGTGCGCCGGTGGTCCGCCTCGCGGTGGGACGACGACCGGCAGCGTGGGCGGCTGCTCCTGCACCTGCTCATGCGCCTGCTCTGGGACCTCCCAGTCGCCTCCATTGAAGACCCAACGCTGCCCTAGCAGGCCTTCTGGTAGCGGAGGCGCCGGTGGCAGGTCCACGTCCATGGCCTGCCACCATGGCTGTGGTTCCTCCAGGACCGCCGCCTGCTGCGCCTGCAGGGCCGCCTCCTGCTCCCGGGCGACATCGGCGAGGACAATGGCCCAGCGCTTGGCCTCGTCCTCGGCCATCTGCTTGCGCGAGGCCTCCTTCGCGGCCTCGAGCTCGGCGTCCTCGTGATCCACCTCCATCTTCACTTCCTGCGGCGGCGCAGACCCAATCCGCAGCGCGCGCGGCACTGGTGGTGCGTCCCGCCGCCGTGTGTGCGGTGGCGGTGACCAACGCCCAGATGGCGGCGTCGGAGCCCGCGTATAGAGGGCCTACCGCCGCAGGTCGTGCTCGTCGCGGAACCACTCCACCCAGTTGCTGGACCTCCAGATCCCGTGCTCCCGTGCAACCTCCAGATCCCGTGCCCGCTTGTTGGTCGGAATCGGAGGCACCGGGATCCGCTGCGGGTTCAGGTGCCAATGCTCGGGGAGCTTGACATCTGGCCAATCCTCCTTGCGCACGTAGACGCGGTTGCGCACCTCGGCGCCCGGCGGCGCGAGCTCGAAGACGGCGGGGACCGGCTCCGGCTCCAGAGAAGATGGTGGTGTCAGGGAGGGAGCGCGAAAGCGCCGGCGGCGGCGGCCAGAGAGGACCCCGCCTCGCCGTCGTTCTTGGCCTTGCCGAGCCCCGGCCATCGGAGCGGCATCGCGGCGAGCGAGGTGGCTAGGGTTGGCGGCGATGCTAAGGTTTGGTCGCCGGAGAGTGTGAGTGGGTAGTGGAGTGGGTGGGGGCTGGCCGTCCTTATCCCCTGGCATTAAAAAGGACAGGGCTAGGGGAGGCTGACCGCGCCTTGTCGCTGACAGGTGGGCTCGGGGAGGACACGAGACGTGGCCGTGCGGACACGTTTTCAGTCCGTCGCGCGCCGACGCATCGGTGGCCCAAATTTGGGCCAGGAATGTGTCGCAGCGGACCGAAAAACGTACCGCGGTCCGTTTGCGTCGCCCCGTTGAGCCGTGTTTTTGGCTACAACGGATAGGGACGGAGGCGCGCGGACTCGATGCGTCGCCCCGTTGGAGTCATCCTCATTGAACCAATTCGCCACCCCTACCACGAAGAGCAGGGGCGCCGGATCCACACCACTAGCAACCGGGGTCATGGTCCAGGGTGTAGGATTTTTTTCTGCCTATATATTTGTCAAATTGGTTAATTTATCCTATCACTTAGTAGTATAACACCACATAAAAATTTGGCCAGGGGATTAGTTCAATCATGGATCAGCCCATGACGAAGAGTAACGATCATGCTATATAGGATCGCCATTCCACCACACTACGAGGTTGTTGCCTCGCCTCGCAACAATCATCTCAGGCCACCGTGTTGACTTCCAGCATCACTGAGAAGAAAGCAACACCACACAAAGACACAACCCCCACAAGGAAATCACGGTCCGGAACTCTGAGGTGACGCTTTTATGGTTATAACATTGATGATATTATCTCCCGCTCCAACAGAGTTTGGATTTTCTCCCACCCCTCGCACATTTTCCACATTAATATCATGTCACTAAATCTAAAAATGTTCTGTATGGAAAATATAAATTAAATTAGCAAGGTATTCAAAAACATACTCTAGATTGGAAAGTTTGGAAACATATATGCACATATTTATCTAAAAAAATCCTTAATATTTTTAGCTTTGCTGAGTTTTACTTTTCAAAGTTTGTACCCCTCTTTTCCACAATATAAAACGTTTTGGCAAGGTAAATCAGTTTGCCAAAACATTTCATATTGTAGGACGGAGGGACTAATACTTTGGACACCGACATAGTCACAACTTTGGGAGTCAACTTTCTAAAATAGTACAAGACAATATTGAAGAGATTAGTTTTGAAGCTGCGGCGTAAATGCTATTTCGTTGTCCAAAATATTACTTCATACTACAATATATTCTAAAGTTACTCCCACCGATTAAAAATTAAAGTCACAGTTTTGAACTGCGGTAGTTATAACTGTCGCACTTATTATGGATCGGAAGTAGTACGTGCTAGCATGCTCTGAGGTTGATATGAAACGCTGAAATTGGCCTCATCTGGCAGCCATAGTCACTATGACCTCGTTGTGTGAGCTGATGTAGCTGATTAGTCCTTTTTCTGTCAAAAATATAGTGTATATTAGTTTTTCTCAAAACAACATTGTGACGATGTTCGGAGGAAAAAATGATACTACAATAATGTAAGTTGAAACTATATTTACTAAGGGATACAATGATATCAAGTTGAAAACTATTTGCAAAAACACACAGATTGTTGCATGTCCGTATTCCGGGTGTTGCAACAATTTCTAGTTATCTTTTAAGTGGTTGTACGGAAAAAGTTGCGATGATGTTCCATAAGAGTGAAATAAATTCCGAGACGTAGCACGCCCTTTACTTCATTAGAGGGAAGGAAAAAAGATAGATGCAACGGCGTCGAAACTTTCAAAACATATTTTTCCTTGAGGTTAGACTTTATGTTTGTTTTGCTCTACAACACAACCTGTTTTATGAGATTCCTTTGATGCAATCATAAGGTCTAAAAGGTAAAAGCTGGATTTTTTCTTAGATTGCAATCTTCTCTCTTCCCTTCAGTCCAGCGCATACTTAAAATTTGTTTTTTATTTGAGTTACTGTTTTTCTTATTTCTCTAGGAGAAGTCTGAATACATTCAGAGAGAGAGAGAGAGAGCGCGCGCGCCAAGGAAGCTCAGGCCAACTGAGATCATGGAGGGATACAAGCAGATGCAGAATTGGATAATGGATCAGGTATCTTATGACGAATTTGAGCAGGAATTTACAAGGCCAGATTGGTACAAGTCTAACTGTCGTAAAAGTTTCCGGCGAAAAGAAAAACTATAGCAAAACCAAAGACTAGGAGAGAATTGACATTTGAAAAGTGGAGGTGACACTGTAATTGGAAAAGGGGACGCTACGGTGGAGTAGCTAGCAAAAGTGCGGGCTGAACGGCCGAATGTCACCCGACATGGTCGATCCGGTCGTCGTAGGATTGTTACGAGCACTACACTATTACGCGTACTAACAATCAGGTGGGTGGGCAAGTTGTATATACCTTACAATCTCCGGATAAGCTTCAGCACTGCAACCCCGTTTGGCGCCGTTTTCAGCTAGTTCAAAGGAAAAAGTCAATAGTCTAAAACAACACACGAGCCCTGATCTAACAACAAAGAAACCGATCTCTTGTTGTGTTATTTTCTAAGTGGGTTATCAGATTAGTGTTCTGCTATGTTCCAAGTGACATTTTTTTGTGTTATCAGTTTAGTTTTCAGGTGTGATTTTGAACACAGTCCAACTGTTTAGGAATTCTGGTGCTTAATTATGGTATCATTTATGAAACTGAACCGGAGAGGATTTCCCTTTTCATTTACAAAAGTTATCCTAAGACGAATTTGAGTGCTAAATTTATAATAAGGCCATCTTCGTACAAGTCTACCTGTAGCAGATGTTTTCGGCAAAGGGAAAAGCAATAGCAAAAGCAAAAGAGGGGGAGGAATTCACAAGTGGAGTGGAGGTGACACTGTAATTTGAAAAGGGGGCGCTCCGGTGGTAGCTAGTACCAAAAGTGCAGGCTGAACGGCCGAATGTGATCTTGGTCGTCGTAGAAATGTTACCAACACTACACCGCTACGCGTAATAATCAGGTGGGTGGGCAAAGTCGCATACAGTACATACAGTATCTGGATCAGCTTCAGGCTTCGGCAACTCCTTTAATTTGGCGCCGCTTTCAGCTAAATCTCTCTGAAAGAAACGAAGGAACCGATTGAGTTGTGCTAGTTTCTACTCATAAGTTTTATTTTGGGGGTTGTAAGACTAGTCTTCAGCTGGGTTTTGTGTAATTTGGGTTTCCAAGTGATATCCTTGGGTTATCAGATTAGTTTCCAGGTGTGGTTTTGATCACAGTCCAAATGTTCAGGAATTTTGGGTTATTGATAATTAGAGAAAGTAACCAACAATCCATTTATATTGCCCGTCTCTAAACATTATGTACACCTGTCAAAAACAGTCTAGTGTGTCAACATCAACAAAGAACAGACCCATCCTCTCCTAAATAAATCCTAAAATAATTGAACTGATAAAGAAAACGGGCACTAGGTCGATCGAACGCGATCACAAGCTGTCGATCCCGGCGTCCGGCCGTAGTAGGTCGTATTTGGCCCAGACCGCGTCCAGCGGGCACGGCCGGCCGGCGTCGAGCCGGTCCCAGGGCTTCCCCTTGCCGCTCCAGTGCAGCAGGCTGACGGGGCCGGCGTGCAGGCCGCGGCAGAGTCCGCGGTAGTTGTCCCCGCCGAGGCCGTGCTGGTTCCACCGGTGTTCCACGGCCGCGATCCTGCCGGCGAACACGAGCAGGAACGGCGGCAGCGAGCCGAGCTCGTAGATGCGCACCCGCTTCTGCAGCTCCATCCACCCCTCGATCTGCGCCGTGTAGCCCGCCTTGCGCCACCGGGGCAGGTCGAGCACCATGACGCCCGTGTTGAAGTAGCAGGCGCGGCGGCCGCGGAAGGTGGACGCGAGCGACGGGCTGGCCCAGAACCCCGGCGTGAAGTAGGACGTGAAGTTGGCGCCGCAGTACTCGGGGGCCGCCACCGCGGCGTCCCCAGGGAGCGGGGTGGCGGCGAGCGCGGCGACGTCGTCGGTGAGGACGACGTCGGAGTCGAGGTACACGACGCGGCGCACGCAGCCCGGGAGCGTGGAGGCCAGGTAGGAGCGCGCGTAGTTGAGCGGCCGGTCGAGCGCGCCGCGGATGGAGGCCGAGATGAGCCCCGCCACGCGGGACTCGTCGAACGGGTAGACGCGGAACGCTAGGGACGGGAAGGAGCCCCGGACGGCGACCGCGAGCTCGGCGGTCATGGACGGGGACCCCGCGGCGGCGAGGAAGTGGAAGTGGATGGACTCCGGGCAGGAGGCGTGGCGCAGGACGGAGAGCACCGCGGCCATGGTGCCCCGCAGGTAGGACGCGTCCAGCGTCATGGCCACGTGCACGGCCGCGTTCGGCGAGCACGCCGCGTCCGCGCCCGAGGAGGGCGGCAGCGGCGGCGGGCACCGCGCCCGCGCCGACGCCGAGTTGGTGAAGTGAGGGGCCTCGCGGAACCTCGGCACGGTGGCCGCCGTGGCCGCGCAGGCGGCGCAGAGGAGGAGCGAGACGACGAGGTGGAGCGTGGCGCGCGACATGTTTTAATTAGGAAGTGATCTCTGTGGCTACGCGTGGTTTGTGTGCGAGTGAGGAGCGCGCGCGGCTGTTCTTATACGGGCGCGTGCTGCGTGCGGAAAAGATGATGATGCGTCAAATTTGGGCCAGTGGCTTCGACGAGGGCCGGGACTGAGGAAAAGCGTCTTTGAATGTGAAACATGCGTGTAGTAAAAAAAGATGTCAGTCAAAATGTGCCTAATCGACGGTACGTAGAAGTAGAACACTCCCGTGCAACGGTGGGCGCATAGAGAAGAAAAAACTCATCCATGCACCTCTGTTCGACTCTGTCGTCGGTCTGTACTTTTTCGCGAAAAGGTCAACTAATTTATTAATAATCATCAACAGCCTTTTCTGTGAGTAACAAAAATTAAAAATACATCACTGAGCACCTGGCTACGAGTATGAGTCGAAGGATTGCCGCGGTCTTCACACCTCCCATATCGGATCCGGGTAGATCTTATCTTACCAAAGGACCAAAAATCGTCTTGTCCAAAAGATCAGCGCATCAGATTAGCAAGTCGATCTGTAAATCAAAAATCAGAATTGCAACCACACCAACGAACACGGGAAAGGAATCCACCGGACATCAAGCGAGCCCTCCGGCGGTAAGAGGTGCACCAACGAAGAGAGATACGGTGAGAAGAACATTGCTCTGAACGTAGCCGCCGCCTCGCCACACCTGACAAAGACAAGGATAAGAAATGGGAACCCTCTCGCCATTGAGAGTCCGGCCGAGACCCGCCGCCCCTCCAAGGTCTAAAATGCCATCGGAGACAGGGTGGATCGGCAGCGGAGATAAAAACCCTAGATTAGGGACCATCTTCTTTTCTTCGTCCTGTACCCCATACTCTGCCGGCCGCATGCACTTTTATTTCGAAGGCATATGCATAGCTGCAAATATGGCGCATCTTTAGCTATACTCACTTGTAGCATTTGGATTAATGCATTTCGGTAGAAGCTGATATTTTTGCAAGTGCGTTCCTGAGGGGTGAGGGAATTAACCTATTAGGTTTGTTCACTTTGGTGGATAGCTTGTACGACATGTTTCCTCACAAAAACTCGTATGCCATCTTTAGCACATGGAGTGATGGACACATGGTGATTCGTATGAGACGATTCATACATGCAAATGGAGCATTAGTACGTATCGGACTCTACCGCCAGCATTTATGTACCACACCCACAAGAAAGGCAGCACCGCACAACCAGGGAGAAGACGCAGCGCTCCGCCCGTACATTGTTTGTTTTGTCGGTGAGGGCTATGCAATTCTCTGTGGTTGCGGGGGGCCCCTCGAGAACGTGCCACGTGGTATGTAGCATGCTGCCTATACCTGCCGTTTTTTATCCGTACCCGTTCCCCGTATCCATACCCACATGTAACGGGTAGGGTACGGGCTAAGTTTTTTTTATCCATACGAAATGGGTAGGGTAGGGTAATCCGGAGTAAATTACAGAAACCTACCACATTTGGGGTTCCGACAACGAGTCATTACCATTTCTGGTGATTTTTTCAAATCAGTACCAACCGTGGGGCTAATCGTAACGTGTCGCGCTGATTGCTCGTGTTAGCCAATCTGACAGGGCGGGGCCACTGTCAGTGCTGACGTGGAGGAGACGGCCGTTTGCTGCTGCCGTTTGGCCACCATGCGTTTGGTTGAGTCAAACCAGCTCGAGCGCTCCTTCGTCGTTTGCCACTGTCACTCTCCTTCGAGCTCACTCCCAGCTCGAGCGCTTTGCTCCTTCGTCGTTTGAGTCACCGTCCGCCGCCCGGGTGCCGCCGCCGCCGTCGGGATGGTGAGCTGGAGCGACGGCGAAACGTCCAGCGAGGGTCCATTAAGTGCAGAGGTAGGTCCTATTTTCTCCGTTGGGTTAGGGTTAGGGTTAGGATTCTGATTTGGGAATTTGAAAATTTCATCGATTAGGCGTCGATTAAGCCTCGATGTTTACAAGTAGATGTTTTTAAATGTAGTTGAAAGTTGTCGTCGACATAATTCGTCGACGACAACTAGATGTTTACAAGTAGATGTTTTTAAATGTAGTTGAAAGTTTACTACCCTACATGGTTGACAGAATAGATACATACAAGCAAATAAATACAAGCAAATACATAGTTACTAACCTTTTGTCTGTCAGACATGATAGTATAAGTACCAAACTGGCCTTCTGTTCCACCGAAGGCATATTTCAGCTGAGTCAAAAACCAGGCCCAATTGGCTGTGTCCTCTTTGGGAACGATTGCAAAGGCAATAGGGTACATGTTGTTGTTCCCATCTCTGCCTGTCGCAGCTAGAATTTGCGCACCAGTGCAAAGCTTGATAAAGCATCCATCCAAGCCTGCAAATTTAAAACCAAGTTAGGAAAAATATGAATGAAAGACAACAGACAATCAAGTTAACATGAATGAAACAATAACAATAAGAGAAAAAAATAACAGACAATCTCACCTATGAACGGCCTGCATCCTTTGAGAAATCCCTCTCTTGGACCATTGATACAGAAAAATAAGCCATGGAAAGTGGGGCCAGGCTGAGGGTACTTGATATATCCGTTGGGAGACCCAAGAGGAAGGTATGATGTACCTCAGCAGCAAGTTTTCCCTCAGTATGAAACCAAGGTTATCGAACCAGTAGGAGCAGTAGCACTTCAGAAAGTTGTCAGTGGCGGACTATGGCGCGGCGGAACACCAGGGAATCCGGCAGCTGACGTGGAATCTGCACACAACACAATCAAACTACTTTGCCCCAACGAAACAGTGAGGTTGTCAATCTCACCGGCTTGCTGAAAACAAAGGATTAAACGTATGGTGTGGAAAACAGTATTTAATTGCAGAAAGTAAAAGAGAACAATTGTTTGCAGTTGGTGGTTTTATCAATGTAAAAGAATGGACCGGGGTCCACAGTTCACTAGTGGTGTCTCTCCATAAAGATAAACGACATGTTGGGTAAACAAATTACAGCGGGCAATTGATAAAATATTGAGTGCATGACAATGCATACATATATGACAAGATGGCTACCATGATATTTAATTGGGCATTACGACAAAATACATAGACCGTTATCCAACCGCATCTATGACTAATAATCCACCTTCAGTTGACATCCGTGTTCCCCGTCGGTATTAAGTTGCAAGCAACGGTAATCGCATTAAGCAATGTGCGTAAAGTAAACAAATACATATGACCGTGGACATAGCATTGTTATGTTACCCCTAGTAGTAACAGCACATCCACAACCTTAGGCGTTGCTGTCGCTCGCCCAGATTACTGGAGACTGAACCCACTATCTAGCATAAATACTCTCTCTTGGAGTTACAAGAATCTACTTGGCCAAAGCATCTACTAGTAACGGAAAGCATGCAAGATCATAAATAACATATATCATAGATTAATAATCAATTTGATCATAGTATTCAATATTCATCGGATCCCAGCAAACACAACATGTAGCATTACAATAAGATGATCTTGATCATGTAGGCAGCTCACAAGATCTAAACATGACGGCACAAAGTGGAGAGACAACCATCTAGCTACTGCTATGGACCCGTAGTCCAAGGATGAACTACTCACGCATCACTACGGAGGCAAGCATGGTGATGTAGAGCCCTCCGGTGATGATTCCCCTCTCTGGTAGAGTGCCGGGAAGAGCTTCTGGACCCTCCCGAGCTAGGGTTGACGATGGCGGCGCCTCTGGAACTTTTCGTGGAATATGACTCGGGTGTTTAGGGTTTTCGCATCGGGGGGAATAAGTAGGCGAAAGGGCGGCGGCTGGAGAGCCCGTGGGGCCAACACCACCCCAGGGCGTGGCAGGCAGGGGGCCCGCGCCCAGGGTGCGTGTGGGGCCCTCCTGGCTCCTCTTCGTCTCTCATTTGGACTCCATGTGTATCCTGATAAAATAGGTGCCTCCGTAAATTTTCGTCCAATTCCGAGAATATTTCCTGACTAGCTTTTCTGGAATACAAAACAACAAAAACAGGAACTGGCACTGTGGCATCTTGTTAATAGGTTAGTCCTAAAAAATGTATAAAAGTGACATAAAGCTGATGCAAAACATGTAACAATTGGTATAATATCATCATGGAACATAAAAAATTATAGATACGTTTGAGACGTATCAGCATCTCCAAGCTTAGTTCCTGCTCGTCCTCGAGTAGGTAAACGATAAAACAATATTATTTTTGAGGTGACATGCTACCATCATAATCTTGATCATATAATATTGTAAGGCACATGTAAATGAATAAGTGATCAAAGTCAATGGTCTATAGTTTGCTATCAAATAGATAATGAGTAAACAATTAAATCACACAAGCTAAACTTTTCATGAATAGTACTTTGGAGACAATGCATCCACAGGTTCACATAAGAGTTAACTCATAAAGCAATAGATTCTAACAAAAGGTATTTAATCAACACAAAGGAAGATTTAAGATTCAGCATTTGCTTCAACTTTAAACATGTTTATCTCATGGATATTGTCAACACAAAGCAATATAATAAGTCCAATATGTAGCATATAACAAATGTTGTATCAAATTTGACACTAGTGTTTGCTTGTGGAAGATAGAAAGAATAGGAAAACTGACTCAACATAAAAGTAAAAGAAAGGCCCTTCGCAGAGAGAAGCAGGGATTAAATCATGTGCTAGAGCTTTTTAGTTTTTGAAATCATATAGAGAGTAAAAATTAAGTTTTGAGAGGTGTTTGTTAATTGTCAACGAATGGCAGCGGATGAAAACAATATTCTCCCTATCAAACAGACTTTTAAGAGCGGCTCCCATGAAGGACGTTATTTCTACCAGCAAGGCAGATCATCCCTCTTTCTCTTTTGTTTACACATGCAGATTAATTGACTCACTAAAAGGCTTCACTGAGTATTCAGTTGACAAAATGTGAAGAGAATTAACGGTTAAAGTTGTAATTAATTGGGACTGGGCACCCCGTTGCCAGCTCTTTTTGCAAAATTAATAGATAAGCGGATGTATATGCCGCTAGTCTGGTGTAAAGTCTGTTTGACAAGTCGAATAAAGAATAACCCACTACTTCCTCATGAGCTAGTAAACATTGACACAAAAAGGAATAATAACATTTTGAATAATTTAAAGGTAGCACATGAAAAATTTACTTGGAGTGGCAAGGAAATACCACATATAGGTAGTTATGGTGGACACAAATGGCATGGATTTTGGCTCAAGGATTTGGATGCACGAGAAGCATTCCCTCTCAGTACAGAGTTTAGGCTAGCAAGGTTATGTAAGCAAACAAGAATATCAACCAGTACACCAAGTTTTATATGACAAACATATTGCAAACATTATAAGACTTCACACCGTCTTCCTTGTTAACCAAACCCTTTTATTAGAAAATATCTAGACCTTAGAGATACCACTCATGCAAACCAAATTTCAACAAGCTTTACGGTAGTTCTTCACTAATGGCTTAACTTACATGATGCAAAAGTTTAATCATGATCTACTTGTTAACTCAAAACAATTGACAAGTATCAAATTATCCAAATTAGTGATCTACAAGAATATGCAAGTTTTTTCCATTATACCATTACCACATGCAACATTTTCTGTTCCAACCAAACACCAATCAATTTATTTCAATAACTCTCCAAACAATATAAGTGAAGCAAGAGAGTACTTTCTTTAAAAGAACTAATAGCTCTGACAAGAGATACATGAAAACAAGAGCTAAAAGCTGAACAGCGCTAGATATGAATACTCAACAAATATAAGTGAAGAATAGGAGTATTCTCATGAAAAAGCGGAGCGTGTCTCTCTCCCAATCAAGAATGCTAGGGTCCAGTCAAGTTTATTACAAAATAAAATAAATACTGAAAATAAAAGCACACAGACGCTCCAAGAAAGCACATATGATGTGAAAGAATTAAAATATAGTTTCACTAGAGATGACCTGATAATTTTGCGATGAAGAAGGGGATGCCTTGGGCATCCCCAAGCTTAGACGCTTGAGTCTTCTTGAAATATGCTGGGGAGATCCATGGGAGCCTCCCCAAGCTTAAGCTCTTCACTCTTCTTGATCCTATTATATCATCTTCTCTCTTGACCCTTGAAAACTTCCGTCACACCAAACTCAAAGTAATCTCATTAGAGGGTTAGTGCATAATCAAAAACTCACATGTTCTATAAAGACGCAATATGACTTGTTACTTTAAACATTAGCTACTGCCACTGATGTTATGTGAAGCTCTTCCACCCAAAAAAGAATTTCACTCAACACTAGTAAAAGAGAGAATGCAAAATAAAAGGCATAATCTGTCTAAAACAGAACAGTCCGCAAAGACGAATTTTTTCGAGGCACTTACGACGCTCAGATCGAAAAACTTTGAACTAATGAAAGATTCAGACATTCATAAAGATTACGCACAAAATTTTCAGATTTAATTCAATCTGGTGATTTTAGGAATTTACGTGAACAGCAAAAATCTGTTTCTGCGCAGCAATCAAAATTAAGCATCATCTTATCATTAGAGGCTACTCTTGGCACAACAATGCGAAAAATAAAGATACAAAGGAGTTGCTACAGAAGTAAACACTCCTTGACTCAATTTGCAGAAATAAAAATAATGGGTTGCCTCCCATAAGCGCTTTTCTTTAACGCCTTTTAGCTAGGCACAAAGCATGCATCAAGTATTACCAAGTGAAGAAGCATCAACATTGTAATTTGTTCGAACAATAGAATCATAAGGTGGCTTAATCTTCTTCCTAGGA
This sequence comes from Poa pratensis, assembly GCA_947311845.1. NCBI lineage: Eukaryota > Viridiplantae > Streptophyta > Magnoliopsida > Poales > Poaceae > Poa > Poa pratensis. The sequence goes on along the minus strand of CAMZMU010000117.1, from coordinate 86,421,478 downwards.
AAGTGTTCCATACCTTTCTTGAGAGGAAATTGATATTTTATTCCCTTCTTTCATATCAATAATAGCACCTACAGTTCTAAGAAAAGGTCTTCCAGCACAATAGGGCATGATGGATTGCATTCAATATCCAAGACAATAAAATCAACGGGACAAATTGTTGTTAACCATGATAAGAACATCATCAATTCTTCCCAAAGGTTTTTTATAGTAGAATCAGCAAGGTGAACATCCAAATAACAATTTTCCAAAGGTGCTAAATCAAGCATATCATAAATCTTTTAGGCATAACAGAAATACTAGCACCAAGGTCACACAAAGCATTGCAATCAAAGTCATTCAATTTCATTTTAATGATGGGCTCCCAACCATCTTCTAACTTCCTAGGGATGGATACTTCACGTTTCAATTTTTCCTCCCTAACTTGTATGAGAGCATTAGTAATATGTTTAGTAAAAGCCATGTTTATCACTTGCATTAGGACTTCTAGCTAGCTTTTGCAAGAACTTAATTACTTCAGAAAGATTACAACCATCAAAATCAAAGTCATTATCATCAAAGGTAATGGAGCTATTGTCTTCCTTATTGCTAGAAATTTCAGCATCTTTATCAAGAACAGTTTCAGAGTTATCAGGCAATTTAGGACATTTTGCAATAGAAGTGGAAACATTACCAACACCAATTATCTTGCCATTAATGGTAGGAGGTTTGCTAACACTTGAGTTTGAAGCATTTTCAGTAGTAGAAATAGTATAAACTCTAGCAATATTATTCTTTCTAGCAATTTCATCCTCTCTTTCCCATCTAGCATGCAATTCTAACATCCTCACATTGTTATCAATTTTAACTTGTATAGCATTGGCTACAGCAAAGGTATTACTCAATTGTTTCGGGCTTAGCTGCCATCTTATTAATCAAAGAGGATTGTGTTTCAGACATCGTGAAATACAAGTTTCAGCATGAGAAATTTTACCTTGCAAACCAGAAATTTCCCTATTTAAATTCTCAAGTTGATGGCTTATATTTTTTAGCATAGCAGATTGTTCATCCATAGTTCTAGTAAACAGTTGGTTTTGCTCATATTGCTTTTGCATAAAAATTTTAGTGGCCTTTTCAATTTCTAGCATCCTTTCCTCACTAGGCATTCTTGTTCTACCATAGGAATCTCCATAACCATTGCCACTATTAGAAGGATAGGGCCTATAATTGCTATTACCAAAATTATTCCTATAAGCATTGTTGTTGAAGTTATTATTTTTAATGAAGTTCACATCAACATGCTCTTCTTGAGCAACCAAAGAAGCTAAAGGAACATTATTTGGATCAACATGTGTTTGACCATTTGCAAGCATAGACATAATAGTATCAATTTTGGCACTCAAGGAAGAGGTTTCTCAACAGAATTTACCTTCTTACCTGTTGGAGCTCTCTCGGTGTGCCACTCAGAATAATTAATCATCATATCATCTAGAAGCTTTGTTGCAGCACCCAAAGTGATGGACATAAAGGTACCTCCAGCGGCCGAATCCAATAAATTCCTTGAAGAAAAATTTAATCCTGCATAGAAGGTTTGGATGATCATCCAAGTAGTCAGTCCATGAGTGGGACAATTTTTAACCAATGATTTCATTCTCTCCCATGCTTGAGCAACATGTTCATTATCAAATTGCTTAAAATTCATTATGCTACTTCTCAAAGAAATAATCTTAGCAGGAGGATAATATTTTCCAATAAAAGCATCTTTGCATTTAGTCCATGAATCAATACTATTTCTAGGCAAAGATAGCAACCATTCTTTAGCACGTCCTCTCAAGGAGAAAGGAAAAAGTTTCAGTTTAATAATATCACCATCTACTTCCTTGAGCTTTTGCATTTCACAAAGTTCAACAAAGTTATTAAGGTGAACAGCAGCATCATCAGTACTAACACCAGAAAATTGCTCTTTCATAACAAGATTTAAAAGTGCAGGTTTAATTTCATAAAACTCTGCTGAAGCAGCAGGTGGAGCAATAGGTGTGCATATGAAATCATTGTTGTTGTGCTAGTGAAATCACACAACTTAGTGTTCTCAGGAGTACTCATTTTAACAGGACAGAAAATAACTTGAAAGTAAACTAGATGCAAGTAACTAATTTTTTTGTGTTTTTGATAATTGAAAGCAAACAAGATAAAATAAAATAAACTAAGCAAGACAAAAACAAAGTAAAGAGATTGGAAGCGTGAAACTCCCCTTGCAGAAGTCTGCAGTCTCCCCGGCAACGGCGCCAGAAAAATTGCTTGATATATCCGTTGGGAGACCCCAAGAGGAAGGTATGATGTAGTCAGCAGCAAGTTTTCCCTCAGTATGAAACCAAGGTTATCGAACCAGAAGGTTGTCAGTGGCGGCCTATGGCGCGGCGCAACACCAAGGAATCCGGCAGCTGACGTGGAATCTGCACACAACACAATCAAATTACTTTGCCCCAACGAAACAGTGAGGTTGTCAATCTCACCGGCTTGCTGAAAACAAATGATTAAACGTATGGTGTGGAAAATAGTATTTAATTGCAGAAAGTAAAAGAGAACAATTGTTTGCAGTTGGTGGTTTTATCAATGTAAAAGAATGGACCGGGGTCCACAGTTCACTAGTGGTGTCTCTCCATAAAGATAAACGACATGTTGGGTAAACAAATTACAGCTGAGCAATTGATAAAATATTGAGTGCATGACAATGCATACATATATGACAAGATGGCTACCATGATATTTAATTGGGCATTACGACAAATATATAGACCGTTATCCAACCACATCTATGAATAATAATCCACCTTCAGGTTGACGTCCGTGTTCCCCGTCGGTATTAAGTTGCAAGCAACGGATAATCGCATTAAGCAATGTGCGTAAAGTAAACAAATACATATGATCGTGGACATAGCATTGTTATGTTACCCCTAGTAGCAACAGCACATCCACAACCTTAGGCGTTGCTGTCACTCGCCCATATTACCGGAGACTGAACCCACTATCTAGCATAAATACTCCCTCTTGGAGTTACAAGCATCTACTTGGCCAAAGCATCTACTAGTAACGGAAAGCATGCAAGATCATAAATAACATGTATCATAGATTAATAATCAACTTGATCATATTATTTAATATTCATCGGATCCCAGCAAACACAACATGTAGCATTACAATAAGATAATCTTGATCATGTAAGGCAGCTCACAAGATCTAAACATGACGGCACAAAGTGGAGAGACAACCATCAAGCTACTGCTATGGACCCGTAGTCCAAGGATGAACTACTCACCCATCACTACGGAGGCAGGCATGGTGATGTAGAGCCCTCCGGTGATGATTCCCCTCTCCGGCAGAGTGCCGGGAAGAGGTTCTGGACCCTCCCGAGCTAGGGTTGACGACGGCGGCGCCTCTGGAACTTTTCGTGGAATATGACTCGTGTGTTTAGGGTTTTCGCATCGGGGGGAATAAGTAGGCGAAAGGGCGGCGGCTGGAGAACCCCGTGGGGACCACACCACCCCAGGGCGCGGCAGGCAGGGGGCCCGCGCCCAGGGTGCGTGTGGGGCCCTCCTGGCTCCTCTTCCTCTCTCCTTTGGACTCCATGTGTATCCTGATAAAATAGGTGCCTCCGCGAATTTTCGTCCAATTCCGAGAATATTTCCTGACTAGCTTTTCTGGAATGCAAAAACAGCACAAAACATGAACTGGCACTGTGGCTTCTTGTTAATAGTTTAGTCCCAAAAAATGTATAAAAGTGACATAAAGTGGATGCAAAACATGTAACAATTGGTATAATATCATCATGGAACATAAAAAATTATAGATACGTTTGAGACGTATCAGTTCTCAACAGTAGAGGCTGGGGTCACTGTTGCCACAATTACCCTACTTCCAGGTTAGTATCAATCACTGTCTGTGCAAAATCTCTTAGCCTATGATACTGCCTCCTGTGATCACCTAAAACAGCATCAAGAGCCAAATTCTTTGCCCTGTATGCCATCATCCTAGGCACCTCAATACCATATTGTTTCCTAGCAAGGTCTATGAGGGACTGAATGTTTGTATGTGGATCTGATCTGAACATACCCACATAGTGTTCAGCCAACCATTTGGCACTGACCCTTGTACTCTCGTTGTTGTGTTACAGGTGTGCTGCATAACCATCTTCCGAATGCAAACAGTTTTCTCTCCTTTAATCTCAGATGCAATCATATGGAAAGGACAGTTCTCATGGATGCAGTGAACAGTTACCCTGACATTTGAGTTCCTGTGATACTCATAGTTTCTGCTTTGTGCAATGTGCAGATTGATAAGTGCACCTCTGAATTGTTGTGCATTTATGAAGCACACACTAGTAGGAAAAAGGCTATAGGTGGATCCACATTCTGTGGCGCACCGTTTTGGCGGTGCGCCACAGAAGTTTACCAGTGGCGCATCAGCTGCGGCGCGCCACAGATATCTGTGGCGCATGGACGACACATGCGCCACTGAATAAGCTCATTCTGTGGCGCATGCAGATCCATGCGCCACAGAAATAATGTGGGCCCCACCACCCACGTTTGAAATCGATGCCCACCACCTCTTTCTGTGGCGCATGTGCCTGGATGCGCCACAGAAATGTTTGTTTCTGTGGCGCACTAAGGCACATGCGCCACAGAAATAATGTGGGCCCCGCCCCCAATGATTGGGGTGATGCACTTTCTGTGGCGCATGGACCTGCATGCGCCACAGAAATGCTGCTTTCTGTGGCGTGATGACGTGAAACACACGTTCGTTGGGAGACCCCAAGAGGAAGGTATGATGCAGTCCAGCAGTAAGTTTTTCCCTCAGTATGAAACCATGGTTTATCGAACCAGTAGGAGCAGTAGCACTTCAGAAGGTTGTTGGCGGCGGACTGTGGCACGGCGCAACACCAGGGAATCCGGCAACCAACGTGGAACCTGCACACAACACAATCAAACTACTTTGCCCCAACGAAACAGTGAGGTTGTCAATCTCACCGGCTTGCTGAAAACAAAGGATTAAACGTATGGTGTAGAAAATAGTATTAAATTGCAGAAAGTAAAAGAGAACAATTGTTTGCAGTTTGGTGGTTTTATCAATGTAAAAGAATGGACCGGGGTCCACAGTTCACTAGTGGTGTCTCTCCATAAAGATAAACAAAATGTTGGGTAAACAAATTACAGCTGGGCAATTGATAAAATATTGAGCGCATGAGAATGCATACATATATGACAAGATGGCCACCATGATATTTAATTGGGCATTACGATAAAATACATAGACCGTTATCCAACCATATCTATGACTAATAATCCACCTTCAGGTTGACATCCGTGTTCCCCGTCGGTATTAAGTTGCAAGCAACGGATAATTGCATTAAGCAATGTGCGTAAAGTAAACAAATACATATGACTGTGGGCATAGCATCGTTAGGTTACCCCTAGTAGCAACAGCACATCCACAACCTTAGGCGTTGCTGTCACTCGCCTAGATTTCTGGAGACTGAACCCACTATATAGCATAAATACCCCCTCTTGGAGTTACAAGCATCTACTTGGCCAAAGCATTTACAAGTAACGGAGAGCATGCAAGATCATAAATAACATGTATCATAGATTAGTAATCAACTTGATCATAGTATTCAATATTCATCGGATCCCAGCAAACACAACATATAGCATTACAATAAGATGATCTTGATCATGTTAGGCAGCTCACAAGATCTAAACATGATGGCACAAAGTGGAGAGACAACCATCTAGCTACTGCTATGGACCCGTAGTCCAAGGATGAACTACTCACGCATCACTCCGGAGGCAGGCATGGTGATGTAGAGCCCTCCGGTGATGATTCCCCTCTCCGGCAGAGTGCCGGAAGAGGTTCTGGACCCTCCCGAGCTAGGGTTGACGACGGCGGCGCTTCTGAAACTTTTCGTGGAATATGGCTCGGGTATCTAGGGTTTTCGCGTCGGGGGGAATAAGTAGGCGAAAGGGCGGGGCTGACGACCCCCGAGGGCCCACACTACCCCAGGGCGCGCCGGGGGGGGACCCGCGCCCAGGATGCGTGTGGGGCCCTTCTGGCTCCTCTTCGTCGCTCCTTTGGGCTCCATGTGTCTTATGATAAAATAGGTGCCTCCGTGAATTTTCGTCCAATTCCGAGAATATTTCCTGACTAGCTAGCTTTTCTGGAAAACAGGAACTGGCACTGTGGCATCTTGTTAATAGGTTAGTCTCAAAAAATGTATAAAAGTGACATAAAGTGGATGCAAAACATGTAACAATTGGTATAATATCATCATGGAACATCAAAAATTATAGATACGTTTGAGACGTATCATGGCGCACCAAGATGCATGCGCCACAGAAAGCAGCATTTCTGTGGCGCATGGGTTTGCATGCGCCACAGATATAGTTTCCAGATCTACAAAAGGAGGCAGCCCCTACCTACCACCCCCATTGTGCTTCTCCCTTCTCCCACCTAGCTCGTCTTCCTCCTCCCTCCCACCCCATTTTGCCCACACTTTTGACGACGATGATGATGACGATGATCAGACGGAAGGGACTCAAGGTCGCCGCAAAAGGGTAAAAAAGAACACGGCGGTGCTTCCCGCTGCCTGCTTCACTATGAGTCCGGAGGAGCTCGAGCAGTTTTACAGGTGCCTCCTAGGAGTCAAATTTCCGAGGGATAATGGACGAGCACGTCCGTGACACGCTGCTTGCCCTTTGCAACTTTTTCGCGTCATCAACAGGAAGTCGATCGGCGTGAGGCAGCTGGACAGGCTACAGGAAAAGATCGTGCTGATACTATGCGAGCTCGAGATTTACTTCCCGCCCGCATTCTTTGATATCTGCGTGCATCTCCTTCTCCATGTCGTTGATGACATCAGGCAGCTCGGGCCGACGTCCCTGCACTACATGATGCCGTTCGAAAGGCAGAACGGTGTCATGAAAGGATACGTTCGCAACAGGGCCCGTCCAGATGCAAGCATGGCCAAGGGCTTTCTAACCTACGAGTGCATCTCCTTCTACCAGAATTATCTAAGCACCGAGAACCAGGATGTTGGTCTGCCCACCAGGACGCACCTCGGCAGGCTCGAGGGATTTGGTCACCGCGAGGGCTACCGCTCACTCTTTGTCGGCGTTCATGGTAAAAAAGACGACTTCGACAGGGCTCACCGGGTCGCGCTACAAAAATGTTTTTTTAAAGAATAACAAATGTTTTTGTGTTCTTTATTTAGATTTAACCAAAAAGATTTTTTTAAAAAGAAAAAAATTGAGACAGCAAGGATTCGAACCTGGCAGCCCCAAGTTTCAGCTTGGAAACCATTGGGCTATGTTGCTGTTGGTGTCAAGAAACAGCAGCACTTCTTTTTAAAGTTTCAGGCAACACAATTCTGTGGCGCACCCAGGATGGGATGCGCCACAGAATCTCACATTTCTGCGGCGCACCCAGGCTGGGATGCGCCACAGAATTTCTCTGCGCCCACTTACATGTGGGGCCCACCCCGCGCCGGCCTCTCTCTCCCCAAATTCACAAGTCAAAGAAACCGCGCGCGAACCACCCCTCGATCGCCGCCGCGCCAACTCACCGCCGCCGGCCGCCCCCTGCGCCAACCCGTCCGCCGCGGCACCTCGACGCCGGCGCGTCCATGCGCTCGGACCGCCGTCCGCCATCCGCGCCGCGCACCGACCCGCGACACGCTCGGAGCCACGCGAGCTCGGACCCGGCCGCCGCGGCAGCTCGACACCGGCGCGTCCGTCTGCCGCCCATCCGCGACCACGAGGAGCACCTCCACCGCTGGCCGTCGACGACCTCCCCTCCCTTCCCTCCGCGAGGTGCTGCGACGTCCCCTCCCTTCCCTACCCGAGTTCCTCTTCTTTGCTCACAGCGTGTTCGTTAAAATTCCTCAGTAAGTAAAATGACCAATTTGCTTGCTTGCTTGCTTGCTGCGGTGCAAGCACTTGCTTTCAAGCACTTGCTGAACTTGCTTGCAAGCACTTGGTTTGTGTACGCTGGATGGCTACTGGTCATACTTGGTTTGTGCACGTTCTTGTGTGTTTGCTAGTGTTTGCTTGATCACGGATACTCCCACTATTTGCATAAGCATGAGCACAAATCTGGTAGATGTTACATGCTAGATGTAAGTTATTTTTTTCTAGGGAGATGTAGGAGTTTTTCATGGTAACTGCTAATCATGAACCTAATTCAGTATACATATGATGCTAGATGTAAGTAATTTTTCTAATAGGGGGAGAAAATGTAGATAGTTTTGTGGGTAACCCACAAGCATTTTAACCAACTCCATTTGAAAACAGCCATAAGAAAACTAAACCAAATCCATGTTAGTTTCAATGGAATTTGCAAGATTTTTAGTTGTTACACTCTAAATACATAATTCCTAATGACAATGCTTATTAAAAAATTGAGAGGTATTCATATGAAGTGCTTGATCCTTTTCTTTTTTTAGGTTGTACAGGTGCAGAGGTGCTTGTGTGTGCTAGGCAAGAAGACTCCCTTGTGAAATGTTTGCAGGTAGCCCGAGAGGTTGTGTGCTCGTGTTCTGTGCAACCACGACCATCGTGTCGTGGTTGTTTGTGTTCCGACCATATAGTGTCGTGTATGTGGATTTTGCCGGCCGGAGATGCCGGCGACATGATTTGTGAAATGTCTGCAGGTACCCATGAGGCCCTTGAGTTTGCCGGAACGTCGATTAACTTTCGTTCCGGCAAATTCGGGTACTCCATATGTCCCTTTTTTAGCAAAGGTCATGCCAAATTTTTTCGTGAATTTTGACATGACTTTGCTAAAAATAGGACATATGAAGAAGACTCCCTCATAATTTGATAATTGATAATTTAGTTGTCTAGTTTGTAGTGTATAGTTGTGTAGCTTAGATTGTAGATAATTTTAGTTGTGTTCATTGTTGGTTTATATTGTGTAATTTTCACATTGTGTAGTTTAGATTTGCATTTCCACATTGTGTAATTGATAATTTAGTTGTCTAGTTTGTAGTATATAGTTGTGTAGCTTAGATTGTAGATAATTTTAGTTCTGTTCATTGTTGGTTTATATTGTGTAATTTCTACATTGTGTAGTTTGTAGTATATAGTTGTGTAGTTTTTTGATTCTAATGAATTTGTTTTTAATATGTTTTAGTTTCACGGAATAGTCGGGTTTAAGGGTGTGAGGGCGTACTATAGGAAAAAGCTTGGTCGGCACGTGTATGGATGTCAGATCCATATCAACAAGAGGAAGCACTAGGCTGGGCAGTTTAATACAGCGGAGGAGGCGGCGCGCGCCTATGATTATTTCGCCGTACACGAGTACGGTGATAAGAAGAAAGATAAGGATCTGAACTACCCAGCGGATCACCACCGTGTGAATGAGTACATACCGTGGAAATGGCCAAGGAGAAGGAGCACTGGTTGGCTGAGGCGCAGATCGCACGTCGCAACGCACGCCCCCAGGACGACCCGTATGTGAGGCATCTCCTGCAGAACGAGCCAAACTTGATGTCCTACCAGCAGTTCGGTGCTAGTCCTTTTGACGGTGCTGGTCCTTCGTACGGCACCGGTCCTTCCCACGGCGCCGGTCCTACTGACGACGACATCACTTCTCTTGGGATCTGGGAGGAGGAGGAGGAGCAGCAGGAGGAGGACTGGGAGAAGGACTGGGATTCCGACTCTGAGCAGCGGCGACAGAAGCGGCAGCAGGAGCGGCAACAGGCGTCGGAGGAGCGGCAGCAGCAGCGGCACCAGGAGTGGCAGGAGTCGGAGCAGCAGCTACTGCGGGTGCTCGGGCCGCCGAACCCTGATGCTTATCACCACACCGACCCTAGGCACTGGGTCGAGGTGAATAGGCGGGACGGCGTACCTCCGTTCCGCACTCTTTCGGGTCAGCCGTGGGGGAGCGAGGACACTGATGACCCCGCAGATCCGATGTTCTGGGCTCAGCTGAATAGGGACGACGACCCATAGAGCGACTTGTCCACTTTTTCCGTACTATGTTTTATGTTGACTTGTCCACTTATCTATGTAGACTGATGTTTCCACTGTACTTGCTTAAGACTAATGTTTTATTTTCATGCATATGCCAATGTTAAATGCATATGCTTGTACTATGACTTATCCCAATGCATATGCCAATGTTAAATGCATATGCTTGTACTATGACTTATCCCAATGCATATGCCAATGTTAAATGCATATGCTTGTACTATGACTTATGTGACATGAGATGAACTTTTGTACAATTAATTTGGTACTTGTCACTATATGTATGTATCTCGGGCTCTAAGTAATGTGATGACATAGTAATATGTCTATTTTCATATACCGTGTTAAATATATTATTGTTTCTATTATATCTGTATATATACCTGTATTTCCTGTAATATACCTGTATTTATACAGCAGGCAGCAACAAATCGAAAATACCTGTAATGTATTCTGTGGCGCATGTTTTTTTTTCTGTGGCGCATTAGTTTCTGTGGCGCATGGATGGGTTATGCGCCACTCAAAATATTTCTGTGGCGCACTGGTCTTCGTGCGCCACAGAAACTTGGTCTTTCTGTGGCGCACCCTAGGATGCGCCACAGAAATATAATTTAGTGGCGTGCTATCTGTGGCGCACCCACCATGCGCCACAGAAAGGCAAAATGGGTGCGCCACAGATAGCCTTTTTCCTACTAGTGACATCTTTAAGCACAGTTGCTCATGTGGGTTCAGCCTCCTCTCATCATACCACATCCTTGGTTCCATTTTCTTTGCTCTGCTCTTTCTTCCCTCTTTTGGTGGCACCATTGACAATGGTTGGAAACCATCATCATCACTGTCAGACAGAAAACCAGGGTTCCTTTCTTCATCTGATGATGGTATGTAGTCAACATATTCTTGAACTGGCTCACTTGAATGAGACCTCACAGTGGGACCTTTTCTAACACGCTTCTTTCTCTTCTTCTTAGGTACAGATGCTGGTACAGGGGCAGCTACAGGGGCAGCTACAGGCTCTGCATCAAGGGCTGGATTATCTTCTGTGACAAAGAGATCTTCAATGTCAGTATCACCTTCACAATGCAGAAGTGGATCTTCTCTCAACTTCCTCCTCTCCTCAAATATCTCTGCAAATTCGGCTTCTTCCTTTCTCCTCATTGCTTCCATTGCATCAAAGTCTGCCTCTCCCATGGAAAAATATCCAGCATCTGCTTCATCAGCAGAGCTCACATCTTGTACTTCCTGTACCTCAACTGCCTTGCCCTTCTCAGCAGCCCAATTAGTACTTTCTTGAGTGCAAACATAAGGATTTGTGCTGTAAAATCCACTCTGACTTGCAATGACTGAACCTTCATCGTCAACAACATAAACAGGAGGAGGACTCAAGTCATAAACAACAGGGTCTGCATAACTAACTAGGGATCTTGCATCACTAGCTCTTGCAGCACCAGTATTTTTTTTGCCTTCTGAACAGCAGGCCTGCCCCTCTTCACAGTCAAGTTCAGTACCTTTGTAGACTGAAAAAAATCGAGCAATTCATAGATTTTTCCATTGTTCTCAACCAGTTCCATTCCCTTCCCTTTTTGCAGTAAATTGAATCCATAATATCATACCCCTGTGTCTCCATGATTTCAACAATATGCATAAAAGTAACATCATCTCGTGCTATTTTTCTCTCAATATTGTCTAGCCCATCGAAATGAATTCTGACATCCCAGACCTCAAGATCCAAGCTACAGAGCAATTGAAAACACCAAATTCAGTAAACCCTAACCCTAAATCCCCAAATTGCTAAGTTTCAGTAAACCCTAGCCCTAAATCGAGAAGATATAAGAACTTACTCCACTCCGCCGAGCCCGTATGTCCACTGGTGGCTCGTCTCCGGATTGGCGACCCACACCTCCGCAAGCCGTAACGCTGCCGACGGCCGCCACGATGGCCACAACTCATCCAGCTCGTCGACCACGCCAGCAGGTCCAGTGCTCGCGCTGCAAGCAACCGCAACACTCCCGCCGCCGTGTCCGCTTCCATCCCCTCCGCCTTGACCGCCCTCGCTCCCGCCGCCTCTGCCGCCGCCGTTGTCCATCTCCGCGCGGGAACAGAGGAGAGAGGTCTGGCTCGAGCTCGCCTATGTCTGGTTCCGACCGGCCTGGTCGGGGCTCGTACTTGACCAGCGCGGTCCTAACGGGAGGGCTAACGGCCGTCTCCGCCACGTCAGCACTGACAGTGGCCCCGCCCTGTCAGATTGGCCAAAACAAGCAGTTTGCACGGGCTGTGACGATTAGCCCCACGGTTGGTACTGATTTGAAAAAATCACCAGAAATGGTACTGACTCGTTCTCAGAGCCCCAAATGTGGTAGGTTTTTGTAATTTTCTCTCCCCGTGTCTATCCAATCCAGGTCCTCTCGACCTCTCTCTCCCCAAATCGGAAACGGAAGCACGGGCGGCGGCTCCGTGGCGGGCGGCCGGAAAGCACGCCCCGGCGGCGACCGGACAGAAGCCGCGGCAACAAGAGGGCGACCGCCAGGCTACTTTTCGATGAATGCAACAAACAGTGGGGAATTTTATTCCCCCCTGTCAATCTCGAAAAAAAGAGGGCGACCGTCTAGGTAAGCTTCTTCCTCCAGCGGCGCCGCTTCCCGCATGATTTTTGTCCGGCGCCGTCGCCTCCCTTGCTCCTTCCTCCGGCACCGCTGGCTACCTCACTCTTTACTCCGTTGGAGCCCTTCACCTGTACCCATCTGCCCCCGCCTCCGTCACAATTTTTGTCCGGCGCCGTTGCCTCCCTCGCTCCTTCCTCCGGCACCGCTGGCTACCTCACTCTTTACTCCGGTGGAGCCCTTGACCTGTACCCATCTGCCCCCGCCCCACATACTGTTGGCTGATTTGGTTTTGTGCTAGTATTACGTAGTCAGGCATTTCACCGAGTGTCCGAGTCCCTGCAGTTTACATCGCATAAACCACCAAGTTGTGAATCAAGCTCCAAATTTCACCGAGTGTCGAGTCAGGCCACCCAAACTTCTTCCTTTACTAACACAGCTACAACTTCAGAGGTGGAATCAAGCTCGACGATGTCCTCTTTAAGCTTGTTTACTACTAGACTGGGCTTAGCAAAATTTCTACAAGATAGCAACTCTAGTCAGCATCAAAGATCAGAGTTGGAGGTCTATCTAGATGACCCTTCCCATCCCGAGGTTGATTCTTTTGACATTTTGGCTTGGTGGGCTCTAAATGGTCCAAAATATCCCATCATAGCTCAAATTGCTCGTGACATCCTGAGTGTTCCTATATCAACTGTTGCATCCGAGTCCGCATTTAGCTGCGCTGGACGAGTGCTCGATGACTACCGAAGCAGCCTTATACCTGAGACTGTCGAAGCCTTGATGTGTACACAGGATTGGCTAAGGGGTTACATACCAGGTACATACATTATGTTTGCTTGAGTTTTTTCGACTACCATTCTGAGACTAGTTGCTTAGACTTGCATTTACTACTTGTTTCATGAATCTACTTGTACTGTTTCATGAATCTTGCTCACACCATTCAATTATTTGGGACAGATGAGCCTAAGAAGACAAGAGGAGATGGATTACATACTGAAGCATCTTCACCCACTGTAAATCAAGATGATTTATCTATGCACTCTCCCTAATTGCAACCAGGTCGATCTGTATGGATGCTCCAGTTTTCCAAACTGTGCGGGATATAAATATTGTCAGCATTAATTAAACATGTACTGTATTGATGTTCAGTTTAGTGCCACATATTGGCAGTTTCTGTAGCGATCAGCTTCTGTATGGACGTTCCGGTTTTCCAAACTGTACCGATGATTAATTTATTTATTTTTAGATTCTGATGATTAAATATTGGCAGCCACATATTTACGGACGTCCAGTTTGTACTACTCCTATTTTTCATCAAGCATTAATTAAACGTGCATTGATGTTGAGCTCTGACCCCTGCTGCAGCATTTGTACACATTCAGTCCCAAATACCCAATGGATACGGGTAAAAGATGTTTTAATGGGTAATGGGGGAAACGGGTAGGGTAAAGAACGGGTGAGCCATTTGGTGGGTATGGGGTGGGCAACGCACGGGTGTGCCCATACCCTCCCCATCGGCAGGTATAATGCTGCCCAATGCCTGTCTATGCGAATGCGCGACCCTTGTTCTCGTGTGCCCAGGTCGCGGTGGCCATGGGCTCTGTGCTTAAAAGATGAAAAATGATGAAATAATTAAAACGAGTCAAGAAAAGCCTTATGATCGAGTCGTGAACTCTCTGTCTTGAGAAGTAGCACACAACTGTACAAATACCAACAAGTTTCGGTGGAAGTGAAATTGATTCACCTTATACATACTGTATTAAGTAATCATCTTTATAAGAATGTGGAGTAACTCTTTCAAAGAGTGGGAGTAATTTTCATCCATCTTTTCCAGCAAACCTCGAAACTAAAGGATTAACGTACCTGGGTGCATTGTCATCCTATTTACAAACAAAATTTGCCAACATCTATACACTATACTTGAGACGTACTACGAATTCAACTTGCTCACATTAACACGCAACATAATGTTTTAAATAAAGCAATTTTCTTATTCCCAGGGTTTCAAGATTCTTGGGTCTGAACGTGTAGATGTTGATTCTTTACATCTACTTGCTCTGAACTATCATGCACAACAGGGGCCACAACTAATGGATATGATTTTGAAAATACACGGTCCTGTGTTCTGGCACGGACATATTCGAGATAAGAACACCAGAGCTAAAGACCATCTTAGCAATATGGCGACGTAGGGTGTCAACCGCTCCTAGTAAGCTCTACGAATCCCGTGGAAATGAAAGTGGTTTGCATTTGCATGAAAAGAAAAATGATAGGCTCAATGACATGTTATTCCCCGATGCTTCCTATTTCAAACCCTTGACCAGAGAGGGGCAAATGCTCGGAATGAAATGCATATGGCTAGTCACAAGAAAAGCAAGAAGATGATTTGCAGATAGCATGGTTGAAACTTTTCCATGATATCGAGGTATAAATAGTCAGCCGGATGGGTGGTGGCGAGGAGTAGAAAAGGACGCTATGGTAAATGAGAAGATGGGGTTTAGAGATAGGGACTTGGTCCTGCTTTTTTTTTAGAAAGTAAACATCATGCACCGGGGTCACCAGTTATACATGTAGAAATGAAATTCTAGAACAAAAGAAACTTAGACGTCCATAGCCAAGCTAGCGAAATACAACAACTCAAATAGGATCAAAACTATGCACGAGCTGCCACAAAGCTAACTTGACAAAGTTTGCAAAATTTCATCGAGTGCCTCCTCGAGGTCTCTGCTAGAAAATGAAAAGTCATTGCCGAGTTGTTTAAACGGCCTGCCATGTCTTTACAGTCCGCTTCACACATTGCCAACACGAATGGAGTCCACTATGAATGATTTTTTTTTCTGAAGATGTTATTAAACGGCGAGCGACAAGGCATGTTCTTAAAAACCGAACCATTATGACCCAGCCAAACGGACAAGGATAGCACCCAACGATCACCCATCCGATATAGTAGTTGGACATGCTCCTGGATGGAGTTACAAAGTCTAATCTGAACCTAAGACAAGTCTTGGTGTGCGAACAACAAAAAGGTTGTACAAGTATTAACTGATTTCAGTAAGCAGATAATATAAGTAATAGTTTCTCTCAGTTAAAAAATGCAGCAATATAAATCATTAACACAGAGACACCAGATTTACGTGAAAAACCACTCAACTTGAGGGAAAAACTACGAGCAGAAACAATCCAAATCTTTTTGCACTATTATCAACAAATTCTTCTCTAGAGATCACTAGAGCATATCAGAAATTTTGGATGCACTAACAAGATTCGGTGCAAAGCTACAATTATGGCTAAATGAGAGGCTTAACATCCCCATTCCTTCATGTGCAAAGTCTACTATTATCTAGCGTCTTCTGCATAAGTTTAGGCTGACAAAAAGGCTACAAATGATCATCTCCTCGCAACTGATATTAGGAGGATACCCAGCCATAGATCGAGTTGTAGGTCAGGCACCGCCACTGTTTTAGTAGATCATATTTGGTCCTTTTGTTCAAGGCAAACTTAATTTCGGAGGCAACAAATCTTATAACATCAGTGAAAGCAAAGCCAAATGTGCTTAATTCTCAACCAGAAGTGCTCTTACATACGACGTTTATTGTCCGATTGATGTACGGCACGATCGATGTAGCTAAATCTAATTATTGTTAATTCCGAATCTGCTGGGACAACCAAGGCCATCGATGCCTGTGTGATAAATCCCTGACCGTGCGTCGTAAGGATATCGAACAGAAATCGTCGTATGTATAGCACCGCTCATTCTCAACTCAAGTAAGTAGGTACACGCCGCTTACTTCTAAAACAGATAAATGTACCTAGGCTTGCTCTGCAAATGGTACCGTCATCGATCTGCACCACTGCAAATGGTACCGGCCGCCGGCGTAATCCAGCAGCTGCATTCCGAGAGTATCCGATACGCGTACGCATATGCCTCAAAAGGGGCAGCAAGCAAGGCAACAAATGCAAGGTGACCTTGACTCGAGAGCAGGTCAAACAGGTAAACCGTTGGTCAACTTTTAGGCCACAGTTAGGCACTTACGTACACTATGTGAGTCAACATTTTTTCTCTTACATGGAGTATACTTTCTCTCCCTGGGACGTCGATGAACGTTTATTCAAACAGCTTAAAATGCCCCCTTACAGAGCAGAACACCGCGGGTAGCAAAAGCACAAAGAGAACAACCTCGCGTGATTTTTTCAGGCGGCGTGACGGCCTGGCACAGATCCTCTGGAAAACTGCGGCTCGTCAGCCATGATGAGCTGGATGGCTGCAAAATGAACCAGTCTTCGTATGCAACGTGGGAATGTTGTCGACATAGTATGCACTTGCAAACAAAAAAATTATGGCTCGATAACATAATACTGTTTCACAACGCTTCCTATTCCGAACTTGTGATGAGACGGGGGCAAAGTCCCTGATTAAAACGTATACAATTGGTCACAAGAAAAGCAGAAGATGACCTCTACCTAGCATGATTGAATATTTTTCATAGCCATCGAGATATAAATAGTCAGTTGAGGGGAGCTAAGTAGTAGAAAAGGACCCTATGAGAAAGGGAGAGAATGATGGAACCAAGCTATATGTATGGTTGTCCTTTCTTTTTGAAGTAAAATAAAAGATGACATAAGCGTTTTATTGGGGGCAAAGTTGTGACTAAACCCCATGACACCTACACCCTGTCACATTTTGAGTTTTTTCCAATTTCTATCTCTAAATAATACAAAATATAGATCAAAAACTTTGCAGATCACTCAAAATTAGAACTAGAATGCGGAAAAAACAGTTCAGATTTTTCATGAAATTTAATTTTTTTAATTAATGAAAATTCAAAAAGTATCCGTTATATATATATAATGTCATGAAAATTCGACTTATTTTTGCTATATTATATCTGACATGTTCCAGTGAACTGCAAAGTTTCAAATTCAAATGTTGTATGGTTCAAGAGATACAAACAAAGTTGTTGTCTGAGAGGAAATAAGTGCTAACACGGATCTTGATGTACCTATGAATAGTTTAGGTAGGGGGTGTGTACCGGAGTGTCTGCTCAGAAAAATAACTCTCTTTTGGATTTGGCTGTTGAAATTCTTAAGTTTCCAACTGCAAAAGAAAAATATCGTGTACTACAGTACAACTCAATTTATTATGGAAAACGCTATTCTCCAACCGACTGATCCATCAGTCGGTTTTGCTCCGTGCGTGTCGCTGCGTTGACCCAGCAGGCCCGTGACGCATCGCCAGATCCGGCCGGCAGGAGCGGTTACCGGCCCGGCCAGATGGCCGCCGAGCAGAGCGCTGGCGTTGTCGCCGCGGCGGACGGGGCTGCGTCGGAGCCTCCTCCGGCGCCTATGCCGGGGCTGGCAGCGGACGCGGCGGGGCAGAGGTCGCTGCCGACGCCGTTCCTGACCAAGACGTACCAGCTCGTCGAGGACCCGGCGGTGGACGACGTGATCTCGTGGGGCGACGACGGGTCCACCTTCGTGGTGTGGCGCCCGGCGGAGTTCGCACGGGACCTCCTCCCCAAGTACCTCGAGCAGCCGGACTTCACGCGGATGCTGCACGAGGTGCAGCGGAACCCCGGCAGCCTCAACAACTACCTCTCCGACCCCGGAAGCTGCGCGAGGTGTGGCGGATTCGTCGCCGGAAGTGTCTCCATAGGTGGATTCGTGCCCGCTGAGCTCGAATCGGTCATGGCATGCCTCCATTGTTGATGACATTAAGAGGTCAGTTTTTGGGTTTGTTGATGTTGCATTAGGTGTGCAGTTTTGCTACATGTGTGACTCGTTTTTGGTGTATAAGCATGAGCAAAGTGCTACATGATTTCTGCAAAAGTGATGTGGTGTTGGTTTTTGCTACATGGATGTTTTTAAAAGTGCTACATGTTCTTATTGTTTTTGGTGTGTAAGTACAAGAGAAGTGCTACACTATATTTGTTGTGTAACCAAATGGGGATTTTTTTTGCGGACTGGTTATTTTGCTACACACCTGTGCTACATGTTCTTATTGAGTTTTGCTACATAGCTTGTGTTTTTTTGCTACATGGCTGTGTTTGAAATGCTACATTCATTTTTGCTACATGTCGCCAGCTTTACGGATCTGTGTTTTTTTTTTTGCTACATACAGTGCTACATGCGACAAAAAATGTTGTGTTTGACTTTTTTTTGCTACATAGATCGGACGTAGCATTTTCTGAAATTTCTTTGCTACATGCGATGTTACATACATAGATACAAAGTGCTACACGCGAATCGTTTTTGCTACATAGATCGAACGCGCGAGATTGATTCACTTAACTGGATCCGACGGTTCTGGAGGCGGCTGTAGGGAAGCCTCCCTACAACCGACTGACGCCTAGCACTGGCCTTATATATTGTCCCATGTATTGTATCTCTCACATCTGCAAAAAACTCTTCACTCCCAGAGAATAAAGAGTGGCTTACGAATTAATGAGTTTTTTTCATAAGTACTCACCTTATTTACAGAAACGAGATATGATTTCAAAAACTGTGGTTGAATTTTTTTCTTTGCACTTCTTTTTTCGTGCTTCAGTTAAATCCTAACGTGGCTCGCATACCAAACGTATGGTTCCATCATTCCCATAGGGTCCCCTTTTCCGAAGATTTCTTTTCTACTCTTACCTCCCTCAAATGACTATTTATATCTCGATTGTGATGGAAGTAGAGGTCATCTTCTCCTTTTCTTGTGACTACTCATGTGCATTTTATTCACAGAATTTGCTCCGATGATCCATCACAAGTTGGGAATAGGAAGCGTTGGGAAATGCTATGTTATCGAGCCTATCTTGTTTTGTTTGCAGGTGCATATTGTTTTCACAATATCCTTAATTTGCTTAACAAGAATGGTCAATTGTGCGGTCATCCAGCTCCTTCTGGTTGACGAGCCGCTGTCGACGCACACATTGAGGCATTTTACAAGGAATTACTCCGTAAGCGACACCGTCACACAGGCTACCCATATCGGATCCTACGCACACAGCTGCTCGATGGCACCGATACGGTGTACCAACGTTCCAGTTGCAGTGGTGCCGGAGAGCGAAGAGACGGGAGGAGGTTGCCGCTTGTAGGCTTGCAGCGTGGCAAACAAAGGAGGCACAAGGCTTGTCTTTTCTATTGATCAAGAAAAATTGGAAAACAGAGTTGTGTTGTGTAGTTATTAACCAAAAAGGGGCGAAAACCGGAACAATCAAGGCCAATCCCATATGAACATAGCACTATAAGGGAGAAAAGAATACCCAACACCACTCCGCTGAAACAAAGACGACACCCTACCAATGGTGGAGAAAAGACATTGTGACCGCTCTCGAAGGAGCATACACAACACGCTCTGACGTAGATTATAAAGCTAACCCTCTGTAGAGTTGTGCCAACGCGACCCTCATGACCAACATCAAGAGCAACCTAGTCGTCCACACAGAACAAGGTTGATGCACTCAACAATGTCAAAGTTCCGGGCCGCTAGCTGCAATGCCGTATGACGAGCTTTCTCTTAGGCCAAGCTAGAGTAGGCAAACAACCCGAAGACCACGAGCAAAAACATTCGGAGCCGCCACCCCGACGTATAGTCGAACCACCTCCGGTGAGACGTGCCGACCGATACGACAACCTCGCGGCACAAAATTGCCGTCCAAACCATGGATAACACCGCTACACCTTATAAAATAGATATCCACATGGATTTCTGGGAATAAATGTCTATCTCGACTCTCGACGCACAAACATCATCCACTCGGAGCTGCTGCCCCGACTTTCACCATTTCGACAACACGAGAAGCACGCGCAAACAACTGAACATGCCCTCCAAGATGACACCTCCAAGAAGATAGCAGCGTATCCACCGCCACCATCGCCCGTTCAGGAACCCGGAGTTAGGGATTTCTCCCAGAGAGCGCAGCCCATGCGAGTGATTGTGGATGAACCGTATATGCAAGTTGAGAGAGGCATAAGGCCAGTTTGTCAGTTGAGTGACCAAATTGAACATGTCGTGCAAGTTGAGACGCTTGGTGTATTTCGCTCTTTACTAAGTATAAACCTTACAATATGTGGTTTTGTTTATTCTCTGCTAGTGCTCAGTCAAATCCTACACAACCGGATTTTGCATTTTGATGTGTGCGACTATGAGTTGCAAGATAGGTCACAACTGAATTTTCTTTTCAGTTGCAAGTGAGGTTGTAACCGGACAGTCGGATTCTTTTGTAATTCGTGCTAGACATGAGTTGCAAAATGGGTTGTAACTGAGATTTGACGATGTCACCTGACTGGGAATTAAACCAATTCTCTTTCGACTAAATTACGCACACCCTAAAACAAAACAAAGCCAGATGTGCTCATGAGAAAAATAACATCTAGGTTTTTTCAAAAAAATTGCGACACGAGATTTGTTATGCCGGAGGCCAGAGGAGGTACCGAACTTTGCTCACGGCACGCCGCCAGCAACAAACTTGCTGCGTCCCGTCCATGGAGACCTTGACGAGAGCATGTCAAAGAGGTAAACCGTACATACAGCACGCGAGTCACATTTATTCTCTTACACGGAGTACTTTCTCTCCTTGGGACATCGACGAACATTACTTAATTCAAACAGGTTAAACTGCCGCTTCAAACTGGTAGTCTGGTAGCAAAGCACAAGAAAAGCCAAGCTGTGTGACGGCGTCGCTCAGAGAGAGGAATACTGGGGCAAACGTCTCGACGCGTAGGTACGGGGCGAACGTGGCTCGTCAGCCATGATCAGCTGAACGGCCGCAAGATATTTTACGAGTTGAATTTAAACCACAGTGTATGACTATGACCTGACCCGATCGAAAATGCAGGTTCCCTGAAGCCTAGCTATGCTCCATATCGTCGTTCTCATCTACACCCTCCGTTTTTCAATATAAAATGTTTTACTATTTATCCACATGCACATATATACAACACATTTTAGTGTGCATGTAGACAACATGTAAAACACATAAAACATCTTATATTAAAAAGCGGAGAGATTATTTGGGAATAAGAAATCTCATAGTGGGTGGATATAACTGAACTTCCATAGGGGGTGGGATATACTTTATGTTGCATTCTTATCCCGTTTGGAAATTCCTTTTGTACCAGCCAACATCTATACACTATACTCAAAGAATCAAAACTAAAATCTCGCAAATAAAGAATATATTAATTTGGTCATCGTACAGGATCAAACAGCACATGACGTCTTAAATCATGCGATTTTCCTATTCCCAGGCTTTCGAAATTCCAAGAATTAACTAGTACATGTTCATTTTTTGCATCAATAGACTATGATGCTATCACATGACTTTCTTATATCGGCTTGCCCCTTAAAGAGCACACAACAAAGGCCATTGCACCTACAACCAATGGATTGATATTTCGAAACTGCAAAGGCAGGTGTTGCCGCATGGACGCAATTGATGAGAACAATAGAGCTTCGTAATAATGACACAATTTTTACCAGTAAGATCTACGAATCTCGTGGAAATTATATGGATTTGCTAAGTAGGAGAAAAGATCCGCTAAGTAACACTGTGTTTCCCAATGCTTCCTATTCCAAAAGTGACGAGATAGGGGCAAATGCTCAGAATAAAACTCATATGACTAGTCACAAGAAAACGATCTCTACGTAGTATGCTTGAAACTTTTCCTTGGCAACTGAGATATAAATAGTCCGTTGGAGGGGGTGGTGTGGGGTCGAAAAGTAACATTATGGGAAAGGCGACGAAGCTTAGTTTGCGTAATAATGGAACCGTTTTTAGATGCTTTGTAAGACAGCCACATGGAAAGGATTTAACCCAAATACTAGAGAAAAACGACAATATGTAGAGCCAAGGGCAAAGTAGAGGTTTTAGTCGTGAAAGTAAAAATCATGTCACATATGTCCTAAAAAATAATAATATTTTTTAGGGTGGCAATGGGTCTGGTCTGGACGGGCTGAGATCCTCTACATCCATGACCTTAGGCCCAGTTCTTTTCGGCTCCGGCTTGTGCATAAGCCACTCCGGTTTGAGCTGTCCAAAAAAACTGCAGTAGAAATAAGCTCATGACAAATTGGAGTCCAGTTCTTTTCAGCTTCTACTGTCTTAGCTTATTGTCCAAGCTTAACAATGAAAAGTTTGTAGTGCCCCTTGAATGATTTTGTGTTCTAACAATGAAAAGATTGCTTCAATTCTAAAAACTCACATCAGAGATCAATAGTGTGTAGTAGTATACTCACATTTATCATCGTACCAAAAAAAAAAGAGACTTCACGGTCGGCTTCTACTAAAATCATCAAACACGCACCAAGTAGTATGAACACGGCCATGGACTTCACGAGCTCTCTGAACGCGAAAATCGATGGGTGAGGAGGGTGGCGGCGGGAGCAGCAGGACAGCCGGAGGCGGCAACGCCGGTCGGCGGCCACGAGCTCCAGATGAGGAGGGCGGCGGGGGCTCGAGGTGGGCGGCCGCGGGAGCGTCGAGGTGCCGCTAGGGGCGGCCCGGGAGCGGCGGGATGCTCGGGGCTGGAGCAGATCCGGCGGCGGCGGGAGGCAGCAGAGGAAGGGTTCGTGTTGCTCGGGAGAGAGAGAGAGAGGAGAAAAGGTTCGCTCGGGGAGAGAGAGAGGAAAAGGGGAAAAGAAAGAGTTTGCTCGGGGAAGAGACAAAAGAAAGGAAGAGAGGAAAAATGGCCGGTTCGATTCGCTGGGCGGTGGCAGTTTTCCGTAAATACGATGTCCAACAAGGGTAGCGCAAAATAACGCTTCGATTCACTTGCAGGAAGCTGCACGTGGTGGCGGGAAGTTGGGGTAACCCATCTTTTTTTCACCGTGAAGGATTTGCTCAAGCCGGCTTCCCCTGAAAACGGCTCAAAATCCAGTTCTTTTAGGCTTGAGCTTATTTTCACTTAGAAGCTAGAGAAGCTCCAAAAGAATTGGGCCTTATCCATTAGGTCTGGACGGGTGTGGATATAATTTAACTTCCATATGGGGGTGAATATACTTTAACTTGCATTCTAATCCCTAGAAAATTCTTTTGTACGAGCCAACATCTATACACTATACTCGAACAATCAAAACTACCTTTTTTCAAAAAAAAAAAACCCGGTTATCATACAGAATCAAACAAAGCACATGACGTCTTAATTCATGCGATTTTATTATTCACATGCTTAAGAAATTCCAAGAATTAACTGGTACATGTTCATTTTTTTGCATCGATTGACGTCATCACATGACTTCCTTATATCAGCTTACCCTTAAAGAGCACAAAACAAAGGCCATTGCTGCTACAACCAATGGATTAATATTTCGAAACTACAAAGGCAAGTGTTGCCGCATGGACACAATTGAGATGAGAACAGTAGAGCTTCTTAATTATGATAATTTTTACAGGTAAGCTCTACGAATCTCGTGGAAATTATATGAAGTTGCTAAAAAGGACAAGAGAGGCGGTAAGTAACATACTGTTTCCCAATACTTCCTATTCCAAACTTGCGACGATATAGGGGCAAATGCTAAGAAGAAAACTCATGACACTAGTCGACAAGAAATGATGTCTACATAGTATGGTTGAAACTTTGCCGTGCCAACTGAGATATAAATAGTCTGTAGGAGGGGTGGTGTGAGGTAGAAAAGTGACATTATGGAAAAGAAGAAGCTTAGTCTGCATAATGGAGCCTTGTTGGATGCTTTGTAAGACAGCCACATGGAAAGGATTTAACGCAATTACTAAAAAACGACAATGTAGAGCCTAGGGCAAAGTAGAGCTTTTAATCGCGGTAGGAAAAATCGTGTCACATGTGTCTTAAAATAAATAAATATAACAATTAGGGGTGGTACTTGGGCTGGTCTAGATGGGCAGAGCTACTCTACCTCCATGACCATATCCATTAGGTTAGTTGTAGTCTAGTTCTTTTTTGTGTGCGTGTGTGTGCAGTTGGCAACTTATAAAATTTCTGCCAACCGAATAAATGCTTCTTGCTTCTTTGATTTGATTTCAAAAAGAAAATACGCCTTGCTCTTTGCATCGATTAATGCATGTAACCTGTTTTAATACAAAGTATATTTTGCGTTTTACTCTCTAATTATGGATTTGTGACACTAATTACTCCATATAGTGAAAATACGTACACATTTTAGAAATGTAAGACCTTTTTTTATGATGCATATATGTTGAAGAGGGCGTGAGGTGATGATTGAGACTAGAAAATATTAGGACAACGACGAGGTGGATGGTCAATAGAAGACTGGACATGATCACCGCCGACGCCCTTCGATCTTTACATAGTTTGTCGCACCACATCGACCTAATAAGGTGGTATATTCTAACGAAACATGCACAATGCAAAAATGGGGCTCAAACCATATTACAAAAATTCTATATGGTGTATTTATAATTTTGTTTCCCTAAATGGGGATGCGACTCTGGGATAAAAGGTGAAATTCATTCTTTAACTGAATTTCCTTTTGCAAAGCATAATTTCTTAAAAGCTACTAGTATCTCAATAACGTACACATCACATATCTTACCACTAGGACATTTTCCATATCGGATGAATAAAATGTCCAGCTACCATGCATTATCTGAAATGTCCAGCGGGCTGCGTTCAAATACCGAGCATCTCTACACGCTACACTAAGAACCAAGTATGAATCCAGTAGGTAGCTATCCGGACGGCCCTTAAGAGCGTGCACAATGTTATTTAAGATCTTCACACGGCACCAACATAAAACAAAACCTTTTGTTCAAAAAGAAACGCTTTGAAAAGGTTTTTAATATGGAAGTAGTTATTACATACAGACTCTTGCCGCACAGAGTTCCTTAGAATTGGATAAACAGCTGGCCCGCAGTTGTAGGTCAGACATCACCACTGTCTAAGTATACCAGGTTTGTTCGGTTTGTAAGACGGACTTTTAGTGTTCGTCGAAACCAGATGTGCTCACCGAAATAACCCGATCTCCATGGGTTAATTCTCAACTCAAGTACATACGCGCGTACGCCGCTTCCATCAAAAAGGAAAAGTACCTACGCTTGCTCGATCTGCCACGCCGCGAGCCGATCAACGGGTTAATTCTCAACCTCTCAACTGCAATCGAGCAGCCGCGTTAGGCCAGTGTGAGGCACCATTGCGAGTCAAACATTTTCTTCTCTTACATGGAGGTAATCTCTTTCCTTGGGGACGACGTTGGCGAACGTTAATTCAAACACCTAAACTGCCGCTTCAAAAAGCAGAACACTGGAACAAAGCACAAGGAACAGTGGCGGATCTAGAGTAAAATCGGTGGGGGTGTCAAGCTTAAAAATATCTATATTAGGCTCAGCATTTAAGCATGATTAGTCCATTTTTCAAGAAACAATGTCAAGATTGGTCTTAACACTAAAGGTAAAATAATTGCTATACTTTTGGAGGGGTGCCATGGCACCCATGGCACCGGTACCCCACTGGATACGCCCCTGACAAGGAAAACAATCGCATGTGTGTCAGCGTCGCTCATGGAAGAATCCCGGCGATTGAAAAATGTCTCGACGAGTACAGGAGATTGGGACTCGAAGGCCATGATGAGCTGGATGGCCGCAAAATGAACCATTCTTCATAAGCAAGCGAGGATTTTGCACTTGCAAACAAAAAAAGATTGGCTCGATAACATAGTATTATTTCCCAATGCTTCCTATTCCGAACTGTGACGAGATAGGGGCAAATTCTCTGATTAAACTGCATATGACAAGTCACAAGAAAAGCATAAGATGGGCTCTACATGGCATGGTTGAATCTTTTCCATGGCAATCGAGATATAAATACTCAGTTGAGGGGAGGTAAGGTGTAAGAAATGGATCCTATGGGAAAGGGGAGATTGGTTTGAATGATGGGACTATGCTACATGTTTGGTAAGTAAGCAACGTTGAAATGATTTAATTGAGGCACTGAAACAAGTGCAAAGAAAAACTTTTAACTGTAGTCTGTGAAATCATATCTCACGTGTTTCTATAAATAAGGTGTAAAAAACCCATTAATTTGAAGGCCAGTCTTTATTCTCAGCGAGGGGGATTTCTATATACAGATATGAGAGATATGATAAATGGGACAACATATAATAAATTAAGTTGTACTATAGTGCTCGTTTTTTATTTTGCAGTTTGGAACTTATGAATTTCCGCCAGTCCAATCCAAAAGAGAGATGATTTTCTCAGACACAGTACACATATCTGAGGTGTTCATAGGTGCACCAAGATTCATGTTAGCTCTTTTTTTCTCTTAGACAACGTTTTTTTTTTTGCTCTCGACCATACAATATTTGACTTTGAAACTGTGCACTTCACTAAATATTTGAGATATAATACGGGGAAATAATTCATAATTTTGATTATATCAAATATATATATATATATTTAATGAATTGAATTTGAATTATTTTGAATTTTTTATTTCGTGAGAACGTTCAAAATATTTTTTCCACTTTCTAGTACAAATTCTTGAGTGACCCACAAAGCTATAAATCAATATGTTGTATTATTTGAGAGGTAAAGAAAAAAGAAAAACTCAAAAAACTGTCAGGGTGTAGGTGTGATGGGGTTTAGACAAAACTTTCCTCCCATAAAACCCTTTTGCTTCTTTTATTTTGTTTCAAAAAGAAAGGACGTCTTGGTCTTAGCATCAACTCATGCATGTAAACTATTTTAGAATATGTTACATGCATGAGTCAGATACATGTAAAATATGTTACGTAGAAAGTATTCCAAAACTTTTTTTAAAATGGATGCAAAGACCATGGCGTCCTTTCATTTTGAAATAAAATCAGAAAGCTAGAAGTGTTTTATTAGGTTGCCTGAAAATCATAAGTTGTCAACTGCAAAAAATAAAATCAAAATCGAAATACTGTAGTACAACTTGATTTATTATATATTGTCTGATGTATCAAGTCTTTAACGTCTGAAAAATTCCAACTCAGCGAGAATAAAGAGTGGCCTTCAAATTAATGGCCTTTCATAAGTATACAAATTATTGACAAAAACACATCACCTATCATTTCACCAACTGTGGTTGAAAGTTTTTCTTTGTCCTTGTTTTTGTCCTTCAGTTAAATCCTCTGGACTGGCTCGCTTACCAAACATATAGCATGGTTCCATTATTCAAACCAATCTCCCCTTTCCAATAAGTCCCTTTTCTACTCTTACGTCCCCTCCACTGACTATTTATATCTCGATTAGCATGGAAAAGATTCATGCTATATATCATGTTCTGCTTTTCTTGTGACTAGTCATGTGCGTTTTATTCAGAGAATTGCCCCCTAACCCATCACAAGTTCGGAATAGGAAGCGTTGGGAAATGCTATGTTATCAAGCCTATCTTGTTTTGTTTGCAAGTGCACATTATTTCCACAAGATTCTTAAGTTGCTTACCAAGAATAGCTCATCTTTTCGGACATCCTGCTACTCATGGCAGCCGAGCCGCAGTCGACGTACGCGTGAGGCCTTTTACCAGTCACTACTCCGTAAGCGATGCCGTTACACAGCCTAAAAAAATTGCCTAGAAGTTTTGACCGACTGAGTTTTACTCCAGCCGGTTTTGTACCTTGTTTTTTATTTTAGCCTAGGCTTCCGATGTTTGCTCGTTCTATATCAATATAAAAGCAAACTTTTGCCTTTGTTTCAAAAAATAAAAACTTTGCCTCCTGTTTTCATGTGTTTTTCTAAGTAGATATTTAAATAAACATTGTTACCATTTTAAAATGATGTTAGCTGTCTCAAAAGGTTAAAAAGAGAGAAAGTATATGGGCTCCTTTGATTCAAAGAAATATGATACGATTCTTGTAGGATTGGATCTTATAGGAAATTTTCCTACAAAAGGTGTTTGATTCATAGAATCATATCTCATAGGAATTATTCCTATAAGAATCTTGTAGTGCAAATCCCACAGGAAAATAACATGAGGTCCAACCTGATGGAAAATTCATTCAACACAATTAAACAAACTTACTCTTCCCATAGGATTCCATTAGACATGCCATCTCAATCTTATAGGATTCCTATTCATACAATTTTCCTACCCTATGAATCAAATGAGTCCTATGTGTGAGAAAAATACCACGGCATGCTGCACCAAAATTCGGTGCCAGCACCCTGACGCGTAGTCAAACCACCTCCGGTGACACATGTTGACCAAGAAGACAACCTCACTGCACATGCGACACAAAATTGGCGCCCAAACTATGGATAACACTATTCCACCATATGAAACCACTAGGTAAGAAGGCGCGTCGACACGCCGCGCCCGTGGAGTATGGTCAACTAAAAAGGAAACAAACATTACTGTAAAGAAGTCAACAAATATATACCAATTTAAATATGCTGGTACAAATATTTCAGTGTAGTTTTGCTGCTCCTTTTTGCTAGTTGTTTAACCAAATAATTTGTTTAAAATAATATTAACTTTTATATGCTACAAAAGTAAAACTTCAGTACAGAGTAATATGTCTAAGTTGCCGAAGCTGGAAATATGTCGTATTGCAAGAAAAAATAGATGGAGCGGCCATTTTACCTGGGCTCAAGGCTTTACGGATGTGTGCATCAGGCAAATAATCAATTGATCGATTCATAGTAAAAATGCAGGTTTACATGGTGCATGTACTCTGTATGATGTTTGGTGGATTAAAATATTGGTAGGAGAAGAAATTCCTCGAAATAAAAAATTCGAATTTTAAAACGTTAACGTTCAAATATTGTTTAGTTTTAGAACAGTTAGAATTCAAAAAATTAATTTATATTCTTAAGTTGTTTTGTTTTTCTAAAAAAATTAAAATTGGGAAGGTATCCATATTAAAATTGGGAAGGCATTCAAAATTTTGAAATATTCAAATTTGAAGATATTTGTTCATATTTTTCCGACGGATGTACAAGAAATAACGTGGTGTAAAAAATTTAAATTTGAGAATGTACATATTTAAAAGTTGTTCAGATTTAAAACAATTGATTTTTTTTAAAAAAAATTACGTTTATAAAATGTTAAGGTTGGAAAATTTGTTAAAATTGGGAAGTTATTCATATTTGATTCCGTTTTACGTCCGTAAAATGTTTGAGTTTTGAATGCATTCAAAATTTTAAAATATTCAAATTTGAATTTTGATCTTATGTTGTATTTTTGTTTTTTTGCATATTTGTAAATTTTATAACACTTACATATTTATAAAAATTTTCAAATTTTTTTTACATATTTGTAAATTTGAAATAGGTTTGAAGTTATTTTTTTCGCAGCATTTAGCATTTTCTGGAAATTGTTTAAATAGGGTGAGCCCGCCTGGCAGAAATTTAGCAATTTCTGAAATTGCTTTTAGAACAATTAAAATTTTCAAAAATAAATTACGTTTATAAATTGTTTAGGTTGGAAAATTTGTTAAATTTGGAAAGTTATTCATATTCGAATTCGTTTTATGTTTGTTAAATGTTTGAGTTTTGGATGCATTCAAAATTTTAGAATATTCAAATTTGGATTTCGATCATATGTTGTATTATTTGTTTGTTTTTTTGTATATTCGTAAATTTGAAATAAATTTGTAGTGATTGTTTAAATATTTAATAAAAAACATTTACATATTTATAATTTTCATAAAAATTACATATATGTAAATTTGAAATAGATTTGAAGTTATTGTTTTTTCGCAGCATTTAGCATTTTTTGGAAAAAATTTAAATAGGGTGGACCCGCCTGGTAGAAATTTAGCAAAATTTGAATTTGGAGATGTCAGCATTCTAAAATTGTTTAAGTTTGGAATTTATTTGAATTCGAAAAAGTTGTCGTTTTTACATAATCGGATTTTAGAGGTTGCTCAAATTGTGAGATTGTTGTAATTCAAAAAAAAATTAACGTTTTAGGAATGTTTAGATTTTAAAAATTGGGCAAATTGGGAAAGTTTAACGATTTGAATTGTTTGCACGTTTGTAAAATGATTACTTTTGAAAGAATGTATGAATTTTAGAAGGCTCAAATTTGAAATTTGGATTTATATGCTCTAATATGTTTGTGATTTTTATTACAAACAAATCTGTCCAAATTTTGGCAATACAAAATAGTCAAGTTTTTTTCTTTTTTTCCTGTCATAAATAGTTTTGTTTTTTTCTTGTCATTTTGATAATTTTTATTAACATTTTTACGATGGTTATGTGTAAAACTGTTTTGCATTTTCTTTTTCGGTTTAAAAAAAATAAAAGCTGACAAATTGGGCCCACCGTGACGTCGGCGTGACGTCAGCAAGGGGAGGGTTTCCCACGGTGACGACGGCGAGATCTACGGCGGCGGTGGTCTACGGCGGCGGCGCACCTCCGCGTTCTGGGACGCGCGCGGAGCCGGGGTGGTCATAGGTGGCGGCGCTGCTGCGTCTGGGTCGCCAAAGCGGCGCCGACGGCCACCGAACGCGGCGGACGCGGCAAACTCGGCTCGGCGGCGATTCCGGCGTGAGTCGTGCGAGCCAGCAGCGGATCTGCGGGGAGGAAGGAGAGGACGTGGCGGCGGAGCTCTCCGTGCGCTCTGATTTGTGCGAGGAGGAGCGTGGCGGGCGCGCGCCGCGTCGGCGGTGCCGGGGAGCTCGGGCCGTCGTGGGAGAAGGAGGGAAAGAGGAGATGTGGCGCGTTTTTGCACGGAGGCCCCTGGCGTTTTCGAAATTTGCAAAGCAGTCATTTGCGGGGGGTTTTCTGTGAAAGTGTTGCGCCAAAAATCGTGCGGGAGGGGTGACCGGTTGTTCACCGGTTCCACCGGCGGTGACCGGGTGAAGTGGCGCCTTCTCATTGGTGCGGGCGCGCGGGTACTGTTGCCAGGAACAGTACCACGCGCTGGGGACGATGTGGCTCGATCGTGGCCGTCCGTTCCGTCGATCCGATGGCAAGGAAAAAAAGGGTGACGTGGCGCGCTGGATTAGGGGTGGATATGTCCTCCCTTTATATATAGTAGGATGGATAACACTCCTGGCGTCTCGATCGATCTCCACCATATGCAACGGGTACGGGTGCAATCGAGCAGCCGCGTTCCTCGAATCCTGTACACGTAGGCATGTCTCAAAAGCGGGGAGCAAGGTAGCCAACAAAGTCCAAGGGGATCTTGACGAGAGAACGTCAAACAGGTAAACCGTTGGTCAAGTTTTAAGCCACTGTTAGGCACGTACGTGTACCATGGGAGTAAAAAAAAAATCTCTTAACATGGAGTACTTTCTCTCCGTGTCACCAACATTAATTCAAACAGCTTAATTAAAAATGCGGCTTCAAAAAGCAGAACACTGGTAGCAAAGCACAAGAAAGACAGGCTGTGCGAAGGCCGCAAGATATTTCGGGTTTCACTTTCAACCACAGTGTATGACTATGACCCGAGACCCAGATCGAACATGCTGCGATCCCACTAGATACTCCATTCGTTCAAAATTACTTAACACATATTTGGCAAAAACGAATGTATCTAGACAAAAAAATTATAAATACATTCGTATTTAGATAAATCCAAGTCAACTACTATCTCCATCCCTAAATGTATGGTTTTTTAGACGTATTTAGACTCACTTTACTGTGTAGGTATATAGTTCATCTTGAGATATACCTAAAAGGTCTTATATTATGAAACAGAGAGAGTAATTTGAAACCGAGAGAGCAGCTAGTTATGCATACACAAATACGTACACTGATCAAAGCAGCAGCATATTACTAGCTTGGTTGCTAGGCAGGCCGAGGCGGTTGCTATTCCACTCGTCGCTTGTTTACCCAACCCACTCCCGGTCCCGGCCTGGTCCATGTATAGTGCCCGCAACTTATTGCCGACAAGCTTCCCGCCGCCGCGCGCAGCCTGCTGAGCCTAGCCGATCCTATCCAACGTCGTCGATTCCTTTTACATCTCCATTTGTGTGCAAACCATTAACCATGTAAAGCTTTTCAATGGAAATTCGGTCCAACGTACAACATACAATTAATTTGGGCAGGCAAGTGCAACACAGTACAAACGCAGACGCTCATATACGCATACGCGTGCACACACTCAACCCTATCAACACACACACGCACGCCCTACCCCTATGAGCACTTCCGAAATACTGAGCCGGTGGGTTGAATCTTGAGATTGACGAAATCACCACATGCGTCTCGCTGTCGCCGGAAACGCCGCCTCCAACTGAAAAATATTCCATCTAAATGAGAAATAACAATGTCAAACATGGGTTTAAACTCTGTTGGGCTGGGATATAACCACCATTCTAACCATCTTATCACAGACAAGTTCTCAGTTTCTCACACGGTCGGAAAACTTCATAAGGAACTCCGCGGCATGAACAGTACAGACTGTGACGAGCATGCGTATATTTTGTGACTACACGTTTACACCACATAACTCGGGGAGGCAATCTGCGAAAATGGGGAACCACGCAGCATGTGCCACGGGACGGTTCAGGCTTGTTCTCGTCGGCGTGGTGGTCGGCACAACAGGCTAATCTGTCGTCGTGACGAACAACGGAATATATAGCTTGGATCCGGCCAAATTTGCAGGTTTTGTTGCGCGTGCGAGAGATTTTGTGTATGTGTAGGTGGCATCGGCGCAGTTACAGCGCCATTATAATCTAAGCAACTTCTGGAAGCTTCGATCCGGCCAATAAAAGATGAAATTAGTGATCAACAAAGTCCAGATTCCTTTGCTGGAAACGGCGGACAGAAAAATCGAAAGAGAGGACTGTAGTTGGTCTGTGCACCACACATGAGTCAGGGTGCAAGTGGGAGTGGGCCTCCCGCGGCAACACTTGCCCAGGCCCACATAAAACTATAAGTGGGTACCCGCGGGTAGTCGTGAAAATTATGTGGTATTACGTGGGCTTCCCACGACCCCCATCGTCCCGCATCGGTTACACATCATGGCGCGGGGATCAGGCATTGAGCAACCAGAGTGATGTCGGCTAACTCCAATGTGGCCATCGCTGGAGTCCATGGCCGTGTACACCCACCGCTCAGCTCCGGCAGCCCACTGCCTCACTCCTCGTTGACCTTACCAGCGGCCCTCTAACTCCCCGCCGCCGCAGATCATCGGCACGACGGTGACGGACAACCGCCGGCGAGCCGCGAGCCGGCGTGCGCCCCGGGCGACGCACGGACCGGCCTTTCGTGCCAGCCGAGCGGCCATGGAGGAAGAGGACTGTGAAGCGGCTGCGGTGTCTTGAGCATGTCGTAGTGATCCAAGTTGGGCACGTCGGCTGCTCCAGCTCTTTCTCGCTGAATACAGACCGTACTCATACGTCGACGCTGGCGTCAGCCACACATTGGACAACCGCAGTGGACTTGCACGGCGTCAGCTCACATCGCATACGGTGCAAAGTAGCATAATTTCTTAGGTCTGTCGCTAGATGCAATCGCTATGCGACCATAAGCGGCCCCCTCATAAGCGCGATCATAATTTCTGGGCTGCCGCGGAAGTCCCACTGATTGGTCGCGGGCATATGCAGGGAATATGCGGGCCCCCGCGTCGTGTCCCACTTGCAGCCTGACACATGAGTCATCGCCATCTTTGGAAGACCAGGCGAGCATGATCAGCATTCTGAAAGAACCGAGGTTGGCCTGCATCCAAGCTAAGATTGTACTCGTCTGCTCAAACTTAAAATAAAGAGTGAAAGGCACCGGAGGTCACGAAGTTGCGCAGAAAGGAAGTATTGGTCACCAAGTTGCGAAACGTCAATTATTGATCACAAAGTTGTGGATTTGCCAAACTTTGGTCATTCCGTCACAGCGGGCGTTAAGTCGATGACGTGGCAGTCTGTTTTTTTACAAAAAACCCCTTAAACTTTTGTGGCTTCCAATTGCTAGGTCCCTTTGATTTTATTCCTTTGATTGCTTTGGTGCGCGAAGAAGCGCGGCGGCTGGTACTACCATGGAATGCCAACGCATCCGTGACTGCTTCCAACAACAATCCCACAACGAAATCCACACCAAAATTGCTAGTACCCGTCACAGCATCGTCACATTCCGTATCCAATACTCACAGCCACACGCGGAATCAGTGACCACGCGGGACGGCGGGAGTGAGGGACGACGCACCTCCGGCGGTGGCGCTCATGCGGCCGTAGCGCGAGCTCCGGAAGACGGCGCCGGTGGCCGGCCGGCCCATCTCGAGCCCCGCGAGATCCGCCGCCCGCGACCTCACGCCGCAGCAGAGCCCGCGGTCCTCCGGCATCCGCACCACGCTCCTGCTCCTGGAGCCACGACTGGACCGCCTGCCCCTACGCGCACTCGGGCGAGGCCGCGCGCCGCCGGGACCCGCGCCGCGTCGCCTACACCGGCGACCCCTGCCCGTACTTCCGCCGCCGCCCGCGCGGCGCCGCGTGCCCGCGCGGGACCGGATGCCCGCTCGCGCACGGCACCTTCGAGCTCTGGCTCCACCCGTCCCGCTACTGCACCCGCCCCTGCCACGCGGGCCCGGCGTGCCGCCGCCGCGTCTGCTTCTTCGCGCACGCCGCGGGGGAGCTCCGCGCCAAGGGCGCCGGGGAGTACACGCCGCTGGCGCAGCTCTCGTCGCCCAAGTCCACCCTGTCGCTCTGGGAGTCGCCCCCGGTGTCGCCCGTCGAGGGCAGGGCCGTCAGGTGGGTGGACGAGGAGGACGCCGACGCGGCCGAGGTGGACAAGCCCAAGCTGGGTGTCCGATCTGGTGATGTGAGACGAAATCAAAAGAATAAAATCAAAGGGACCTAGCAATTGGAAGCCACAAAAGTTCAAGGGGTTTTTTGTAAAAAAACAGACTGCCACGTCATCGACTTAACGCCCGCCGTGACGGAATGACCAAAGTTTGGCAAATCCACAACTTTGTGATCAATAATTGACGTTTCGCAACTTGGTGACCAATACTTCATTTCTGCGCAACTTGGTGACCTCCGGTGCCTTTCACTCTAAAATAAATACTCCTCATCAAGATGAGCTGCCACTCAGTCTTGACGATTCTGGTGAATGTGATGTACAATTGTAGTACAACCTCCGATCCATATTAATGGACTCAACTTTATCTAGATACGGATGTATCTAGTTAAGTGTTTAGACTAGATGCATCCGTATCTAGACAATGTTGAGACCATTAATATGGATCGGAGGGAGTACTACAGTAGGCTGTGCAGATTTTTTTTCCGGAACAGAAAAAACATATGCGTGTCATTTTCTAAGGTTGGAAAGAGAGTTTAATTACAAGAACGTAGCCAAACCCACGGGAAACAGCCCGCAACGCACGCAAAAGATTGTGTAACCCCTCTCCCTGACCTGCCAAATCTAGCCTGATTTGTCAGCGACTGCGCATTGGAGACACCGACAATGATATGCGCCAGCTGCGCCTGCGCCTGATCTTCAAACACTCGATTGTTCCGCTCAAGCTCGATTTGCCAAAGATGCCGTGTACAATTGTTCAAGAGGGTGCAAACATACAGGAATACGCTACCCCGTCTAAACGTATACAATATACATGGTATCAATAAAGAGGAGATGACCTCCCAATTGTACATCAAATTCACCAAAATTAACTTGTCGCAAAAAAATAAAAGGTCATCGTATAGGATCAAACATAGCATGCCGTCTTAAATCATAAGATTTTCTTATTTCCAGGCTTTCGAAATTCCAAACGTGACTTATAGTTAGAAGAACTACAGATCCCACAGAGTTTAAACACGCTCAATTCCTTGGAATTAAGTCCAAGGTGACCTTGACTCAAGAGCAGGTCAAACAGGCGTAAACCATTGGTCAACTTTTAGGCTACTGTTTGGAACGTACATACACCATGTGAGTCAACATTTTTTTTCTCTTATTACACGGGAGTACTTTCTCTCCTTGGGACGAACATTAGTTTAAACAACTTAAAATTCCCCTCCCAACAGCAAAACACTGATAGCATATCACAAGAAAGATAGGCCATGTCACGGCGTCGCTCACAGTGGATTGGAGTCCCAGGAAAAAAAAATGTCTCGATGGGTACATACGACGGGCGACTGCGGCTCGTCGGCCATGATAATTTTCTTACGAGAAAGTAGCCAAGTAGGGGGATTCGGAGGGGCCGTGAAAGTCAAACATGTAAGGCGTCAGCTAGACCGCTACAAATTATCGAGTTTAATGAGCTACTCAAGAGCGTTCGCTAGTATGCCCGCTAATTAAGCACAAATTTAAAGATAAAGATCAACCTTGTTCGTTAACAAAACAGACCGCACCAAATATTTCAGGCTGTGTGACGGCATCGCTCACATCTCTACTACTATTAAACAAGCAAACATATTCTTTGCTAAACCCACCCCAGTACGCGTACACAAGACAATCTAGACAATATATCACCTCACAATCAGATCTAACCGTCCAAATAATAAGTTAACACTCACCTGTGTACGATTAGCATTTTACAGGAGCGGACGAAAACTCTGCCAGGCTCCACATCCCAATCAGCTGATCCCGTCTATTATTTTCATCTTAATGGCAAATTAATTGCCCCCCTAATTTCTCTCCCCCTTAATCGCGATGCGCTCCTGTCCTTCATCTTGGCCTTCTCATCTAGGAGTACGCCTCGCAGTCACAGCGCCGCTACTCCTTCGATCCTGGCGCCATGCTGCACTACGCTGGATGCTCCGCCCTTGCTGCGTCGTGTGGCCGTCGTCACGTTCTAGCCATATCTCGACAGCACTCCTACCAGCAATTCCATTGCCTCCCATCTCATTTTCGTCCCGCGTGTGCACGGGCGCAGCCGGGGGCCTATGGCCGAACGATGGCTTCAGGGCCTACGGCAGCGGCGGACTGGGGCCGTAGGGCTAGGGCTTGAGGGCGTGTGTGCATGCCATGAGCTTGATATCTAAAATGGATGAGGGATTGATTCTTGTGCTTCACTGGTGTTCTGCTACTAGATGAAACAAGGTGTCCTTTGGCCCTTTGTGCACGAGCTCAGAATCAAAAGGTATTTGCTTGTGTTATTCCTTTGGTTATTGATGCACAGCTAAACTAATATCAGTTTTCATAATGCTACTATGTTGTATGAGATTGGAAGGCTACTGGGATCATCAGGTTATCTCGGTAGTTGAATACTATGGATTTTTTGTACCTTGATTTAGATGTTCAGTTTGGACTTAAGAGGAAGAGGAGCTTCTGTATTATGTTTGTATAATATCAGATCATACGAAATATTGGTTCTTTTCCTCGGTTTAATTGTGCATGAACAGGAGTACTAATGTATTTATGTGTAAAAGAATTAGGACATGTATATTTATGAGATTTTACCAGAATTTTCCAAACAACAAAATGATTACACAAATCGCTTGTGGTCAATGCAGGAAGATGACCTGAGAAAACTTGAAGCCGGGTATCAAAGTTTGGATTTTTTACTGTTAGCAACCAAGTTCTGTCGTGGAGCATTCGGAGTGTTTGAGTTCTCAATAGTCAATTGCAAGTTCACCATCCATGATGGTTGATGGTAAGATATTTAGGAAGTGGTGTTTCCCTGTTTGTGCACTGAATGTAATCATCTATTCATTACAGCGAGATGCTCCTGGCTCTGTGCTCTATAGAGGGGTGAGAAGAATGATTTAGTTAGGGGAAGTTTTATGGCATAAAGTTTGTTTTGATTACTGACCATGCCATTGCAGCCTCTATTATGGTCGGATTTAGAGACCAGAGTTGTTGTGTCGTTCAAAATTTGTATCAGTATGACAATAACAATACATTAAGTTTGATGATCAGTCAACTAAGACCTCTATTATGGTGATATTTAGACATGTCACTACGGCCTCTATTATGGTGAGTTTGTTCTCATTTTTTGAGTGGTCATTAATTTCCGTCTAGGAATTTAGATACAACTTAGTTATGGCCAGTAGAGTGATCGCATATTTGGTTGTCATCATAGGTAATAGCTTTCATATCTTCTGCTCCTAGAAAAGTATCGTTTCAGTTGAGTTTGTTTTTGTATGAATGATGCCCGGTTCTTTCTTAATTTGATTTATGAAATAGATTGTCGGGGGGCTACCCCGGGTAGGGTCATGATGAGGTAAAAGCTATGCCCAAGTGTGGGCCAAGTTACAGTAAAACTGGCATAACTGGGCTTCAGAGTGCGGTGCAGGTGCAAACCGAGATAGGCTTACCGAGGTAACATGGGCCAGAAGGGACCGGGATGCCACGCTGGTGCTAGCCGGCATATGGTGACCGAGACAAGAGAACCGAGATAACATAACCGACATATGTATGTCGGTAACTTGTGTGTTTT
Organism: Poa pratensis; assembly: GCA_947311845.1. Classification (NCBI taxonomy): domain Eukaryota; kingdom Viridiplantae; phylum Streptophyta; class Magnoliopsida; order Poales; family Poaceae; genus Poa; species Poa pratensis. The sequence goes on along the minus strand of CAMZMU010000117.1, from coordinate 86,382,681 downwards.
CTTATGTACAGGGAAGGATATTTGAGGAAGGAGGATCCGGCATATCCATGCCGGGTTGTCCATATGTCGGACAAGAGTCAATACTCCTGTCACCTCCCGTCTGGCACGGGAGCGCCTGACACAGAAGCGCCTGACACGGGGGCGTGCAGGAGACCGAGATGGCAGGCCATCATTCCACCGGCGACTCCGGTTTATCCGGGGACAGACTGCGAGGCAGAGGCATGGGCAGACCCTGTCTTGTCGCTGACCTCGGGCGTACTTCGGAGCAGAGACATGGGACAGGACATGGGCAAGCCACGTCCTGTCCACTATGCAGAGACAATCGTGACGTGCAGGCGTGCGTGTCTGCAGTGCCGGTACGGAGAGGTGACCGTTGCAAGTGGAGGGGTATTCCGGTAACCCGGTTTAGCCTATATATGCCCTTACCCCCTCCTGCGTGAGGGACGATGCCCTGAGAGACATTACCACCCGTTGCTTCATCTCCTTCCTTGTGCTTTACACCATTGTGGTGTGATACAGCTCAAGGAGCAAGCTTGTATTTGTGATACCGAGATATATAGAGAGAGAGACAGGCAGGAGTAGGGGTTTTACCTCCTCACGAGGGCCCTGAACCTGGGTAGATCTTGGTGTGCTGTTGTGTTCTTCGTGTGTGCTCCATAGCGCGTTAACCCTCTCCCGGATTCCACCAGAGTCCATCGGCCCCACATTTTAGCCATCCTATGGCATCTGCCGTGAAACCACCACGACAGTTGGCGCCCACCGTGGGGCCAGCAGCGGCGCTGGCTGGGGTGACATTCCGGACGGGCTCCATCATCAACTCCGGCGAGCGCGTCGTTTGCGGGCTCGTCTGCAAGCTCGGCGCGCTGAACTTCATCAGCAACAACGCGGGATGCTTCGGCAGCAGGCCGTTCCCGACGAACGGCTGCCTCATCAGATTCGGCACCTTCGTGACCTACGTCGCCACCGAGGTTGTCCGCGAGTACCCCGAGCAGGTGCTTGTGGCGGAGGATCCTCCTGCTATCTGTGCGGCTCGCGGCCGGCGTAGCGCTCGTCCCGAGAGCTGCGCAGAGGTCATGATGACCGGCACCGCGGCCGATGCCGGTAAAGGAGATCCCGGCAAAGGAGATGCCGGTAATCCCGCACCAAAGGTTAGATCGGCGAAAGTGCCGCTGGAGAGGAGGGAGAACCTTCCCGGCCAAGCCGGTACATCCCATGTGCCGGTTAAGCCAGCTCACCTCGAGGAGATCATAGAGAAGTTAAATGTGCCGGTAGTTGTCGGTACAGATGCTGCCCAGTCAGAGGCAGAGCTGGAGGCAAGGCGTCAGAGCTTGCTTCAGGAGGCTCTGGAGATGGCCGAGGTACGAAGAGAGTTTGGGATAACTGTCCGTGAGTATAACCTAGCACATGGTTTTACCCCGGTAGCTGCTCGCCCTAGTCGAGTAGAGGATGTGCGCAAGAGAGGTAAAAACCTCAATGCCGAGTTGGCTAGAGATGGTAGATCTAGCTCTAGTAAACTCCCAGTGCCTTATCGGTCGAAAAACCGATGTATAGTTCCCCTGCTAAGACTCTTAGGGCTGCCGAGGCAGCAAGAGCCGAGTTGTCTGGCTTATCCGGAGAAGCTCTCCGCAGGCAGCAGGACCGAGTTAATGAGCTGGTAGCTGTGGCTACCCGGCAGAATGAGGCCTATCGCAAGGCCCACACAGTTGCAGGTGGGTCCGATGTTGTTCACTCGGCTAGAGGAGCTAGTGGATCTAAGGGGCAAGCTTCTTCACCGCATGTCGGTGTAGATCGTGACCGGAGTGTAAACTCCGGTAAGAGCAAACAGATGCAGGTGTATGACTCGGCGTGCGCCGGAAAACAAGTAGTTGGGTGAGGTAGTGCCGGCCGAGGAAGAAGCAATCCCGGTCAGGGCGGTCCAGGTGCCGGGGTAGTTACCTCGGCTGGCCGAGGTTATCCACCTCGGTATCCGACACAAAATCTCGTCCAGCAGCAGCAGCAAAATGTCGGGCTTGTCCAGCAGCCGCAAGTTGTTGAGCAGGTGGCTAACCGCTATGATGACGGTTACTCCGCTATGGAGAAAGCTGGGTATCCGAGATATGAAGGTGCACTGGGATCTCGGTTGGGAGCTCGCCAGTTGTCACCAAATGACGCACGTTACAAGTTGGACAGGATTTATATGTCCGAGATGCTGGAAGAGCAAGGTCCACCTGGTCCGGCATGTTTTGGACCTCGGATCATGAGGGAACCACCGGTGCGGCACTTTCAGCTAAACCGAGGTGCAAAAACATATGACGGCAGCACCAAGCTGGAGGATTGGCTGACAGATTATGTGTCGGCTGTGCATATTGCGGGAGGTAACCGCAGATGGGCGGTGAGATATATCCCGCAGATGTTGGAGGGGCCAGCCCGGATTTGGCTGAACAATCTGCGAGAGGGCAGTGTTGATTGCTGGCTAGACTTTGAAGAAGCATTTGTTAGCAACTTCTCCAGCACGTATAAGAGACCAAACCGTCCTCAACAACTTGCGATGTGCACGCAGAGGGATAATGAAACTGACCGGGATTACTTAACCCGGTGGAGTACTATTCGCAATTCCTGTGAAGGAGTTGTAGAGGCGCAGGCCATATCTTGGTTTGCCCAGGGGTGCCGACATGGCTCCATGCTATGGCAGAAGTTGCAGAGGGAAATGCCGGCCACTTTGGCCGAGACAATCCGGATTGCGGATAGCTATGCACTGGGTGATCCGATGCAACCTTTGCTGAACTCGGGAGAGCCGAGTAGAAGATACCCGTGAACAACAGACCCGGGCCAGTCAGGCATAACGATCGCCAGGACTTCGGTAACAAGAGGAGAGAACCGGATTACCGGTATGGCGCGAACCAGGTTGCAGCTGTAAACCAAGATCAGCCAGATGCCGGTAATAGCCAGCGTCCGAAGTTCAATGGCCCAGCATGGGGCCAGAATCAAGAGGGGAAGAGGCCATGGGGTGACCTGAAGCCGTCATTAACTTATGAGGCTATGTTGGATGGGCCATGCAGTTTCCACACCCAAGACATCCGCAGGCCTGCAAATCATACAACCCGGCAGTGCAGCTGGTATCAGCGCACAAGGGGAGAAGGAGCCAGAGCCGGAGGAAATCAAGTGGGGGCACCACAGAGAATCCCGCCGAGGCAAAACTTGCCGCTTACCGGAGCAAATGCTATCCCGGTGATTCCGCCAGTTCCGAGGCAAGTAGATCCGAAGCCTGTGAATCAGGTGAATGTCGGAAGGAACAATAACAATGCTAGTCCCAGCAGGCAGGGAGAATATCCCCAGGGAGATTACAGAGAAGCTCATCAGAGCTATGTGATATTTGTGACCGAACCAACTGACAAGAAGAGCTTGCATCGGTGTGCACTGGAGGTGAACGCAGTTATGCCGGCAAGACCGAAGTATCTGCACTGGTCCGAGCAAGAGATCACTTGGAGCAGAAGGGATCATCCCCGAGTTATGCCAACTCCGGGAGGTTATGCATTGGTGGTGGATCCGACATTCTTCGGACCGACACTCAATATTCGGTTCACCCGAGTTCTCATTGATAATGGGAGTGCTATCAACATCATGTACCGGGACACCATGGTGAAGATGGGTATCTCGGCAAACATGCTGCAGCCGAGTTCTACCACCTTTCATGGCATAGTGCTGTAACACCTCGGCCACCCCCGGGCCGGGCCTGTCACTCCTGGCAGCTCTCTAGGATCTCCAGACTGGCCCCACAGATCAACACTAGTCTTTTCTGCGCACTTTGTCCTCACTCGTGCGCACCCGGGAACCAGTTCCCGGTCGGTCACCCATCCTTGGACTACTCCGGGCCAAGCACGCTTAACCTCGGAGTTCCTTCCAGATGAGCTTCCGGAAAAGAAGTTGCAACTTGTTGATATGAGTATTCTATCAATCCTGTTAAGCCCTGAGCCAGGATCTCACATCCTTCCCCCCTTAGAAGACCGACGCCCTCGTCGGTCAGCCCCCAGTCCAGGAACTTCCCCTCTTGGTACACGTCTGTGCGCCCAGTGCCGGCACATGCTCCACATGTCCGCGCCCCTGACCCGCACACGCCCGTGTTGCCGCGAGGGTCGGCTCTGATACCAAATTGTAACACCCCGGCCACCCCCGGGCCGGGCCTGTCACCCCTGGCAGCTCTCTAGGATCTCCAGACTGGCCCCACAGATCAACACTAGTCTTTTCTGCGCACTTTGTCCTCACTCGTGCGCACCCGGGAACCAGTTCCCGGTCGGTCACCCATCCTTGGACTACTCCGGGCCAAGCACGCTTAACCTCGGAGTTCCTTCCAGATGAGCTTCCGGAAAAGAAGTTGCAACTTGTTGATATGAGTATTCTATCAATCCTGTTAAGCCCTGAGCCAGGATCTCACAAGTGCCAGGTGTGTCATGCGCACCTATGGGCAAAATTTGGGTTGATGTGTTGTTTGGCACCAAGGACAACTGTCGAACCGAGAGCATCCAGTTTGAGGTAGTGGACCTCGAAAGTCCATATCATGCTTTACTCGGCAGGCCTGCGCTGTCCAAGTTCATGATATCCACACATGTGGGTTACCTCAAGATGAAAATGCCGGGTCCTAATGGCATCATCACTATCTCGGGTGATTACAAGCGTGCACTGGAGTGTGCCTCGGCTGGATCGTGCTTAGCCGAGTCACTGATCATCGCTGCGGAGAAGAAGAAGATCCATGAAGTGGTGGCATTGGCTCAGTCAGCGCAACTCGGTATGCTGGGTATGGCTAACCCGGAGCAGAATGCAAATTTCGAGGTGCCTAAAGAGACCAAGAAGATCAATGTTGACCCGGCATGTCCGGACCACAACGTCATCATTGGTACCGGGTTAACTGAGAAATAGGAAGGCGAGCTCAGTCACTTCCTCCGTGAGAACCGGGATATCTTTGCATGGTCAAATCAGGACCTGCTAGGTGTTCCGAGGGAGTTGGCTGAGCACTCTTTGTTCGTCAGACCGGATATGAAGCCGGTGAAGCAACCTATGCGACGTCTCTCGGATGAAAGAAGAAAAGTGATAGGTGATGAACTGGCAGATTACTAGCATCTGGGTTCATCATGGAAGTGATGCACCCGGACTGGTTATCTAACCCGGTCCTGGTGGAAAAGAAAAAAGATGACCCGAACGTGGCCATTGTGTGGCGTATGTGTATTGATTACACAAACTTAAACAAGGCATGTCCTAAGGATCCATTCCCACTGCCTCGGATAGATCAAGTGATCGATTCCACAGCCGGGTGTGAGCTGTTATCCTTTGTAGATTGATACGTCTCAAACGTATCTATAATTTTTGATGTTCCATGCTGATATTATATCAATTGCTACATGTTTTGGTTATACTTCATATAATTTTTATGCATTTTCTGGGACTAACCTATTAACAAGATGCCACAGTGCTAGTTCCCTGTTTTCTGCTGTTTTTGGTTTCAGAAAATCTATTAAGGAAATATTCTCGGAATTGGACGAAACAAAAGACATCGTCAATAATATCACGAGGAGATCACGGAGTCCAAAGGGGAGTCGGAGCAGACCCACCAGGGGGCCACGCCACACTAGGGCGCGGCCCAGGGTGGGCCCGCGCCCCCCTATGGCGTGGTGGCCCCCCTCAGCCACCGACGCCGCCTCTTCGCCTATATATTCTCCGCGACGCGAAAACCCTATTACGGTCGATCATATTCCACGAAAAGTTCCGTCGCGGCCGTCATCCTCAATCTCAGATCGGAGGAGTTCTGAAGCTCTTCCCGGCACCCTGCCAGAGGGGAGATCATCACCGGAGGGCTCTACATCACCATGCCTGCCTCCGGAGTGATGCGTGAGTAGTCCACCCCTGGACTACGGGTCCATAGCAGTAGCTAGATGGTTGTCTCTCTACCTTGTGCCTCCATGTTTAGATCTTGTGAGCTGCCTAACATGATCAAGATCATCTTATTGTAATGCTAGATGTTGTGTTTGCTGGGATCCGATGAATATTGATACCATGTTTATTCAAGTTGTTTATCTATGTGCTCTTGATCTTGCATGCTCTCCGTTGCTAGTAGATGCTTTGGCCAAGTAGATGCTTGTGACTCCAAGAGGGGGTATTTATGCTAGATAGTGGGTTCAGTCTCTAGATATCTGGATCAGTGACAGAAAGGTCTAAGATGGTAGATGTGCTGTTGCTACTAGGGATAAAACATTGGTGCAGTGTCCAAGGGCACTTGTATTGATTACATTACACACTTTACTTCATGCAATAATCTGTTGTTAGCAACTTAATACTGAATAGGATGCGGATGCTGCCTTGAAGGTGGATTATTTAGGCATAGATGCTGTTGGAATAACGGTCTATGTACTTTGTTGTAATGCCCAACTAGATTTCATAGTAGACATCTTGGCATGTATTGCATTGTTATGCTCTCTCTATTTGTCAATTGCCCAGCTGTAATTTGTTTACCCAACATGCTAGTTATCTGTTCTGAGAGAGACACCGCTAGTGAACTGTGGATCCTGATCCAATTTCCTCATACTGTTTACACAACCTGCTGCAATCATCTGTTTCCTGTTACTTGCTGTTTTTCCTGCTGTTTTCCACACCATAAGTTTAACTCTTTGTTTCTGCAAGACCGGAGAGATTGACAACCTCTCTGTTTCGTGTTGGGCAAAGTTCTGGTTTGTGTCTATGCAGATTCCACGTTGGTGCAAGCTCCCTAGCGCCAGGGGGAGTCAACATCAACAACCTTCCAATTGATCGTCAAGTCCTACTGGATTGATAACCTTGGGTAGATTTCTCAAGGGAAAACTTCTGCTGTCTACATCATAACCTTCCTCTTGGGTTCACCAACACGTAGCCATCAAGCTGTTTTAGTTTTGTTTTGCTTGCTGTTAAAAATCAAAAACCCAAAAAAATTAAATTCCTGCATCTAGTTTTTAATTTCGAGTTGCCCTGTTGCTTGTTTTAGGCTTGCTAAAATGAGTAATCCTGAAAATACTAAGTTGTGTGACTTTACTAGCACAAACAACAATGATTTTATCTGTACACCCATTGCTCCACCTGCTTCTAAAGCAGAATTTTATGAGATTAAGCCTGCACTGTTAAATCTGGTTATGAAAGAGCAATTTTCTGGTGTTAGTACTGATGATGCTGCTGCCCACTTAAACAATTTTGTTGAACTTTGTGATATGCAAAAGTATAAGGAGGTAGAGAGTGATATTATTAAGCTGAAATTGTTTCCTTTCTCTTTAAGAGGAAGAGCTAAAGATTGGTTGCTATCTTTGCCTAGAAATAGTATTGATTCCTGGACTAAATGCAAAGATGCTTTCATTGGAAAATATTATCCTCCTGCTAAAATTATCTCTTGAAGTGGTATTATGAACTTTAGGCAACTTGATAATGAGCATGTTGCCCAAGCTTGGGAAAGAATGAAGTCTTTGGTTAAAAATTGCCCCACTCATGGACTGACTACTTGGATGATCATCCAAACCTTTTATGCAGGACTAAATTTTTCTTCAAGGAATTTTGGACTCGGCTGCTGGAGGGACCTTTATGTCCATCACTTGGGTGCTGCTACAAAGCTTCTTGATGATATGATGGTAAATTATTCTGAATGGCACACTGAAAGGGCTCCAACTGGTAAGAAGGTAAATTCTGTTGAGGAAATTTCCTCCTTGAGTGATAAAGTTGATGCTATTATGACTATGCTTTCGAATGGACATGGTGTTGTGGATCCAAATAATATTCCTCTTGCTTCTTTGGTTGCTCATGATGAGAAAAATGTTGATGTAAACTTCATTAAAAATAACAACTTCAACAACAATGCTATAGGAATAATTTTGGTAGCAACAATTATAGGCCATATCCTGCTAATGGTAGCAACTCTTATGGTAATTCTTATGGCAATTCCTACAGTAACAATAGAAGTGTGCCCTCTGATCTTGAAGTCATGCTTAAGGATTTTATTAGCACACAAACTACTTTTAATAAAACTGTTGAGGAAAAGCTAGGAAAAATTGATACTCTTGCTGCTAAAGTTGATAGTCTTGCTCATGATGTTGAAATGCTGAAAATAAAAGCTATTCCTAGTGATATTAGAGAGAGTAAAACACTCAATGCTATCCAAATTAAAATTGATAATAACATTAGGATGCTTGCTGAACTTCATGAAAGATGGGAGAGAGAAGAAAGAGAAGCTGAAATTGCTGAACAAAATAGTGTTGTTAGAGTTTGCACTATTTTTACTAATGAAACAAATGATGCCTCACATGCTAATGCGCCCCCTACTGTTAGTGAAAAGATAATAAGTGTTGGAAATGTCTCTACTACCTCTACAAAAAGTTTAAATTGCCTGATAGCACTACTTTTGTTCCTAGTAAAAGTGCTGAAATTTTTAGAGGTGTTGGTGATAATTGCTCCATTGTTTTTTATGACAACAACTTCAATTTCGAAAATTGTAACATAACTGAAGTCATCATGTTCTTGCAAAAGCTAGCTAAGAGTCCTAATGCTAGTAAAATAAATATGGCTTTTACTGAACATATTATCAAAGCTCTCATGCATGCTAGGGAAGAAAAATTAAAACTTGAAGCTTCTATCCCTAGGAAGTTAGATGATAATTGGGAACCTGTTATTAAAATGAAACTGAGTGAGTTTGAATGCAATGCTTTGTGTGACCTTGGTTCTTGTATTTCGGTTATGCCTAAAAATTTATATGATATTCTCAAGCTTGCACCTTTGGAAAAATGTCATTTGGATGTTCACTTTGCTGATTCTTCTATGAAGAAACCTTTAGGAAAAGTTGATGATGTTTTGATAATGGTTAATAACAATCTTGTCCCTGTTGATTTTGTGGTTTTGGATATTGAATGCAATCCTTCTTGTCCTATTGTTTTGGGAAGACCTTTTCTGAGAACTGTTGGTGCTGTTATTGATATGAGAGAGGGGAATATAAAATTTCAATTCCCACTCAAGAAAGGTATGGAACACTTCCCTAGGAAGAAGATGAAATACTCACATGATACTAGTGTCAAGACAAATTATGGTTTTGGATTTTCTGGTCTTGACAATACTTGATGCATCTCTTCATGCCTAGCTCAAAGGCATTAAAGAAAAGCACTTCTGGGAGATAACCCATGTTTTTATTTGCTGTTTTATTTTTGTTTTCTTGAGTCAAGGATGCTTGTTTACCTCTGTAGCAACTCCTTTGTATCTTTTATTTGCTGTTTTGTTGTGCCAAGGAGAGTTACTAATGCAAAGTTGGTTTTTATTTTCGGGACTGCATTGGGACAGATTGCTGTTCGTCACCGTTTAATTCAGTAGAAAATCAGAAAAAATCGAAAAATGCTGAAACTTTTTGTGCATGTTCCTGATGATGTTACGCAACTTTCATTATTTCAAAAGTTTTCATCTGAGCATCGTAAGTGCCTCGAAAAAATTCGTCATTACAGACTGTTCTGGTTTGACAGATTCTGTCTTTTATTTTGCATTCTCTCTTTTACAAGTTTTTAAGTGGTTTCTTTTCGTGTAAAAGTGCCCACTTGAGCCTAGTAACAGTGGCTAATGTTTAAAATAGTTGGCTTGTGAGTTTTGTCTTTGCTAGAACTTTGAAGTATTATCTTTTAGTGCACTAACCTGCTAATGAGAAAAGCTGTTAAGTTTTGGTGTGAAGGAAGTTTTCAAGTGTTGATAGAGGAGAATGATATTACATGATCAAGAAGAGTGAAGAGCTTAAGCTTGGGGAGGCTTACCTCCCCAGCATATTTCAAGAAGACTCAAGCATCTAAGCTTGGGGATGCCCAAGGCATCCCCTTCTTCATCTACAAATTATCAGGTCATCTCTAATGGTGCTATATTTTTATTGCTTCATGCTAGTGTACTCTTCCTTGGAGCGTCAGTGTGTTTTTGTTTTCAGTTTGTTTTGTTTTGTTTGCTGTGCTATACTTGTTGGATCCTAGCATTCATGTTTGGGAGAGAGACACGCTCCACTTTTTCATTAGAATACTCTTGTGCTTCACTTATACTTGTTGAGTATTCCTGTCTAGTTGCTGTTATTGCTGTTAGCTCTCAGTTTTTCATATCTCTTGTTAGAGCTTTCAGTTTCTTTTGAAGAAAGTACTCTCTTGCTTCACTTATATCTGTTTGGAGAGTTGTCAAATAAGTTGATTGGTGTTTGGTTGGACCAGAAAAATGCTATGCATGTGGTAGTGGTATAAAATGCTTACATGAATCTTTTTAGATCGTTGTCTTGAGTAATTTGATGCTTGCCAATTGTTTTGAGCTGTCAAGTAATTAATGTTTAAGCTTGTGCATCATGTAAGTAATGGCTATTAATGAAGAACTACTATAAGGATTTTCTGCTATAATAATCTGTTGCATAATTGGAAGTCCATAGTAGTCTAGATAATTTTTGGATGAAGGCTATGTGTTAACAAGGAAGACAGTGGGAGTCTATGGTTCGTCAAACCTTGTGTTTTATGTACACTCTTGCTATTCCAGTTGATAATGATGTTTGCTTATAATAACCTTGCTAGCCTAAACTCTGTACTAAGAGGGAATGCTTCTTGTACATCCAAAACCTTGAGCCAAATCCATGCCACCTGTGTCCACCATACCTACCTATTATGTGGTGTTTTCACCATTCCAAGTAAATTTCTTCATGTGCTATCTACTAACTACTCAAAACTGTTACATTTCCTTTTTGTGTCACTACTTGAAAAGCTCATAAGGACGTAGTAGTGAGATTTGTCATCTTCCATGCTAATTAATTTACAAGGATTGGCAGCTTCATCTGCTTCTCCACCTTTTATTTTGCATTAAAGAGCTGGTTAGTCCACCCTATAAATAAATAAATAAATAGACACTCCTCCATGGTGAATGTTGGTGGGCACCCGAGGATTCGGTTAGCCATGGTTTGTGGAAAGTAAATGGTTGGGAGGAGTGTCACCAATAAGTGCTTGTTACAAGTGCAGTCCTAAAAACTCTCGGAACCGCTCTAAAAGTTAGTTAGCCATGGAAGATGACAAGTACCTGCTATTTGATTTGTTGACACCTGTATACACCATTACCTTACAAAACAATATTTTATGCTCTCTATATGCCTTCGGGAACTACAGCTCTAGCACATGATGTTAATCCCTGCTTCCCTCTGCGAAGGGCCATTCTTTTACTTTTATGTTGAGTCAGTTTTCCCACTTCTTTCTGTCTACTTAAGCAAACATCATTGTCAACTCCAGTATAACAGTTTTTACATAACTTTGTGTTTGGTTGATCATATTCTTTGCATTGACATTATCTATATGATATACATGTTGAAAGTTGAAGCAAAAGCTGAAGCTATTATCTTCCTTTGTGTTGATACAAACACTTTCATGTTGAGAATTATTGCTGCTGTGAACTAACTATTATGTTAGACTATTATATCTCTAAATGTTTTATAGTGTTATTCATGAAAGTTTGCACTTGTGTGATCACTTATGTTTACTCTTTATTTACTTGCTTGCAAACTATAGACCATTGGCTTGGATCACTTCATTCAGATCATGTGCATTACATTGTTATTTGATCAAAGATTGTGTTGGTAGCATGTCACTTCAAAAATTATCTGTTTTTATCGTTTACCTACTCGAGGACGAGCAGGAACTAAGCTTGGGGATGCTTGATACGTCTCAAACGTATCTATAATTTTTGATGTTCCATGCTGTTATTATATCAATTGCTACATGTTTTGGTTACACTTTATATCATTTTTATGCATTTTCTGGGACTAACCTATTAACAAGATGCCACAGTGCCAGTTCCCTGTTTTCTGCTGTTTTTGGTTTCAGAAAATCTATTAAGGAAATATTCTCGGAATTGGACGAAACAAAAGACATCGTCAATAATATCACGAGGAGATCACGGAGTCCAAAGGGGAGTCGGAGCAGACCCACCAGGGGGCCACGCCACACTAGGGCGCGGCCCAGGGTGGGCCCGCGCCCCCCTATGGCGTGGTGGCCCCCCTCGGCCACCGACGCCGCCTCTTCGCCTATATATTCTCCGCGACGCGAAAACCCTATTACGGTCGATCATATTCCACGAAAAGTTCCGTCGCGGCCGTCATCGTCAATCTCAGATCGGAGGAGTTCTGAAGCTCTTCCCGGCACCCTGCCGGAGGGGAGATCATCACCGGAGGGCTCTACATCACCATGCCTGCCTCCGGAGTGATGCGTGAGTAGTCCACCCCTGGACTACGGGTCCATAGCAGTAGCTAGATGGTTGTCTCTCTACCTTGTGCCTCCATGTTTAGATCTTGTGAGCTGCCTAACATGATCAAGATCATCTTATTGTAATGCTAGATGTTGTGTTTGCTGGGATCCGATGAATATTGATACCATGTTTATTCAAGTTGTTTATCTATGTGCTCTTGATCTTGCATGCTCTCCGTTGCTAGTAGATGCTTTGGCCAAGTAGATGCTTGTGACTCCAAGAGGGGGTATTTATGCTCGATAGTGGGTTCAGTCTCTAGATATCTGGATCAGTGACAGAAAGGTCTAAGATGGTAGATGTGCTGTTGCTACTAGGGATAAAACATTGGTGCAGTGTCCAAGGGCACTTGTATTGATTACATTACACACTTTACTTCATGCAATAATCTGTTGTTAGCAACTTAATACTGAATAGGATGCGGATGCTGCCTTGAAGGTGGATTATTTAGGCATAGATGCTGTTGGAATAACGGTCTATGTACTTTGTTGTAATGCCCAACTAGATTTCATAGTAGACATCTTGGCATGTATTGCATTGTTATGCCCTCTCTATTTGTCAATTGCCCAGCTGTAATTTGTTTACCCAACATGCTAGTTATCTGTTCTGAGAGAGACACCACTAGTGAACTGTGGACCCTGGTCCAATTTCCTCATACTGTTTACACAACCTGCTGCAATCATCTGTTTCCTGTTACTTGCTGTTTTTCCTGCTGTTTTCCACACCATACGTTTAACTCTTTGTTTCTGCAAGACCGGAGAGATTGACAACCTCTCTGTTTCGTGTTGGGCAAAGTTCTGGTTTGTGTCTGTGCAGATTCCACGTTGGTGCAAGCTCCCTAGCGCCAGGGGGAGTCAACATCAACAACCTTCCGAAGATCGTCAAGTCCTACTGGATTGATAACCTTGGGTAGATTTCTCAAGGGAAAACTTCTGCTGTCTACATCATAACCTTCCTCTTGGGGTTCACCAACACGTAGCCATCATAGATGCGTATTCTGGTTTTCACCAGATACCACTGAACCCTGCTGATCAAATGAAAACTGCTTTTATCACCCCATATGGGGCTTATTGCTATCGTGTCATGACCTTTGGTTTGATAAATGCTGGTGCCACTTACCAGAGATGTATGCAAAAATGCTTGCATGATCAAATAGGCGAAAATGTGCAGGTGTATGTCGATGACATTGTCATCAAGTCTAAGGAAAAAGTTACTCTGATTGATGATCTCCGAGAAACCTTTGAGAATCTGAGGAAATTCCGGATAAAGCTTAACCCGGACAAATGTACCTTCGGTGTGCCAGCAGGCAAATTACTCGGTTTCCTCGTGTCAAGCCGAGGTATTGAGGTGAACCTGACAAAAATCCGTGCTATTGAAAGCATGCGGTTACCGACATGTCTCAAAGACGTGCAAAAATTCACTGGATGTTTGGCATCTTTAAGTCGGTTTGTTAGCAGGTTGGGGAAAAGGCATTGCCTTTGTACCAACTCATGGAGAAAACAACTCACTTCGTGTGGCCCCCGCAAGCAGATGCGGCGTTCACCGAGTTAAAAAAGATGTTGGCAACTCCGCCGATACTGGCTTCACCATTACCCAAAGAGCCGATGTTGCTCTACATTGCAGCCACAAACCGGGTTGTAAGTGTCGTATTGGTAGTGGAGAGAGAAGAAGATGGAAAAACTGTGCAGAGGCCAGTGTATTACCTCAGCGAGGTGATCTCGTTATCCAAGCAGAACTATCCGCACTACCAGAAAATGGCATATGGTGTATATTGGCTGCTAAGAAGTTGAAACATTACTTCCAAGAGCATTCAATCACTGTGGTGTGTGAGGCTCCTATCTCGGAGATCATTGGGTGTAAAGATGCAACTGGCCGGTAGCCAAGTGGGCTATCGAGGTGTCCCCTTACACTCCTCACTATGAAAGAAGAGATGCCATTAAATCTCAGGCACTGCCGGATTTCCTGGTGGATTGGGCTGAAATGCAATATGAGCCACCAAGGCCTGACCCCAATTACTGGAGAATGCACTTTGATGGATCAAGAACAAAAATTGGTTTAGGTGCCGGGGTAGTCCTTACCTCGCCAAAGCATGATCAGTTGAGATATGTGTTGCAGATTCATTTTGCGGCATCTAACAATGTGGCCGAGTATGAGGCACTTGTTCATGGGCTAAATGTGGCCAAAGAAATTGGTATTCACCGGATAGAATGTTTCGGAGACTCGGATTTGGTGGTGCAGCAAGTCTCGGGAAATTGGGATGCTTTAGATGCCAACATGGCGTTGTATCGGTTTCATGTCCAGAAGATCTCGGGGTTCTTTGAAGGTTGCGAGCTCACGCATATACCTCGGGCTGAAAATGACGCCGCCGATGTATTGTCCAAGCTAGGTTCATCCCGGGATCCAATTCCACCCGGCATAGCCTTGGAGCATCTGAGGAAGCCATCAATCAAACCATCGCCGGAGTCCGAGTCAATTTTTATCCCGGCAAAACCGGAGTCTGGTGCTGTTCCCATGGACGTAGATGTCGGATGCATTTGGGAGAACCCGGGGACTGCTTGGCAGAACCCGGGGACTGGCTGCTCAATCTCGGAAGAAGTAATGTCGGTTGATCTCATGGAGGTGGATGATCTGATCTTTCCTGTGCGTCCTGTGCCGGAGTGGGCACAACCAATAATGGCATTTATGATGGATGGGAGTTTGCCAAGTAATGAAGTTGAAGCTAGGCAAGTGCAAGAAGATCCAAGGCCTACACCATCATCAACCAGGAGTTATACAAGAGAAGTGTGACCGAGGTACTGCAGCGCTGTGTCGAGCCGCAAGAAGGGCAGGAGATGCTCCTGGAAATTCACCAAGGAGAGTGTGGTCATCATGCTTCATCAAGAGCCTTGGTGGCTAAGGTATTCCGGCATGGGTTTTATTGGCCCAGTGCTTTGAACCAGGCAGAAGATATCGTCAGAAAGTGTGAGGGATGTCAGAGGTTTGCTAAAAAGATCCACCTGCCAGCCTCGGCACTCAAGACAATTCCAATCACTTGGCCCTTTGCAGTTTGGTGCCTGGATATGGTAGGAGAATTCAGGCCAGCCCGAGGTAACATGACTCATATGCTGGTAATGGTGGACAAGTTCACCAAGTGGATCGAGGTAAAGCCTATCCGGAAGTGTGATGGTCACACAGCGTGACCTTTGAAGGACATCATTTTGAGATATGGTTACCCCCATAGCATTATCTCGGATAATGGCACAAACTTTGTGTGGGAGAGTTTGCTCGGTTCTGTGCGGATAAGAGAATTCGGTTGGACATAGCCTCGGTGGCACACCCTGAGGCAAATGGGCAAGTGGAAAGAGCAAATGCATTGGTGTTAGCCGGTATCAAAGCTCGGTTGATTGAACCACTGTTGCGAACTCCGGGATGTTGGATAGAGGAGATACCAGCAGTGCTGTGGGGTCTAAGGACCACACCAAATCGATCAACTGGCTATACGCCATTTTTTCTGGTCTATGGGCAGAAGCGGTCTTGCCAACCGACATGGAATATGACTCGCCGAGAGTGGCGCTGTACACTGAAACCGAGGCAAAAGAAGCTCGGGAAAATGATGTTGATTTGCTCGAAGAAGCACGAGAACTGACCTTATCTCGGTCAGCTATATCAGCAAAATCTCCGACGCTATCATAGCCGGAAGATCAGTCCTCGGGTATTCCGAGAGGGAGATTTGGTGCTGAGACTGGTGCAACGCAGTAAAGGCCGACACAAGTTGTCACCTCCATGGGAGGGACCGTTCATTGTGAGCAAGGCTCTGCACAATGATTCATACTATCTTATAGATGCACAGGCACCGAGGAAAAATGTGATGGACAAATCCGGAGAGGAGACCAAAAGACCCTGGAATGTAGCTCTACTTCGTCCCTTTTACTCTTAAGGGCGCAGTGTATGTATCTCGGTTTTCCTTTGAATAAAATGCCGGCACTCCAAAAAAACTCGGGGACTGCCTTTGTCTATATGCTTGTGTTTTACCTCGGTTTTTTCTGTGTTGTTCATATGTCGGATGATTTTGAGACCTCGTTTCAAAGTTCAAGTAATGTATGCTATTTTGTTGTGATCTTGTGACTCGACTGACGAACGCCGAAATGGCAGTCAAGAGCAGAGGTTATGGTATATGGTAAACATGAAAATGGACTCGGGGACTCGGTCCTAAAAAGATCCGACATATGTCGTTTACTAACCCGGTTTTTTCGTTCCTTTTCCCTTGTCGGATGACTCTAAACCTTACCTCAAAATTTACAAGTATTGTATGCTATAATGATTGATCTTGTGACTCGACTGTCGAACGCCTAAATGGTAGACAAGAGCAAAGATTACTAAGTATAGTAAACAAGAAAGTAAACTCGGGGACTTGGTGCAAAGTGATACGGCATTAAGCTTGTCTTGTTGAAGCTAATATGATAAAAGTAGCACTGCGAAATACTTAAACGTATATTTACATCTGCACCCGGCATTCCGGGGATTTAATAGTTCAATGTTTGATAAGCTTAGGCAGCTGCCTCGGAAGAGCTCGGAGCAGTTGGAGCGGTGCGAGGCTCGGGAGCAGTCTCGGTGGCAGAAGAGCCTTCAGTGGTTGGAGCAACTCGGGAGTTGGAGTGGCTGCCGAGGCACCAGCAGTGTCGGTTACCGGCTTCTCTGAAGCATCGGTCGCAGCCGGCTTGGCAATGTCGGTTGCTCCGGCGGCAGAAGTGTCGGCAGCCCCGGCAGTGGAAGTCTCGGTTGCGCTAGCAGCAGCAATCTCGGTCGCTCCGGCAGTGGCAGCGTCGAGAGTCTCGGCCTCGATCTCCTCATCAACGTCATCTTCTTCTTCGCCCTCTTCATCATCCTGGTCCTCTTCTTCGTCATCCGAGTAGGCGGGACCCGGGATGAAGTGTCGGGTGGGAGCATAACTGGCCATGAATTTGGCTGCATCTTTGCGGCTCTCTATCAATGTCGGTTCGGAGGTCCATTTGGAGCCTTGGCGCAGGGAGCGCACGGCGTTGAGGTTGATGGACTCGTACCAGGAGAGCACAAAGGTCAGTGCTTGATCAGCTCCGGCACGAGCTGCTGAGGATCTCCACTCTCGGATCCTGGCCTCGGCCCCCGACAGACACTTGGACAGTTCTTCAATGCTAGAAGGAGTTGGAGATCCTGGCCATAAAGCTCGGTAAGCTTTGATACCGGCATCAAGAAGATCCAGGCCAATGGCCTTCAAAGGAGAGATGCGGGCATTCAGAGCAGTCAAGTAATCTTCCATATCCCATTCCTCCGGGATTGGGCCAGCCTCGGCTCTCTTCGCTCGTGCCTTGCGCACAGTGTTGAGTGCAGCAGCCTTGGAGTGGGCAAGTGATCTGAAGACAGAAAAGCTATCACCAAATTGAGTTATATACCGGCATATCTTAATGTCGGTGCAAGTAATGAAAGCAAAAGGAAAGGATAAAGAAACTTACAGTCCATCTCCTTGTTCAGCCGGGTGAGCTCGCGGAGCCAGATGTCGGATTTTGCCTTGAGGGCATCCAGTTCTCCTTGAGCCGAGGTAGCGCGAACCTCGGACGCTGCGAGCGTTTCCTTGTGCTTCTGAGCAGCTTCCTCCTTTTGCATCAGGGCCTGCTCAATGCCGGTTTTTTCACCCTGGACCCGGGCAAGCTCCTCCTGGAGCCGAGACACTTCTTGCCGTTCTTTGAAGGGCAGTGGCGTGCGCTTGTTCCTTGTTCTTCAGCGTCTCCTGAAGTTGCTTGTGGGACCTCTTGAGCTTGTTGTGGTCCAGAAGCAACTTCCGAAACACCGTGGTCCGAGCATTGGTGCAATCCTGAAAAGGGCAAAGAGTTAGTGCGGTTAGTTAAAAATTCATGCCGAGTAAAGCTGAGTGTCGGATTTCTTAAAGATTCCTGCCGAGTAAAACTCGACAAGAATCTCGGGGATGGATGTCGGATTTTTTGAGATCCTAAGTGTCGGATTTCTGAAGATCCGAAGTGTCGGATTTTCTGAGTTTAATGATGAAAATTTGGTGAAGTTTCGCGCTGAGTGATCTTTACTCGGGCGAGCACAGGTCACTCAACCCGAATCTCGGGGACTGGGGATTGTGTATGTTTATCATCTATGGCAAGGAAAATAAAAGTTTGGCTGAGGAAAAGATACCTCGGCAAGCTTGCTGGCTCGAAGGGTCGAGACTTGCAAATTGTGCATGGCCTGAGCAAGTGCACTGGGGCCAGCTGGATGAGGAATGACCGGGTGCGCGGAGGAGACCTCGCTTGTGTCGGCAGCGTTCCAGTCCATGTGATATTGCTTCTCCGAGCCTAAGCTGTGTCCACTCTGAGTTTGGAGCTGGGGTAAAACCCAGCTGCCGCTGGCAACTCGGGAGACAGAAGTGGTGAGAGCCTGGTGCTCCGGGGTAGTGGTTGGAGTCAACACCACTTGTCTCTCCGGGTTGGCAAGTTGTTTCCCGGTGGCTGCTTGGCTATGTGTCGGCTTGGCAAGTGGAGTAGCTTTCCGAGTTGTTAACTCGGTGGACTTGGTGGGGGACTTGGTGGTGGATCTCGGCCGGGGCGGCTGCTTTGGCTGCTGCTGGTGCTGTTGAGGTTGTTGCTGTCCTTGGTGCTGTTGGGTGGCTGTTGCTGTTGCTGTTGCTGTTGCTGCTGCTGCTGTTGTTGTTCTGTTGCTGTTGTTGCGGCTGTGGCTGTGGTGATGGTGTTTGCTGTGCGCCCGAGGTCACCGAAGTGTCGGCCCGCGGGGTGTCGGTTTCCGTGGTGGGGGCACCGGAGCCATCATCTTGGTCGAGGATCACAACCTCGGGAATGACGGTTGAGGTGGCGGGTGCCCCGGAGTCACGCGGCCGAGGCTCGGCTGTACTCGGAAGGGGCGAGCGCATAGAAGAGGCGCTCGCTCAACTTCAAGGGGGCACTGCGTCAAGCAAGAAAAATGTTATGTCGGGAAAAAGTTATCCCGGCAGAAGGAAAAAAGGAAGTAAACTTGTGTCGGCAAAGAGTATCTTACCCTTCAGTAACTGGCGGGGTCTTCTTGCTTTTCTCGGCTTGACCGCTCTCTCTTTTGTCGCTTCGCCTGCGGCGCGGCTGGATCCGAGGATGTGGAGGTTCCGGTTTTCGAGGTTCCGGTCTCGGCGCGCTTGCGAGATGCCACTTGTTTGCCCGAGGTAGCAGGGCGTGTACTCGGGGCAGAGCCACCCGGGTTAGTTGATGCCGGGGCTGGGGGAGCAAAGGCGATGGGACGAGCGTCAATTGCCTCTAGCATTTCGCAATCATCATCATCCGACCAATCTCGGATTGAGGCTCGGGCTCGAGGCTTACCCGAGGTAGGGGCGCCAGCTCTCGGTATTGGCAGCGATCCTCGTCGTCCGGGTCTTCTACCTCGGCGACGTCCGGGGCAGGGATATCTTGGCCCCATTTGGCGGAGGGATCCGCTCCATCTTCAGTCTTCTGCCGGGTAAACCTCTGCAAGCCAGAAGCAGTAAAACCGAGTTACTTTATGTGCGGATTACGGGACCGGCATAAAAGTTACCTCGGTAGGAAAGAGTATGTCGGTGTAAGTTGCAAGGTTACTTACTTATCCAGAAGCCGAGTTCGGTTATGAGGTTCTAGACCCCATTCCCATTCCTCGGTCATCACCGTGCGGGCAATTGCCTTAACACGTCTTCTGATCTCGGCTTTGCTCAGCTCGTGGGTGCTGATCCGAGTTGGATCATACTGGCCACTCATGTGGCAGATCTTGTGAACTCGGTCTTGGAGGGGGGAAACTCGGCGGCTGATGAAGGTCCTCAGGAGATCATCGCTTGTTAGTCCTGCCTTACCAGCTCCTCCACGACCTTGTGGATCTGGTTGATCTCGATGTTCAGGTCCTTCGGGTTGAGGGACCAGTTGAACTGTTCAGTGGGGGTGGCGATGTTGAATGCGGCAGGTTCAGATAATCAGCATTGTTTGGGCTGTCCGGGTTCTTCACGTAGAAGAATGTGCGCTGCCATTTCCGGCATGACTCCAGCCCTTGAATCCGAGGTAACACGGAACCCTTCCGAGGTATGATGGTAGCAGCTCCGCACGGGGTCATCTCCTTGGGCATGTTCTTGTTCTCCGGATCCGGGACACTTTGCTTCCAGTTGGAAGTATTTGGCCCAGAGCTCTACCGTGGGCCAAAGTCCGAGGTATCCCTCGGAGAAAGAGACGCACGCAGAGAGCGTGGTAATGGCGTTGGCTGGAAGGTGGTGAGGTTGAAGCCGGAACCGATCCAAGAAGGACCGGAAGAACTCGCTCGCCGGGAGTCCAAAGCCGCGCTCGAAGTGCGCGACGAAGACCACGCGCTCGCCATTTTTCAGCTTCGGCTCGGCCTCTTTGCCGGGAACCCGGCATATGACTTGTGCCGGAATGCGTTTGGTCCGGACTAGCCAGTCTATCTCGTCCTGTTTTACATCGGAACCCTCCCACCCGGCGCGCTCTCCCTCAACGATATCCTCGGCAGGTTCCGGGGTAGTGCTGGTTGACATCTCGAAGAGATCTGCAAAAGAGACACAGAGAACCGAGATAAGTGTCTCGGAGTATGTGTGCCACAGAGGAACCGAGATAAGTGTCTCGGAGTATGTGTGCTATAGAGGAACCGAGATAAGTATCTCGGAGTATTCAGGCTATAAAGGAACCGAGATAGGTATCTCGGAACATTTGGGCAACATAGGAAAAGTGCATAAGTGGCGGGAAACACGTTTCTGTGGCTAAGTGTTTGATGGAAAGATCCACGAGGAAAAATAAATAGAAGATAAATACAAGAACTTGTGAGTTGAAACTTGTGAAGACCCGCGGAGAAACTATTGCAAGATTGTTAAGAGGCACGGTGAAGAAGATCTAAAAGGGATCTAAATAATTACGGGCAATGGCATTTACGGAGGAGAGAACAGGTCCGTCGGGGAAGATGAGCAAAGTTCGCCGGAAAGGATGAACGTGTTCATCAGAGAGGATGAACACGTTTCATCGGCGATGCCAAGGGAGAGGAACTTACCGGAGATTGCGACGGTGATGCAGGGCGAAGGTGCGCGGGGCTTGCCGGAGTTGCGCGTGTCCAGTGACGGCGCGAGGTGCTCCGGTGGGCGGTGGCGCGCGAGATCCGGCGTTGTGCGGTGGTGAAGCTCACTGTGCGGCGGCGGCGATATCGCAGGGGAGAGAAGAGGAAGAAGAAGGATGCAGAGAGGGCGAGGAGATGTGCATGTCCCCCTATTTATGGGTGTGGCGCGTGCGGTTTCCTATTTTACCGCGTGCAGTTACCGCATCGGGCGCGCGGATTAACCGCGCACGATCGGTGCGGTTGCGGTGTTTGCGGCCGCACGATCCGCCACATCGTGGGCCACAAGGTGGTAACGGCTCGCGGCGTGATCGCGTGCGGTTAATGGAGCGGGAATCTAGGAGACGCGCCACGATCAAAGGTACTCGAGTGCTTCTGAGACTTGACGGAGCATGACGTGGGCGGCGTGCGTGCAGAGATATGTCTGTCCGTGTTCAGAAACCGAGGCAGCGCGCAGCTTCTCTCTGCCACGTGCTGCGGAGAGATCTTTGAGAGATTGTGGGAATCTTTCTGTGTCGGAGAGACCGACACAAGGGTAAATCTCGGAGGTTGAGGAAAGTTTGGTCTTTGAAGCTTGCAATAAACCGGCATGTGAATGTCGGATGGTTGGGTTAAGTTGAGTCGGTCACGAAAGCTTGACTAGCTTTGTCAGCGGAGTTCTTGTGTCGGAAAGACCGACATTGGGGAGAATGTCGGAATCGGTGGAAGAGGTTGTCAATGGTTTTATGGTTGAACCGACATGGCAGTGTCGGATGTTTGTTGTGGCTGTTTCGGTTGGTTAAACCTGCTGTGGCCTTCATCCAGGGCTGCAGGACCGCACCAGCTTCAGGGACTAATGTCGGGGGCTACCCCGGTGTCGTGGGTTTGTCACGTCAGGTGTCATAGATGACTTCGTAGGTGTGGGATTACGCGAGTCAAGCATCTCCGAGCTTGGGATCGCAGGAACAAAGATCAACACAGATTTACCCAGGTTCGGCCCCCTCAATGTGAGGTAAAAGACCTACTTCCTGCCTACCCTAGATTGGTATTGATATGATAATCGAGGTGTTACAATGGAGGCGATCCGATCTGGTACTCGCCGTATGAGCTAGGGTTTGGGGCTTGATAGCTTGACCCGCTCTAAGTCCTGCGAGTCCTCTTTATATACACAGAGGCTCGCTAGGTTACAAAAGGAAACTTCCCCATAAGGAATACATCCACAGAGGCCTACTCGGAGACTACTTGGTCTTCACGTCCTCCGGGATATGTCTTCTAGATCTTTCCCCTTATGGCGGTTCAATATTGGGCTTGCTCCCAAGTGGGCCTTCGTCCGTGCGAGTAAGTTAAGTCGCACTGGGCCGCGGGTTAATCCAGAAAGTATTCCCCCGACATTAGCCCCCAAGCGTGGCCTGAACTTCATAGTATTTCTTGATCTTGAATGCTTAGGCCGCGCTTTTCCTTGTTTCGCGACTTATAATTGTGCAAGTTTGGCCTTGACTCGCACCTGGAAGATCATCTGACTTCGTGAGCTTCTTTGTTAGAGTATCCTGATAGCTTCAGAACTTGATGACGATCTATCTTCAAATTTTTGATGATAATATGATATAGCCCCCAAGGATTGAGAGGATGTTATGTGGTAATCATCTCAATTCTTCTCAGAGAACTCTGAAGGTCATCACCTGTAACTTGATATCATAATAAAACAATTGTTAAGTACAAGTAATTGTAATTGGTGTTGCCGTACTATAAGCAGTACATCGACCTCTAGTTAGGCCATCTGAATCCTTAAGTGGGCACTCGCGCGACTCAGTATTTCCTAGGAATATGTGTGTTCAGGGTCGAGAGCGGCCATGATAGGCAATCAAGCTCGATTGACGCCACACCCCAGTACTTTGGCCACATAATGCGAGTAGCAATCCAACTTAAGGTAAATTTGATAATTGCCAATAAATCGGCTGTTTCAGGGTAACAAAGACCCCAAGAAACATAATGATATTGCCATGATAGGCTAAGCTATGATAAGCTTTGATTATGATGACACATAAGGTCGCGCCTAGGTGGCAACCGAGTGTTATACATAGGGTTGGATCGCGCGTAGGTGGCGATCCATGGTGATACATGGGGTCGGTCGCGCCTAGGTGGCGACCAGAGATGATACAAAGTTTACGGCCGCGCCTAGGTGGCAGCCGGTTTCTGATACAAGGGTCGATCGCGCCTGGGTGGCGATCAGATGTTGCATAGGTCGCGCCTAGGTGGCGACCAAAGTTGAAGTTCTAGCCCTGAGTGGCTGTGATGATACTCAGCTATAAAGCTGGAAAGGATGATGCTTGGCTCTGATTAGCCTTTTCTTATGTATAGTACGGTCGCAGGTGTGCGACGTTCCAAGGGCGAGGTGCCTCGAGACGATCCTCGAAATCATGGCGTTCGCTGCTTTCTTCCCTTACATCCAGCAGGTAGTACGACCCATTGTTTAGCTTCTTGCTGATGATGTAGGGTCCTTCCCATGGAGAGGACAGCTTATGCATTCCCTTGTGATCTTGTTTAAGTCGCAGTACTAGGTCGCCTTCTTGAAAGGTGCGGGTTTTGATGCGTCTGGCATGATAGCGTCGCAAGTCTTGTTGATATACTGCTGACCTTGATGCTGCCAAGTCTCTAACCTCTTCTAATGTGTCCACCGAGTCTTGCCGAGCTATCTCATTATCTGTCTCGATGTAAGCCGCAACTCTTGGTGAATCATGTATGATATCGCTGGGCATGACTGCTTCTGCTCCATAGACCATGAAATATGGTGTAAATCCTGTGGATCTGTTAGGGGTTGTTCTCAAGCTCCACAGTACTGCTGGCAGTTCTTCCACCCAACATCCTGGAGATGCTTCGACCTTTTCAATAAGGCGCGGCTTAATTCCATGGAGAATTTCCTGGTTAGCTCGCTCAGCTTGTCCATTGCTCTGCGGGTGTGCTACTGACGTGAGGTCCAATCTTATCCCATTGTCTGCGCAAAATATCTGTGTAGCCCCTTCAGAGGTGTTGCTCCCATTGTCTGTAATGATACTATGGGGGTAACCGAAGCGGAATATGACCTTCTTCAAGAACTTGACTGCTGTTTCAGCCTCGCAATCTCCCACAGGTTCTGCTTCTATCCACTTTGTGAATTTGTCCACCATGACTAAGAGGTGAGTTTTTCCGTTTGAAGACCGTCTGAAAGGCCCTACCATGTCAAAACCCCATACGGCAAAAGGCCATGTGATGGGTATTGTGCGAAGTGCTTGGCTGGCATATGATCTTGCCTAGCGTATCTTTGACATCCATCGCACACTCTGACAATTTGCTCTGCATCTGCTAATGCTGTTAACCAGAAGAATCCATGTCGGAACGCCTTTGCCACCAAAGATCTTGACGAAGCATGATGGCCACAATCGCCTGAATGAATTTCGTGCAAGATTTTTCGTCCCTCTTCTGGTGAGACACATCTTTGAATGCTCCTGATACGCTGCGCTTGTATAATTCGTTGTTGATGATTGTATAGGCCTTTGATCGTCGTATGATTTTGCGCGCCTCAATTTCATCGTCCGGCAGCACTCCGCGACTTAAATATGCCATGTATGGCTCTGTCCATCCTGGCTGTTCATGCAGGGCTGCGACTAAAGTTGAATCATCCTCTGGCTCTGCAATGTCAATTTCTGCTGGAGGTTTGACTGATGGATTGTGCAGTTCATCCAGGAAAACATTGGGTGGGACTGACTGTCTGTTGGATCCAAGCCGAGACAGGGCATCCGCAGCTTCATTTTGTCTCCGATCAATATGTTCAACTTGGTATCCAGTGAAATGTCCAGCAATTCTGTCCACCTCTCTCCTATATGCAGCCATGTTCGCATCCTTGCTGTCCCACGTTCCGGAGACCTGCTGTGCCACCAAGTCTGAATCGCCAAAACAGCGTATGCGACTGATGTTCATCTCCTTTGCTATACGTAGACCATGAAGCAGTGCCTCGTACTCCGCCACGTTATTTGTGCAGTTGAAGTGTATCTGTAACACATACCGCAGCTTGTCTCCCTTGGGAGATGTCAGAACAACTCCAGCCCCCGAGCCTTGCAACTGTCTTGACCCATCAAAATGCATGGTCCAGTATTTGGTTTCTGCCATGCTAGGAGCAACTTGGATTTCTGTCCAATCGTTAATAAAATCTGCAAGGGCTTGCGACTTAATTGATGTGCGCGGCTCGTAACTGATGTGATGTGGTCCCAACTCGATCGCCCACTTAGCGACTCTTCCAGTAGCTTCTCGATTACGAATGATATCTGCCAATGGTGCTGAACTCACCACAGTTATTGGATGCTCTTGGAAGTAGTGCTTCAGCTTGCGACTCGCCATGAACACTCCAAACACCAACTTCTGCCACTGTGGGTAACGCTGTTTGGAAGCTGTGAGGACTTCGCTCACGTAGTATACTGGCTCTGGACAGGGTATTCCTTTCCGTTTCTTGTCTCTCCACAACCATGACAGCACTCACAGCGCGGGAATTTGCCGCTATGTATAGTAGCATTGGCTCTTTATCTTTTGGAGCCGCCAGAACTGGAGCATTCGTCAATTGATGTTTCAAGGCTGTCAGAGCTTCGTCGGCCTCTGCGTCCCAAACGAAGGTGTCTGATTTTTTCAACAGTCTGTACAAAGGTAGTGCTTTCTCTCCCAATCTTGATATAAAGCGACTCAAAGCTGCTACGCAACCAGTAAGCGCTGTACATCTTTTATCTTTTCTGGCTTTTGGAGATCCATCACGGCCTTTATCTTGTCAGGATTGGCCTCAATGCCTCTTTCTGATACTATGAATCCCAATAGCTTTCCTGCTGGTACTCCGAAAACGCACTTTGTGGGGTTGAGCTTCATGTTGTATTTTCTGAGATTTGTGAATGTCTCTGCCAGATCACCAATAAGATCCTGGCTAACTTGCGATTTAATCACAATATCATCCACGTAGGCATGAACGTTGCGACCTATTTGCTCATGTAGCAATTCTGAATGCATCTTTGGTAAGTCGCACCTGCGTTCTTCAACCCAAAGGGCATGCTGACGTAACAAAAAGCTCCGAAGGGTGTGATGAAGGACGTCTTTTCTTGGTCTCCCTCTTCATCTTGATTTGATGGTAGCCTGAATAGGCGTCCAAAAAGCATAACAGCTCGCACCCAGCAGTTGAATCAATTACTTGGTCGATTCTTGGCAAAGCAAATGGATCCTTTGGACAAGCTTTGTTAAGACTGGTGTAATCAACGCACATTCGCCACGTACCGTTCTTTTTCATAACCAATACTGGATTTGCCACCCACTCCGGATGGTATACCTCTGTGATGAATCCTGCAGCCAGCAAGCGAGCTATTTCCTCTCCTATTGCCTTTCTCCTGTCATCATGAAAACGCCGTAGTGGCTGCTTCACTGGTTTAGCCGCAGGGTTCACTTTGAGGCTATGTTCTGCTAATTCTCTTGGTACCCCTGGCATATCTGACGGCTTCCATGCGAAGATGTCTTTATTTTCCTGGAGAAAAGCGACGAGGGCCTTCTCCTGCTCTTCTTCCATGTGTGCTCCAATGCTAGTTTGCTTGGATGAGTCGCCAGGAACAAGATTTATCTGCTTAGTGTCCTGGGCCGCTTTGAATTTCATTGGTGGCTCGGCAGATGGCGTGGTAACCACACTCATATCGTTTGGGTCCACCTGCGACTTATAACCTTTTAGTTCTTCCGCGGCACAGGCGGATTCTGCGAAAGCCGCATCTCCTTTCTCACATTCTATTGCTTTTTCTCTATCTCCGTACACTGTGATGACCCCTTTTGGTCCTGGTATCTTCAACTGTAGGTACACGTAGCATGGCCTGGCCATAAACTTAGCAAAGGCCGTTCTTCCAAACAAGGCGTGATATGGGCTTGGAATTTTACCACTTCGAAGCTTAGGAATTCACTTCTAAAGTTCTCTTCTGTTCCAAAAGTTACCCCTAGGGTTATTTTCCCCACTGGTCGTGCGGACCTTCCTGGGACAATGCCGTGAAATACTGTTGACGTGGGCTGCAGGCTGGAATCCTTGAGTCCTAGACGCTGTGGCGGGTGGTCGTCGCGACTCCAGGTTACCGCGTGTTCCAACCACCTTAACCAAGCGGGTGTTGTTGGTATCACGGTGTTCACCTGCTGGCTTCTCCGGCTCAATTTCTCTTCTCTTTTGGAGGTATCGATAACTATTGTGTGATACTGCCCCGTCTGCCTGGGGTTACTCGCGGCGTGCTGCCCAATATTTGTGTTATGAGCCGCACTAGGGTTTCCTTCATGGGAATTCCCCCCGTTGTGTTGGCTCTCTTCTTTCCACTTTTTGTAATAATGGCATTGCGCCTTGGTATGGTCCGCTGGCCGTCCATCACCTGTTGCATGAAGGTCGCATGGCCGGTTGAAAACTTTTTGCATATTGATTGGACGGGAGCCGTATCCTCGACCTCTTCCACGCTGCCTCTGAATCCTCCACGCGTATTGGCGACGAGCCCTGAGTGACCATCTTCACTTTTGCGTTTGTTTTGACTCGTGTTGTTGTGGCTCGTTTGCTGCTGCTGGGGCTTGTTGGAGTTTTTCTTTCCTTTTGCAGCAACCTCCTCTTCTTCTCCGTCTGACGCGTCTCTGGTTTATCAGAGCTGGCATATTTGTTAGCCGCAGCCATCACCTCGCTGAGGCTCTTGACTTTATCCTTCATGCGACCCAACTTATGAATCAGCGGCTCAAACTTGCAGTTTTTCTCCATCACCAGGACGGCTGAGCTTGGTGGTATATTATCTGAGGAGTGTATTATTTCTGCCACCCTTTTCATCCAATGGCGACTTGACTCGCCTTCCTTCTGGACACAACGCTCTAAATCTTCTATATTGCAGAGTCGCTTGCAAGTTCCTTGGAAGTTCTTAACGAAGGCATCCTTCAGTTCCTCCCAAGTATTTATGGAGTTGGGAGGCAAATTTTGCAGCCATATGTGCGCTGCTCCTTCTAGCATCATGTTTAGGTAGCGTGCGCATATCTCTTCAGATGCGTTTAGGATGCTCATGCCCATCTCGTAATTGTTGAGCCAAGTGGTTGGATCCATGCTGGCGTTATAGTTTGCCACCTTGCGTGGCCCTTTGAAATCTTCAGGAAAAGGTTCCAATCTGATCCTCTCAGTGAAACACGCCGGTTCCTTGAGTCGCGAGGACAGGGCTGTGGGCGCGCCTGCGGGGTTACCTGCGGGCTGCTTTTGCGTCAATGGTACATTCGCCTCGCTTCTGCGACTTGCTCCTGCTGCCTCTGTGCGACTCCTGACATGTCCTCTGGTGGCCTGCTCTGGACGCTTCTTTCTGCTGTAATCCTGTGATTGGCTGGTACGAGGGGCAGCTGTGCTTCGGCTTCCGCCCTATTGGCTTGTTGCAGGACTGCCGTACTTAACATCTGAATCGCGCGCCGCGCCTCAGCATTGACCGGGTCATCGCCTGTTGGTACCATCTGAGTCAAGATATTAGCCGCAGCATACATATTATCGACAGGGTTCTGGTAATGGCCCTGTGGGGTGTGAAACCTCCTTGGTTGTTGCTGGGTCACTTGATTTGTTGGTACCCTTCCTTCCGCAGTCGTCTGGATTCCCGTCCCTGCGGCTGGAGTGAGCGGGATTTCCACGTTGGTTGAGTCGCGCGCAACTGTTTTTGCGGGTCAACCTGTTGTTGAGTCGCAGCCAGCGCGGCTACTCTCTGCCTTCCTGCTGGATTCCTTGGTTTATCTGATCGAGCCTGCGGCGCTCTTCTTCCATCCTTCGAACCTCATACAGGAGCTCGGCCCTGGCGGCCTCAATTTCTGTTGCACGGAGGGCGGCGTTCGTGGCTGACACAGGGACAAGAAGTGGGTTGCTTGGGGTGCCGATGCCTCGGTTTCTCCTGCAGTTCCTGATGCACCTCTCCTCCGGCCATGTAAACCACGACTTGTGCCATCTCTTGATCTGGTGATGATGTGATTTCTGGTGGGTAACCCCAGCAACTTTCTTCAAAGGCAGGTATGATGGACCCAAACTCTTGCGAGTCCATGCTTTCCACGGATCCTTCCCCGTCATCGGCGACTTCTTCTACTGAATCGCCTTCCTGGACCGATCTAACGGACCTGCCACCAATGAAGCCGACGAAGACGTTGATGGATCCGAACGGATGACGTGGCCGGTCTCCAAATAATCTGCTTCCGGCCCCCAGCTTGAATCGTCGATGAGGGGTGTGCCATTGACCGTGATGATACGGCCAACAACAAGATCTTCAGCTCCCTTCATGGATCCTGCGCGGAACGTGACGCTCTTGACCGCAGGCCCCACGGTGGGCGCCAACTGTCGTGGGTTTGTCACGTCAGGTGTCATAGATGACTTCATAGGTGTGGGATTACGCGAGTCAAGCATCTCCGAGCTTGGGATCCCAGGAACAAAGATCAACACAGATTTACCCAGGTTCGGCCCCCTCAATGTGAGGTAAAAGACCTACTTCCTGCCTACCCTAGATTGGTATTGATATGATAATCGAGATGTTACAATGGAGGCGATCCGATCTGGTACTCGCCGTATGAGCTAGGGTTTGGGGCTTGATAGCTTGACCCGCTCTAAGTCCTGCGAGTCCTCTTATATACACAGAGGCTCGCTAGGTTACAAAAGGAAACTTCTCCATAAGGAATACATCCACAGAGGCCTACTCGGAGACTACTTGGTCTTCACGTCCTCCGGGATATGTCTTCTAGATCTTTCCCTTATGGCGGTTCAATATTGGGCTTGTTCCCAAGTGGTCCTTCGTCCGTGCGAGTAAGTTAAGTCGCACTGGGCCGCGGGTTAATCCAGAAAGTATTCCCCCGACACCGGGTAC